>CAJNDT010000029.1:0-252599 GCA_905221615.1 Symbiodinium sp. CCMP2592 | reverse complement strand
ATATATGTCAATATATATGTATATATATATATATATATATACATAAATATATATATATATATATATGTAGACACTGATTCTTTTTGGCAGGCATGCATACTGCCTCAGAGGCCAAGCCCCAAGAGCTGGGACTCAAGTCTATGCACAACAAGGCTTGCTTGGCATTGGAAAGACTACGACTAGGAGTGACTACAGTACAACTCATGAACTAGAAACACAATGCACAATGCACAACAAGCCCGAAGACAGATGCAACTCAGAGCTCAGCGCGAGTTGGCACAATGCAGTGCTCACAGCGACGAAAGGCCTCGGTCGGCCAACTCTCAACAATGCATGCAGCCTGGCCAGAAGACAAAGCACGATGAGGACTGGGATAGGTTAAGTAGATAACAAAATGATCAATGCACAACATGCACCAAGACACATGCCACTTGCACATCACTGTCAATTGGCGCCATGCAGTCGCCAAAGTTATTCGAGGCCTGGGTCAATCAAGTCTCAACAAAGCAGACCCGCAACAACACACAGCACAACCCAGGCAATGATCCAACACGCTGCAAGCTCAAGCCATTTTTTCACCACGCATGCCACGATCGGTATAGCTTCTCGCAGGAGCATACCTTTGTCTTTCTCGAAACACAGCACTGCACGATGTGCTGTGTGCGTCCAACAGTATGACTTGAAGCTTTGAACCCAAAGACCTCTGAGCTGGTCTGCCTCCTCCAAAACTCGGGCCCAGCCATCTTCTCCAAACTCGGGCCCAGCCGTCAAGGACACCAGGACCTCCAGAACCAAGAAATGGAATAAGGACGGCTCGGCAAGAAAATTCAGTGCGCCTATTCCTTGAAAATGTCCCGGAAGAGCTTGTCGATGCTGTTGTTGACGACTTTCTTGATTTCCTGGAGAATATTATGTCTAAATTTGGATCAAGACTGCAACAACAAACTGCCCGGCCTGCTTGAGCCTCTCTGCCGCTTGCCTCTGCCCTGGACTTGAGGACCATAGCTCTGGAGGAAACTTCTTGGATATGGAGTCCTACAGAAACAAGAAGCTTCAAATACAGGTTTGCTGAGCATGCAAGCGAGACTGCATCAGAAAGCACGCCTCTTCCTCCCCATCCTGGGACGATTCCTGCAGACATGACAGGATTCACGTGCAAGCTACACTACCCGCAGCTGAAGACCTCTGGCCTTCCTTCGGGCCGACGAGGTTCGGTCCTGTGGCCAGACTATCCAATGACGTCCCCACTGACGACTCAGAAGTCTTTGTAAACGGTGGCCTTGTGCCCGGGAGGAGACGTCGATCGGGCCTTCGGGGAAAGACGTCCACAACCATGGTATGATTGCTACGGCAGGCACGAACAGCAGCCCTCACAATGAGCCTTGCGACGGCTTTTGCTTCGCGTCCCGCCATCCTGCCCATGGGGTGAGTGAAGTTCAAAAAAGCCATGTATCTATATTCCTCTAGCTATATAAAGATACATATATAGCTATATTTACGAAATACCAAAGACATCTCTATCTTATGTATGTATGTCATTATAAATATACAAACATGAAACCACTGCTGTATGTGTAACGGATTCACAACATCGGCCTTGGATCCCCGAGCCTCGCAGCTCGTATTCGGGCCCCTCGATGAAGTGTCCTGTACACTGCACTGTGGAGAGGTCAATACAGTAGGACAAGAGTCACATGCAAACAACTCACCACTTGCAACCAGTGGCCTGGCTCGATCGGGCCCTCGATCGGGCCTTTGGGCAAAGAATTGTGCAGGCACCGTATGCTTGCTTCGGCAGGTTCAAACACCAGAGAAGAAAGCCGCCTTGTGCGACTTCTTCCTGCGGCGGCTTTTTGAGCTGTCCTGTACACTGTACACTCTGCACTGTGGAGAGGTCAGTACAGTAGGACAAGAGTCACATGCAAACAACTCACCACTTGCAACCAGTGGCCTGGCTCGATCGGGCCCTCGATCGGGCCTTTGGGCAAATAATTGTGCAGGCACCGTACGCTTGCTTCGGCAGGTTCAAACACCAGAGAAGAAAGCCGCCTTGTGCGACTTCTTTCTGCCGCGGCTCTTCTTCTGCCCAGGGGATCAGCTGAAAAAAAGGATCTATGCCTGTCTGTCGTCATTTCTCTATCTGTATATATATATATATATATATATATATGTATATGTCTGTATATATATATATGTATTTATTCGGGATGTGCAGAGGCTGACCTTAGCTGAAGGTGACCCTTGTAGGGAGCGATTTTTTTGATATTCGTTCCTGCGCACAGCACTCTCGTATGATTCTGTGTGTCTGTGTGTGTGTGTGCACATGCTGTAGCTCTCGAAGACCACTGCCATGCTGGAGAGGAGATGCACCCGGGTGTATCATTCGGACCTGGTGCAAAACAAGAGTAATGAGGAAGAAATACATTCTGTGACATCCTGCTCTGCTGACTCCCAGCTATCCGAGAAACACCCAGGTCCAGGCAACTGGGCAGTGAAGACGAGGGGCCGACCTATGCAGCACAAGCAATGGAAAGAAGAAGTTGAGCACACGGTCATGCGGTAAACCTGCTTCTGTGAATGCATCGGCTAGGAACGGCTGGGAATGATGGATAAAGTTTCGGATAAACTAATACTGGCAAGAGGACCTGTGTTTTTGGGACCATGGCTCTTGAACCTGTGGATGACGAACAGGTGGCTTTGTGTTTACATGCCGGGGTCTCTGGCCCTCTGCAATGTCGAGGATGTGCAATGCTGCCCATGTTTTATGCACAAAATTTGCTGTGACGAGGTGCCACGGCCGGTCTTATGCCCAGGCCCAAAGCATCAAAAGCCGTGCCAGCTGCACTCAAAATCGGGCCGTGCGTGAAGCAATAGGCAAGCTGGCTATAACTACTTTAAGTCGGTCGAGCCATTTCCAAACAGATCCGGCTGCTCCTGCGTGCCCATTCTGGCACCCGGCCAAGATCATGTGCTCCTGCGGGCTCATTCGGGCCTCTGGCCATGATCATGTGCAAATAGTCGATCTCTGCTTGCATTTGCTGAACTCGGTTTCGAAGCCATTCGAGCTGCTCTCTGTCTGCAGATATCTTGGCATCAGAGGTGCCAATGTCACTCTGGACCGATGCTCGAAATGCCCGGAACTCTTGCTCCAAGTGAGTCTGCCGGCGCCCCAAAATCTGCAAATGACTCTCCTCTCGCGTGGAAATTCTCCGAGCAGAGCGGCTGCGGTCTCGAACACCAGGCGCCGTGGCATCTGTCCGGATCTCTGTGGCGCCACGACTCGGGCCACGAACATCCATCGGGCCATGACGGTCCTCGGAACCATGCTCAGCCATGCTCAAGCTGCGGAAAAGCACGTCGAGTTCGGAGCTCATACCACGCCGACTTGGAAAGAGCTTCCTACGAACCCCAGGCCCGAGATGAGAAATTGCTACTCTGGGTCGAATCTGGAGAGTTCGGCTTGAGCCGCAGAGAAAAGTTTCTATATTCACTTCATTCGGCCAAAGTGACCTAGAGGCCAACAAGCGATCCCCATAATTCATGCCAACCCTCCCCAGCACTGGTGTAGTGCCACGACCACAGACCTCACCCTACTACAGGCACAACATCCCTCCAGCCAAACTCCCCAGCACCCCGTCTTGTGCAGTGCTGTCACTTGTTCCTCAATTTGGGCGTGACATGGGAAGCCTGTATTTTAGAATCAGAACAAAAGCCCAGGATTTCTGCCCCAATCTCAGGTCCTGGCTGGCATGCCTGATCGAAGTCGATATGTGTCTTTCCAAGTCCTCGGACATGAGCGCTTGGCCTCGTGCAGAGTAAGGACTGTGACGCAAGATGCAGTGACAGAAGCCTGCAGCTTGTGAACCGAGGTTCTGGCACTGCTTCCAGTCAAGTTGCTCGGCCTGGCAGTGCAGGAGACAGCATGTATTTAGAAGCAATGCAACACGGCCAAGGATGAGTCACGGCTGATCCAACTTTGCCGGCCATTTTGATTTGGCGCTGTCTGTGTCTGGCATTGAAATTATGATTGAGTGATGTTATACGTCTTGCATGAACCAAGTCAAAAGTATATCCTGTCACAGATGCCTAATTCTGACATATTCATCTCTTGGGTCTTGGGTGTAGTTTGCTACTACGTTGAAATCGGTCCATGCAGGAAAGAAATGCGTCTCACACTCAGATGTCAGGAGGTGGACCCCGAGGAATCGGGTGCAGATTCGACCGCAGCGGGAACCTGGATTGAATCTATGCTGCCATGAGAGGGCAGCTTCATTCATTTGTGAACACAAAAACAAATCTCAGCACCAAGCCGTGTGATACTCTGATATAAAAACAAGTGACGCCTTGTGCTGTACCGGTATTCCTGGCTGGCTCTTCGCCCATGTGAATGGGGTCGCCGGGAACTGTAGCTTCGGGCCGTACCTAGGAAATCGAATCTATTCATTTGCCCAAGCCTATACATGTGGCATGAAAAAAATGGCTTGACTGTGCTGCTTCTGACGAAGCAACGCCCTCGGGACCGGCTTCAACGGATCACTGATGATGGCGGCCCTGAGCTGGAGAGCTACTGCAATGTAAGATTAGGAGACATGCAACTTGTCAAGCTGACATGTGACTCGGCTTGGTGTCTGCTTGCTCCAAGCAACGCCTTTGATGTCGTCATCGCCGGACTCCTGGACCTCGTGCTCCTCTGCGGCCTAGGCTAGACGGCATGTTAAGTCGCTCCACATTCCACTCCAGCATCAATGTGTCTGGGTATTGAATCACCAAGCAACTCCTTAGCCTTGGGCGGGTGCTGTGGCCTAGGCTGGATAGCATGACGAATCGGTCCATGTGTCAAACTGAATTATGAGACATATTTGCCTGGTGAACCAGACCAAGATGTCACGCTCAAAACAAAAATGAATTGCATCCTGATAACTTACTCCGGATCGGCGGCCTGGCCTTTGGCCTAGGCTGGAGGATACGTCGAATCACTCCACATGCCACTCTGCAATGGTTGTGTCTGATTGAATCACCAAGCAACTTCGGTGCTTGCTTTGGCCTAGGCTGGATAGCATGACACACAGGTCCACATGTCAGACTGAATCATGATAGTGGTGTGGCCTGATGAAAAACGGGCCCAGCTGTCATGCTGAAGTCATACATTGCATCCAAAAATCTCCATTGCAATCGGCCCGGCCGTCGACTTTGCCTTTGGCCTAGGCTGCATAGCATGTCCGGCCACTTCTAATTATGACATTGCCTTGCCTAGCCTAACCAACCATCCGGGCCAACATGTGACTCCATGCCGGATGTCGCCAAACTCCGACAAGCAACGCCTTGCTCTTCAGCTTCTTCCTGGGCAGAAGTCTCTCAGAAATGAATCCTAAGACCCAGGGAAGCAGAGCAACAGTCGGGTCTGTAGAGTTGAGTAGTAGATTTTACAATGGCCTCAATGGTCTGGAGGAACCAGCATCCTGCTTTGCTGCCAGCCTGTACTACGATGACAAATGCCCAGAGTGCAACAACACTCAGCCTTTTGAAGGGCCTGAGCAGTCTCTTCAACATCCGAGGAGAGTAACGGATCTTCCTGATAGCAGCCGCCTGCAACTCCACCAATCGGTCTGCAGGACTTAGCGATCTGTCTGAAAAGCGGGTATCCTGCAATAACTTTATGGCAGTCCTGGGCTTCGATGCATTTCCGCACCCGTACGATCTGTGGCTCCTGCAACGCCGGCTGATTATGAGATACTGACACATGATCTGAGATTAACACACTTACGGCTTAAGTCTTAAGTAATTTGAATCCTCAGGCAGAGGTCGCCCGGGCGGTGTGCCGGGAAAAGGTCTGAATGCCACCTGCGACATCACTCTGTGACTTGAATCTCTGATGCATGGTGACTGCTGATCCGCAACTACTTATTCTCTCATGGCTGTCCTGAGCTGGACGTGCTCTATTCCGGCCGGAGGAGCTGGCTGCCTCAGTTTCTGCTTGTGTTCCATGTATGACTGAGGCTTCAGGGCATCTTCGCCCCTAACAGCCCTACCAATTCCAGAGAATCGGCCGAGCAGCTGAAGTCGGACCCGCCTCCTGGAGACCAAAAGGCAGACACAACAAAAAACAGAAGCCAAGCAGCCGGCCACCAGTGAGGCCTCGGTGTCGGAGTCGTCCGAAAAGCTTGGCGGCTCCTGCCCCCTGTAGAGCTCGCGATTCGGGCCGTGGTCTTGCCATTCTTCCTTGGCGAAGAGCCACTTCTCGTTGTAAAAGCTGAGCAAGTTTTGCTGCTGCTTTCGCAACGTGAGCCCTTGGTAAAACTCGGACCTGCAACCTCAGACGAGTGTAGCATTGCACGAGACTCTAGACATTGTGACAACACCAACACGACAATTGCAATCCAAGCATCGCTTGGTGGGAACCACCTGGCTCATCTTCTTCACGTGCTCAAGCACGTAATCGGACCCGACACGGTTCTCCCGGAAGAGACCGTACAAGTCCTGACAATCGCTCCATGCTCTTTAAGACACCAAAACAACCTAAAAAGGAAATCCCCTTCATCCCCATCCTTATAATTTTGCCCAGAATCGGACCACACCTGCGCATGCGAGATCTGCAGCTTTTCCAAGCACCAAGCCAGACACGTGGCATCATGCCACAACTCAGACCATGGGACGAGCTGCTGGTGCGGTGCAAAAAAACGGGCCCCTGAATCATTTCTTCGCGGAGGTGGCCGCCGGTGTTCGGACCGGAGGTACAAGAACACTGCTCTGGTCAACAAAGACCACAAGGGCCTGAAATTAGTTTAGGGCTCCTGGAAAAGTGATGGTGTCTGGAGTCTAGAGTCTAGAGTCTAGAGTCTATATTCTAGATTCTAGATGCTAAGCTGCTAAGCTATATTTATACTTGTACTTCATTCATAATGGAAAACATCTCCCCAGTTCTGACCGAGTGGCGAAAAATTGGGCCGATTATAATCTTTTCGGGCCAGCTTGCGGAGCATCTTGAAGGCGATCTCCTCTGCACATACTCGGGCCATCGGGTGGGAGTGGCATAGAAGCGCCAGTGTCCTGTGTTCTTAAAGAAGCAGGCCCAAACTACGGAAAACTTTCCGAGGTTGTGACCACACAATGAATACAAGCTCAGAAAGTCTCCCATTGGCGATCAAGCATCTCGACCCAACCCACCATATCGACCCCGCAGGCATTCAGAGTCCAGCCAATGCCCGGTGCCTGCTCGTACAGCCGAATCCTCACCTCTGTAGCAAGCACACAGGCACACGCAGCATGACAAATGTACCGCAATACGTGCAGTATCACTGCCGGCTGGGCAAAGGATTCGGCCTGGTCGTTGCCCCATGAGCTCTCCACATTGCAGGAGAGGTCATCGTACCGGCTGCCGAAACGAATCGGACCCGTTGGAGGATTCCGACCTGACAAGGCTTTAACGCTGGGATCGGGTACGGCTACTGCAGTCACTGAACTCTGGAATACCCGACTGTAACAACTAACTAACATTCATTAGCCGGCCTCTTGCAAAAGCTCGATCGATAAATTCTTGTGGATACTCTCTGATGCGGAATCTTGCCGACATGCCTGCCAAAGACTCACGAGGAACCCGAATCACAGAAATAAATAGTCGAACAAGTGGAAGTTCCAAAGACTGCTTCCAATATGAAGCTGAAGCGGCTGAAATAATCGGCCCAACGCAGGCACTGCGGTGGATGTTGGCAGGTCTTCCTCAAAGTAACGGTCCCATGGAAAGTGCAATCGCTTCCAGGCACCAGTCACAATCGTTCTCTCTGAATAGCCGAGCTGCTAAGTGCCTTTGTCACCGTCCTCCTGGCATGCACGTTGGCGATGAGGATGTAGCCTTGCAGCAAGCAACACACTCCCCTGGAAAGTGCAGTCGCTCCCAGCCACAGCCGCTATCATCGGATTTTGTGAAAGAATACAGCCGAAGTGCCGTGTCACGTGAGGCTTCTGAGATGCGGCCTTCGTCGAATGTTCAGGATCAATGGGATGTGCTGTGCCAAGCTGCTACTTTGGGCTTCAAGGGCAGATTGCTAATTCTGTTGCACAGAATTGCAGCAAAGAGTCTCAGCCAGCAGAAGCTCACTCCAGGCACGGACACAAGGCAATGGCTGGATGTTAAAAACTCCACACGCCTCTCAGGCTGTTAAGTATAATATCGGGAAGGGCCACTGTCTCCATGTAACAGCTCAGACATGCATGGCATAATTTTCAGGGAAGCTTAGAACTACTGGCAGGATCAACCATGTCGCATCTCCACAGAAGCTCAGACTAAGAACTCAGAATGTCCTGGTGTCTTGACTGCTGGACTCCCGGTGTGATAGCTCAGACATGCAAAGCTGCAGAGCTGAAATATCTTAATGGTTGAGGGAAGCATAGGACTGCTGGCAGGATCCATAGGTTGCATCTCTACAGAAGGTAAGAAAGCACGTGTCCACGTGCCCTCGCTGCTGAACTCGGGCCATGCGTCAATGAGTCAAACAGTGCTCCCAACTCATGCAAACTTATGCAACGAAAGAGCAGGAACTGACTTGTGCTTCTGCCTGGATCATAACCTTCAGCTCCAACTGGGTGCTAACCAAATCCATTCTGACATGCAGACATTTTAAAGAACATGACGTCAACAACATCCATCACTGCACCTGACCCGCTGAGTTCAAGGCCAGTTCATGGTGGCGGCGAGAAAGACCACATGTGTGCATGCGTGTGTGTGTGTCTGTGTGTGTGTGTGTGCGTGTCTGGGTGTCTGGAAGAATATCGACAAGGACCGAGGACGACCACTGACCCTGTTGCTGGACACCCCCCCTCCACTCGACAAGTCTCTATATGTTCCTAACTAGGAACTGCTACTGCTAGTAGTAGTAGCAGTAGCAGTAGTAGTAGTAGTACTAGTAGTAGTAGTAGTACTACTACTACTACTACTACTACTACTACTACTACTACTACTACACCCCACATCCCAAATGACCGAAACGGATCACACGAATGATGACTCCTAACAAGGGCCACCCTGGTCTAGGGTCACCCTTTGCACTTCCCGATATATGCTCATATGTATACATATATGTATATATGTATATATATATATATACATATATATATACATATATATATCTCTCTCTCTCTCTCTCTCTCTCTCTCTCTCTCTCTCTCTCTCTCTCTATGGCTGTATCGTTTTCGGATGGCAAGGCCTCGGCATCGATATAAAGCATACCACTACTGAGTATAGCATATATAATGTACTGAAATGCAGTGAAGTGACTAGTGACTTGACTAGTGACTAGTGTGCAGCAGAAGCCTCAGATACAGAGAAATCACAACTCACACCTGCTGGCCTTGTGCTTCCGACGCGATCGGTCCTGTCTGCAAGCTTCTGCATCCAGTCATGATGCAACGGACAACTGACACATGTGTCGGACTCCATGATGGCCTTCTTCTTCTTCTCCAACTCGGACCCTAAAGCAGCCTCGAAGTCGGACATGGGTATGGTAATGCTGTCATGCAGCCACGAAAAGAAAGACGTGCATCATGGCCTCTGTGCTCTCCTCCTCACCCTGCAAGTCGGAGATGTGTATGGTCATGCTGTCATGCACCCACGGAAGCACAAACATGCATATTGCGATGCAAGCTTTGCATGGCCTCCTGCGACACCAGTGAGATCGGCGACAGTCGGGCCGGCAGGGGTGCTGCTTTGGAAACTAAAACTGGTTTCCAAAGCGGCTGCTGTGGGGCAGCAGGCATTGGCTTCGGCCTTTGGGGTTTGGGTTGCCTGGCCTGTCCGGCCAGGCAACCCGAAGTCGGTCCCGCTGCTGGAGTCGGTCCCGAAAAAGTGTCGTGTGGAGGAGGGGTCTTCGGTGGAGGAGGGGGGGGTGGAACCGGGGGTGGGTATGGGACGTGGACGCCCAGCACTGGTGCAACCGGTGGCGGCCAGTTTGTCTCGGGATCCATGGTTGCTACTCGGGCCCGGCTACACTGCTTGCTACTCGGGCCCGGCTACACTGCTGCTGCTACACTTCTACAGGATCTCTACTGACTAGAGCAAGGATCGGCCATGCTTGCTCGGGCCTCTTTTTTGTTGTGGAGATGCTGCGGCTACACTGCTGCTGCTACACTTCTACAGGATCTACTACTGACTAGAGCAAGGATCGGCCATGCTTGCTCGGGCCTCTTTTTTGTTGTGGTGATGCTGCGGCTACACTGCTGCTGCTACACTTCTACAGGATCTACTACTGACTACAGCAAGGATCGGCCATGCTTGCTCGGGCCTCTTTTTTGTTGTGGTGATGCTGCGGCTACACTGCTGCTGCTACACTTCTACAGTAGGATCTACTACTGACTAGAGCACCTGGAATTGGTTTTGGCATTGGCCCAGAATACACAGACATGGAACTGTCAACTGCAGGAGCTGATGCTCTTAGGATCTTAGCAGTCTTAGCACCAGGAGAGCCAAATAGCACTGCAGAACTACATGCACAGGCAAACTCATGCCGAGTCAGAATGCAATGCACATGGAAGCTGTCAAGGCTCAAGACTCTGACTCTCACTGAGGACATGACGTTCTGAGGCAAGCGACGGCAGGAGATTCGGGCCCGGCCTTTTCAGAATCAATATTTGACGGCCCAAGGTCGGCCGTCAACTCACAATGCAATGCCGCTGGCAACTCTCAAGGCTCAAGACTCTGACTGTCACTGAGGACATGATGTCATGAGCTAAGGGATGAAAGAAGCATTGGGCCAAGTCCTGGAACGAGTCTTACCATGAATCAATCGATCAATCAATCCATCAATCTATCAATCAATCAATGAATCATGGGCCATGGAGAGAAAATCTCTGCTAGTCGGTCCACGGTGCAATGCACAACCGAAGAAACACGCCAATGCTCAACCAGAGTCCCGGCCGGAGATGGTCCCAAGCATGCACAGAAGCAACATGCCGGATCACACTTCTCTTGGCGATCGCAGGCGCCACCAGCCGGAAACTGCTACATGATCGCTGGGAGACAGCCAGTCAGCGGCTTGCTGCTGTTGGGAAATCGGACCGAGAGCCGCACAGCGGCTGCTGTGCCCAAAGCGCCTGCCTCAGCCATGCAGTCCACCCCCCGAAAGCAGGAAAGACTATACCTATGCAGCAACATGTGAGGTCCTGCACATGCAAGTGCAACGACGGCACTGTTTCCACATGCCAGGCGTCATGGTCACTGCATGTTAAGTTGCACCTGCTTTGGCGATGGCCGGTCTTCCAAAAGATGACCAAGGTTTGCAGGGGCCGCCTTAGCCTTGGCCTTGCCCTTCATTCGGCCCTTGCCCTTAGTCGCCTGAGTCGATCCCGCAGATGACGATGAGAAGTCGGGCTGATGCCAGAGATGGTGCTGCAGCTGCCTGGGGGCCTTCTTTGGCCTAGCCTGGGGGGCTGCTGAAGTCGGTCCCGCAGACGGCGATGAGAAGTCGGGCCGACGATAAAGACGGTGCTGCAGCTGCCTGGGGGCAGTCTTTGGCCTAGCCTTGGGTGCTGCTGAAGTCGGTGTCGAAGATGACGATGACTCATGTGTCTCCTCCTCTGACTCTGATGGCATGTGGCGTTGATGAAGATCATTCGGAGGATCTGCACGAAACGGCGATGGCTTTGCTCTGGGAGTCGATCCCGATGAAGGCTTGCCCTTCTGGTGTTGGCCTCTCTTGTGCTTGTTCTTTCTGTCTGCTGAAGTCGGACCGTTCTCTTCAGAAGGCAAAAAGATAGCCTCTCCTTTGCCGCTCTTGACCTTGTTCTTGCGGTCTGCTGAAGTCGGATGGTTCTCTCGAGGACGCAACATCTTTCGACCCCGAACCTTTCGAGTCTCGGTTACTCGTCTGCTTCGCCTGTTCTCTTCAGGTGGCAAAACGACAGCCTTTCCTTTGTCGCCCTTGCCCTTGTCCTCAGGGTCTGCTGAAGTCGGACCGTTCCTCCGAGGCAAAAAGATTGGCTTGCCAAAAGGGCACATGTGGCGGCCCGGCATTTGCAAGCGAGTGTGAATTACTCGTGTGCTTTGCTTCTACGGTCGTATATCCAGATTCGAGCCAATACTACCAAGGCATGCAAAGACATCCAACAATCGACAACAGAGCAAATGCAGAGTAAAGAAGCCCGGGCCCAAGACAATCCGACCAGATCATGTGGCCCATGCAGTCACGGCCTGTTACGGATGAGGTTTTGACAGTCCGCCCTGACTCGGTCCGAGTGTTTTTAAACAGCCATGAGTCAGTGCCAATGAGTCGCTCGTCTCTCTCTGTCTCAGCTGCTGTGGTTGTGCACGAGCTGCAATCCGAACGCAAGACGCCATGCTCTGACTTCTCACCCTTGGACCATTGACTTTGGACCGAGTCGAAGCCTGCTGCAAAGCCTCTTCATTCTGCAACACTGGAACTAAGTTACACCGAAGCCTTGCCGTCAGTGTGGTGGGTAGTGCGAAAATGCGACCTGACGTGGCAAGGACTTGGATTCCCACCCATGCGACAGATCTGGGCTAGGATTCGATTCAATGAGTGTGGGACTGGAATCGAATTCGACCTGTAGTCGGTGATAGATAGGCTACCGGGATGCTGCCAGGCAAGGCACCCAAAAGAGATTGCCTGCAAAGAAGACACCAAACTCCTGGGACTCAAGCTGATCTGATCGATGTGGCCTCGAAAGTCAAAATCTCACTAGTCACACCGATGACATGAGCCTGCATTTTGCGAATCCAAGGCTTCGGCACTGCTTCTGTGAAGGAGTTTGGCCCTGCAACAGGGAACTGCAAAGAATAAGACGCAAGTCGAGGCAAGATGCAGTCTGTGGCAGCCTGCAATTACAACCTGTCCAAACTTTTTCAAGCTTGCACCAAGTCATGACTTTGCAGCCAGCTGATCAAGGGCTGGGATTCCAATGAACTGCTCTTATGCGTCCCGCATGAACCGACCAACCGGAGTCCTAAGGCTTTTAAGCCTGAAGCCTTAAGCCTTAAGCCTTAAGCCTTAAGGCCTTAAGGCTTTAGGATCAAGGCACTAAGATAGCTCATGTCATTTAAAAAGCCCTATAGTTAGTTAGTCACTCGGTCCATGCAGGAAAAAAAGGCCTACTTGCAGGGATCTCAACACCAAATGCTGCTACTCGGCTTCGCCGCATTCGGCCCCATCGGCTCCGCCGTCCTTGGCTGGACATGGAAAGTGTCACTGATGTCTCGAATGTCGTGATGATGCCATGGGAGGGTGACTGAAGTCCCATGTGAACAGGAAGTCACAGGCACGCTGACTCATAATCAGATTGACTTGCTGGCCACGTGACGCCTTCGGTGACGATGCTGGCGGTGGGAACCTTGCATTCGGCCCGTACCTAGGCTGGCTGTTTCAATTGAATGTGGTGTCACTGTGGATTGTGCCTGCTTGAGCGACCAAGCAACGCTTTCGGGATCACCGGCTTCTTGCTCACCGTCGACCTGAGGCTGCATACTCACTCCATTGCAAAATCAAGCTGCTCACATGTCAATTGGCATTCTGTCTGCTTGCTCCGAGCAACGGCGATGGGACCCTCGGCCGCTTCGGGTTCCTGGATGTCTCGTGATAATTTGACATGTCACGACGAATACCTGCCGTGGCCTCGTCGAGCCACGACTTGGCACCGGAGCTCCCGGCGGCTGGAACCCCAGCCCCAGCCTTTAGAACTTGAGGATTGCAGTGGCCAAATGTGCAACCATTATATCAAAACAGCTGACCCTTTCCATGGCCTCTTGATTGCCCGTTTGATCGTCCTCCTGGAAAGCCGGTGCCTGAGACGGTCGGACCCAAGCAATTTGGATCAATCAAGTCTTCAAGTAAAAAGTCTCCTGTTGCCAACTCCTATGTCTCTGTCTTCAGACCAAGGACGCTGCATCGGGCCCATCGCGACGATCTTCAGCAGCCGGGGATGCTGAATCGGGCCCCTCGGGCGGAGCTTGAGCAGATCGTGGTGCCTGTGCATCATGTGTGGAACATTTCAGGAGCAGAGGCCCGCAAAGACAAGCCCGACCTTGTTGGCCTTTCCACGTGGTCCCGATGGCTCCTGCACAGTGAAATTGTTTGAGGGCCCAAAGTTATCCAGCACCCTACGTGCATCCGAATAGAGGTATAGCGGCGTCCGCTTTTGTCTGCAACCCAACCACAACCCAATGTGTATGGGAGTATAGGTATCGTGCCAGTCCTGGTCCGGGCTCCAATACAATGGTCCGTCGGGATCCTGCAATTGGAGCTTTGCTTCAGTGTCCGCAGTTATCTGCAACCCATAGAAGTGTACGACGTATGAAGTACAAAGGCAGGCGTTTGCGAGGGATCCTGCAAGCTGAACTTGGTTGAGGGTCCGCAGTCATCTGCAACATAAAGTAGTCTTGAGTATACCGAGTATAGTGGCAGTCCTGAGGTGCAGAAGTACTACTCGGACCCGAGGTGGGATCCTGCAAGCTGAATTTGGTTCAGGGTTTGAAGTTATCCCCAACCCCAGGCTAGTCTTGAGTATACCGAGTATAGTGGCAGTCCTGAGGTGGAGAAGTAGTACTCGGACCTGCGGTGGGATCCTGCAAGCTGAATTTGGTTCTGGGTTTGAAATTATCCCCAACCCCAGTGGTGCATCCGAGTAGACCATCGAAGCAGTCCTGGGGCAGGACATCAGGCGGAGGGCCTGGCGGCGGACCAGGCGGCGGACCAAACGGCTGCGATGCAGCAGAAGTCGGGCCAGCCTGCGATTTTGGTTGATGCTCCGAAGTTACCCGCGACCCATCTAATAATGTAGTGGCAGTCCTCGTCCTCTGTGTCATCGTCGAAATCGGGCTCGACCGTGGTGCGCTTGTAGCCACTGGCTTCATCCCTCAGGTCTAGAGTCTAAGTCTAAGTCTAGAGTCCAGAGCTTGGGGCATAGAGGCGGGTTTAGGATTTGGCCGAGCCGCCTGGCGAATGCCATCTTCTCGTTGTAAAACGAAACCAGGTTGTGCACCGTTTTTCGAAGATGCTGATCGTACATTCGGTCCCACCCATGCCAGCCTGAGATTTTCGGCGGTCACACTCGGGCCATCCATGCAAGGCACTTTGCTGGGACAGTCTGCTAGGCCGGCACTTTCAGTAACCAAGCTGCTCTTGGTCCATACGGCCGAGCACAACTTGTTGATGTGCTCGTTGACGTAATCGGACCCTACTCCACTGTGCTCGTATAGACCGTATAAGTCCTGAGGTGGTGATGGGATGGAGATTGTAAAGAACTTTCTGTTGTGGTTTCCAACAAAGTCTGCATTGTAGATACAAACAAACGAATCCCAATCTCATCAAGCATCGGACCACGTGTGGGCATCGGTGATCTCGAGCTGGTCCAAACACCATGCAAGGTGCGGTGTCTCCTGCCACACCTCCGATGCCTCCACCTCCTCGCAATGGTCCTGAAGCATCGTGCTTTCTGTTGTGGCTGTTCCTGTTTCACTTCAACTGACCCGTCCTCGAACCACCTTGCACCGCGGTCGCCGCGTTGAGGCGGCCTTCTATGGTGCTCGGCCCGAAGGAAGACGAAGATCTTCTTGAAGCATTCGGACCAGAAAGCCCTGGCTTGCAGTTTGGGGGAATGCTTAATTATTGTGTTATAGACACTTGTCTAGGAACCATCAGGGAAAGTTGCTCCCATAAGTGCTGCCCGGTGGCGAGAACTCGCATCGGGCCCCTCTGCTCATCCTCTGCGCTTTGCGCAGCATTCGGTCCGCTACCTCTACAACCATGTCTCGGGCCCGAGGATGGCCATGGCACAGCAGAGCGAGGCATTCCTGAGGTGAGAAAGCACGTGACTCAAGTGACTCAGAGTATACTTCAATTAAGACCACAATGCAAGTGGGACACACAGTTAAGTCAAGGCACGGTCCAGTTGATCATGTCGCCATTGGTGGCGTTCAGGACCCATGCCACGTAGTAGTGAATTGTTTTCACTCTTAATCGGACCTCGACACTCCATTAATGTCCATGTCATGTGCACATACATTACACACACCTACGTGCATTGGTGCATATTAATGCAATGCCACGCGGCCATCTGGTTGCGCCACGTCGGCGCCACATTCGGGCTGGGGGCCCCGGAAAAATCAATGGCTCCAAAGGAGCCCCGCCGTCTAGCGGCATTCGGACCTCACAGTAGGGCTTTGCATTCAGTGTCACCTTTGTGACTCGACACTTACATGTCGGGCCTGCCGCCAGCCCGCGGCTGATGAACTCCCCTGGGTAGCGGGAGAAATCCATCCTGCCAGTGTCAAGGAACCCTTATCAAACAAACAAATGTAAGTTTCACAGCAGCAGTCCACACCAGAATATAATGTGCAAGCCAAGACACGCTGAGGAATTCGGGCCCAGGAAGTAATTCGGGCCCAGGAAGTAATTCGGGCCCAGGAGGAGGCAAGCACCTCAATGAAGCTGCCGACAATAAGAGATTTCAGAGCAAAATGCCTGTAGGACCAGGAGAATGCCCAGGCACGTGGACCCTGACTGATGCGGGCCGCTTCGGACCCAGAAAGCACCTCAGTGAAGCTGCGAAAACGACCCTTGCCAGGAGCCAGTGCTCTTGAAACAAAATCAGAATTGTTCACTTCCAGCCGCATACCATCATCAACTCGGAAAGCCGAGATGCAGCCCAGACAAATGGCTCAAGGCTTCCCGCAGGCGGCAGCTATGGCTTCTGTCACCACCCGGCCTTTGAAGCCCTTGAAAATGTTCGTAGATAATGTCCTAGGAAGCCCAATAAGGGTAAATCTCAAATGTCGCAAAGGCGACCCGGTGATTACTTGGCTGCTACATGCCACGAGACGAAATATTTCAATTTAAAGTGTCGCAAAGGCGAGCTAGAAATTACATATTTAACATTACACCACTGCGACCTAGAAATTACTTCAGATACATGCCACGAGGGGATGAACTGTCCCTAAGGCTACCTAGGGACCTAGTGATTACTTACTTGGCTGCTGCTACATGCCAAGGTCGATGACATCTTAAGACAATGAGGCGCTCACGACCGGACAATCCAGGCAAGGCATATGGTTGGGAGTCTGATAAATGGTCTGGAGATGTTCATGCCTCCTGCAATGTCATGACATGTCCTCATAAGCTGGATTTCGGGCCGTGCAAGAATCAAGAAGTGCTGCAATCATGCAAACTTCCGCTGACCAAGGGCAACAGCAGGACATGTGCCTCGCTCGCAAGATGGAAGTCGACTTGGACCTGTTTGCATTACCGTCAAATTACATTACATATCCACAATGTGGCTCGGCGGATAAGTTCAAGGCCGCCTGATGATGGCCACGTAGAGGATGAGTCTGTGTCTGTGTGTGTGTGTGTGTGCCTATACATGTGTGTGTGTGTGTCTGTGCATATGTGTGTGTGTGTGTATGTGTATGCATGTACGTGTGTGCATGCATGTGTGCTTTTGTCTCTGGGACTGTGTGTGCATACCAGTACCACAACATCAAGCCTTTGACTCTAGACTAAGCTAGACTCTAAAGCTAAAGCCACCGCTCATGATATTCGGGCTGTGTTAACACCACTACCACAAACTCCATCGCAAAAGCCATCGCTTCTTATATTCGGGCCGATATATGACATTACTGATACTGCCTACTGATACCGGAACAGTAGAGTTGCCCGTGGGTACCCACAAGCCTCGTGCGTTACTACCATGCACAAAGCACAACAGCATTGCCTCTGAAAACCAAGCAGCTCGCAACAGTCGATCAATGCACAACACAAGGCAGGCCAAAGCTCAACCAACCAGGGTCACTGACTCACAATGCACAACAGAAGAAGGCAGCCAATGCTCAGGAATCATTCAAGTTTAAACTGCACCATTTCCAGAACACAACATGTCACAAGGCTCCGGCACAGCACAGCATGATGTGCATGATGCTGGAATGTGAATCTCAGGAGTCTGCGGCCATCTGCAGGCGGTCGCTCCTGCAGGCGGACGTGTGCAGAGCATTTTCAAGCTGCAAACAGATACAGTGTTTGCTGTACTGTTCTGTACTTGGACAGCTGCTACTGAGCCTTAATGCTTAATGTTTTGATACCAACACGAACAGATAGCACACCAGCGGCCATCCAAATTTCCTTGTGCATAATGTAAACTGTAAAATTCCATTAATGATTAATGATTAATGATTAATGGTTGGAAGGATCCAGAGCCCAAACACGGTAGTCCCGACAGGATAAATCAGTAAACAGGGATGCAGCCTTAGGCACTGAAGCTGGTCTAAACTTGACACTTGTGATCATCAACCTGAGTCTCAATGATTTGGGTTTACTAATGGAACGTACTATGGCAGTCGGCTTGTGCAAATTTCTCCATCGGATAAGACCATTTCAATGTTCTACTATTATACTGTTATTTCAATTGGTCAGAACCAGAATGGTCCATGATATCCGATGTCTCATCACGAAACCAAGCTGAAATCCAAAGGATGCAGGAGGAGAAAGCCAGGGAAGTAAAGTCCGATCAACCTGCTCAGGCCTGTGGCAGGCGATGGCGAGGGCAGCACCTGCAAAAGGGAAAGGCTGGCTGCACCTTATCGCTATGGAGGAGGCAATGCTGTAAGTGTACGTATCTTCTGTAGTTCAATTGAAGGGGGCAACAATCAAAAAGTTGTTGCCACCCAGTGGAGTCCACCATGTAAGTTAAGTAGAGACAATGGCAGTGGTATGGTATGTGCGAATGCATTTGCAGGCATGTTGGGTTTGGGGCTGGTCTAACCTAGTGTTGACTGATAGCCCTGGTGAAACCTTTTTCCTCGAGTTGGCTAGCATCGCCGCGGGAAGATCTCGGGCCAATGGCGAACTCGGGCCAAGATGACCGGAATCATGTGCTGCCCTTGCCTTTGCCATTGTCCTTGCCTTTGTCCTTGCCCTTGTCCTTGCCCTTGTCCTTGCCCTGGTCCTTACCCTTACCCTTCGGGCCCACAGGCCTAGGTGTAAAGGGCTCCACCCTGCCTGCGGCCTTTGGAGCAGTCGGACCCACCACATTCGGATCCACCATATTCGGACGCACAGGCGCTGGTGAAGTCGGCGGCGGCAAAGGAGGACGAGTCGGGGGCCTTAGCACCTCAGGGAGTAGAAGGAGCAAACTCTGTCACAATGAAAACACTTGTGTTGTATCATTAATCATTCATTAATCATTAATCATAACTGATTACTGATTACTGAGCACTGGTTACTGAGAACCGGAATTTGTTTCGTCAAGCACCCTGCCTGCTCCACGGGCATGTTGAAGTAGGAAGCCACCTGCTGCTGGTAGTAGGCCGGTGTGATGTTCCCATAGGCCTTAGTGTAGCAAATCGTAGATGGCATGGTTAAGCCTTTTATGCCTATGCTTCACTTACTAGACTATCTTACTATGCTCAGGGTTGGCCTATGGAGTATGTGTTCTGAAACAACCCAAGCTGCGAGCTGCTGAGCGAGGGAAAACAAGATCCGCGTGCAGCCGAGTTCGTCTCGCAATCGGGCCTCTTCCGCCGGACCCTGAGTTAGTTGCAAGGAAGCAACACAAAATTGCTATCATAGCATACACGACTACTGATGAATCTACTCATCTAGTCCCTTCTTCGGTCCTAAGCAATATGACACAAACAGCTAACTAAAATCACAAGCCAGGCTGCCACACTCCACCCTGTCCGTGGAACGGCTTCCTCTGGATTCAACTCGGGCCCACGCGACCCCGACGAAGCAGCCGAGCCAGCCTTCGGACCCTTCGGGGTTGCAGGCTCGGGCAAAGCCTTCGGGCCCGGGGTAGCCCGACGCTCCTGCTGCACCCTCCGCTTCTGGGATCGCTTGGAATTCGGGTCCTCGAATTGTGCTTGGCTTGGCTTAGCAACTTTTTGCCATGGTGTGCTTTGAATACCTTTTTTACCTCAACTCAGGGAACCGACAAGAACCACAGAGGCAGATGAATCCAGACAAAGAGACCGGGGCCATGAAGTTGGAGCCCTTCTTGTTGCCCAATCGGACCTGCCGATAATGCATACATTGGCATACATGGCATACATCTCACATTCTTTGTAATAAGTATAAGTAAGTACTAACTTATCGACCTTCCTTTTCCTGATGTGGCATGAACGAAGCCCAAAGCAGAAATGAAATCATATAGGCCCAGAAGCCGATGGATTCTCCTCCTTCTTCTTCTCCTCCTTCTGCTTGTCGTCCTTCTCCTTCTTCTCGGGCCCAGGGTCCTTCTTCTTCTCGCCCTCTTTGCGGCCGTCCTTCTTCTGGTCCGTTTTCTTGCCAACCTTCTTCTTGTCATCGTCTTTCTTGTCGGACTTCTTCTTCTTCTTATTTTTTTCGTCCTTGTTCTTCTTCTTCTTCTTCTTCTTTTTGTCCTCCTGCTGGGACTCCTCCTCCTCCTCCGGGGGATCCTCATCGAACTTTGAAGAAGAGGCCATGGCAAAAGAATTTGAATCGGACCGAGGGCAACTAGTCGGACCAATACTCACTTAGTCACTACTAAGTCACTACTAATCACTGACCATAGTCGATCAAAAGGGCAACTAGGGCCCAGGGGTTTTGAGTCGGATCACTCACTAGTCATAATCACATAGTCATAGTCGATCAACCGATGATGTGGTCATTTACGGCTTCCTAGGTCCTATATGCAGCTTTTCAAAGCACTCCGAATTGCCCCTTGGCCTTCCCCAGGCTTCGTGGCTTGAAGCCCAATGCTGCACATGACATGAATCTTCCAGTGCCGTTTAGAGGTGAGGGTTGAATAAAGGGGTCGTGGCTTGTATTTGGGTCTTATGTTTTTTCGAAGGACCCATAAACTAGGACCTGAACCGTGAGGTGGTGCCATCCCAGAATCCCCTCTGACATTATGCCAATTAGATAGGGATATCCCACTCGGGAGTATGTGTTTGGGTGCTTCTGGGGCTGCTGATTTCCCTCCTACCAAGCCAGAAAGAAGCCCGCACAGGTTTTATTTTCGGGCTCAGGATTAGCATCATCATACAACTCACCCTTCCTATAATAAAAAAATGCCCGCAGAACCCCCTTGAAAAACACCTCAACCCCTTCACCCATGATCCGTGAAATGCCAGGGTGAAGACTCCTGATCCCTAATCCCGTCGCCGATCCCCTAATTATAGAGAACTACCCAGAACTCCGAATCCATTCAGGTCTGCCCAGCACCTCACCCGGCCCCGTTGACCCGAACCCAAACATCCCAAACCCGGGTGGCACCTTCTCCGGGCGACGGCGTGCTGCATGGCGGTCCGGGTCTCCACAATTCAGGGTTAAGGGTTTGGGATTAGGGTGGAGGGTGCAAAGGTTTAAGGCTTAAGGCTTAAGGCTTAAGGTTTGGGGTTATTTAAGGATAAACAAATGGGGCTGAGGGCCCTGGGAGCTAATCCTAGGGTTAAGGGATTAGGCACGAGGGTCGAGGGTTTAGGGTTTGGTTTAAGGCTAACAAGGAAATTGAGGATGAACAGACGGGGTTGAATAAAATGATATAATATAACAAATACCGACAGTGAAAACTAATGTCAAGGTTCAGGCTTAGATTAGGGTTGAGTGTCAAGGGTTTGTAGTTTACGGTTTGTGGTTTGAGAATTAAAGACTAAAAAGAAAGGTTCGGTTACTTAGTTAAAAGCCTTTAGGAGGGACTTTTATTTTATTATTAGGGCTTTTAGGGGCTACGGCTACGGCTAGGGCTAGGGCCAGGGTTTAGGGCAAGATGTTTGGGTGTTAAGTCCTAGTTGACACCCTGAACTCTGCCCCAAACCCTAAACTTGACCCTGAACCCTTGACCCTTAACTCCTGGACCCTAGCCCTAAGCCCTGAACCCTTAACCCCGAAACAACAGCCTCGTCATGCAGAAGCCACAGCCCGAAAGCTGTGACAGCCACAGCCCTCGGGCTGTGACGTGCAGTCCGAAGACTGCGCTAGCCACAGCCCAAGGGCTGTGACACCGCAGTCCGAGACTGCGGTAGCCACGACCCGAGGGTCGTGACAGCCACAGCCCGAGGGCTGTGACACCGCAGTCCGAAGACTGCGGTAGCCACGACCCGAAGGTCGTGACAGCCACAGCCCAAAGGCTGTGACAGCCACAGCCCGAGGCTGTGACGCCGCAGTCCGAAGACTGCAGTAGCCACGACCCGAAGGTCGTGACAGCCACAGCCCGAAGGCTGTGACAGCCACAGCCCAGGGCTGTGACGCCGCAGTCCGAAGACTGCGGTAGCCACAGCCCAAAGGCTGTGACAGCCACAGCCCGAAGGCTGTGACACCGCAGTCCAAAGACTGCGGTAGCCACGACCCGAGGGTCGTGACAGCCACAGCCCGAAGGCTGTGACAGCCACAGCCCGAAGGCTGTGACGCCCCAGTCCGAAGACTGCGGCAGCCACGACCCGAAGGTCGTGACATTTGCATGACGAGGCTGAGAAACCCCACCAAAATCCCCAAATCCCCAAAACCCAAAACCCTGCCCCACCGAAAACAAACCCGCAAAGTCCCGAAACCCTGCCCAAGCTAAACCCTAATCCAACCTAAACCCCCCAAAGTCCCGAAACCCTGCCCAAGCTAAACCCTAACCCAACCTAAACCACACAAAGTCCCGAAACCCTGCCCAAGCTAAACCCTAACCGTTAACCGTAACCTAACCTAAACCACCCAAAGTCCCAAACCCTGCCCAAGCTAAACCCTAACCTAACCTAAACCACCCAAAGTCCCAAAACCCTGCCCGAGCTAAACCCTAACCTAGCCTAAATCACCCCAAGTCCCAAAACCCTGCCCGAGCTAAACCCTGGCCCTAACCTAACCTAAACCACCCCAAGTCCCATAACCTAAACCACCCCAAGTCCCAAAACCCTGCCCGAGTCGGGCCTGGGGGGGGATGACCGCGGCCAGCGCCAGGAACTTTAGGGTTAGGAGGGTTCAAGGCTTTGTTGAAAGTTTAAAGTTTAAAGGGTTTTCAGGACTTCGGGTTAGGGGGATTCGGTGGGAAGTTTGAGGTTTAGGACTAGGATAATCGGACCCTCGAGCCTGAAGTCTGCGAGGCTGTTCAAGACGAAGTAAACTACTGTATTGAATATAACTATATTAGTAAATTAGTATCATCTAGGAATCTAGGATCTATACCTATAATCGGGCCTGGGGCATGATGATCAATCGGGCCTGGGGGGGGTGGGGGGGATGATTATGGGCATGATCATCCTCATGCCGGGGACATGCCTTAGGCTGCCGGTGTCAAGCCTTATACTATGGATTAAAAGTATCGTGTATATTGACAGGCCATCTTGGCCTAAAGACATCCCCAATGAAAACAGAAGAAGGAAGTGAGCCAATGCCCCCGCGTGCCTGACAGGTTCTACAGGTTCATAGGCAAACCATGAGAGTTTGGCAATGACACTAATTCGTAATTAATTTCGTTAACTCTTAAGGACCCGGTGCAAATTTTCATGTTATCTCATTATGAAAACCTTTTTGAATAAATATTACTTTTATTAAAAGATTCTCCTATAATAAAAGAAAAATAATGCCAGTAAAACTAAACAAGGTATTTGTTGATTTTGGACCATATACTGAAACAACTCATATTGTCACTACGACGTGTTATCGTTGTACCAAGTAAAAGACACTGATTGTTTCAAGCGTTGCTATTGCACTAGTAAGCATTCTTGTTTTTGGTGAGAGCGCCTGGTGTGCGTCCTGTACGTCCCCTCACTTTTCTTGGGTGGGGGGGGTGTGGGTGGGGGGTGGGGGGGGGGCTAATTCCGGCCAGTCCCGAACCTTAACTCCCAGAACTGCGGACTTCTGTCGCAGGCAGGCCCAAGCTCTAGTTCTGATCGAAGCCATGTTTCCTTAGAGTCATATGCTGAACATACCGGTAATTACGGTGTGCTCGGCACTTGCTACAACCCACGTCGAAACCATCCATGGGTGGTCCATGTTATTGACGCAGAGCATCCATGGGTCAACCATGTTAACGTCCACTCAGACCAGATCTCATTGACGCAGAGCATCCATGCATGGGTCAACCATATTAACGTCCACTCAGACCAAGTTTGCGCAGCGCGGTGCTCGCAAAAGTGGCTTTTACTGCAGCGGCAACACCTTTTTCGCTAAAACGATCGACCTGTCACAGGGATTCTCCGCCTCTCCTAGCACAACTTTTTAGTCATAATACATGTTTTCCCTAGGTTTTAGCACATTGCCTGTTTCAGCTACGCCACAAAACGCCGGTCACGTACCAGGCACTCTTACCTTGTTTTTGTATGTTAAATACACTATGATTTGTTCTGAATGCTTGGATAAAAGGAGTTTAAAGCGATCGTGTTATTTGTGTTAGGGAGATGGATACAACCAAATGCACAAGATGTCGCACAAAAAAACTGCAGAAGAGTTCGGGTTCAATAGATTGCAGCAACCTTGGCGCAATTGCATTAAATGCCGAGAGAAGAGAGAGGAATACAAGACAACTAACATTGTGGATAAGAAGTCTGCAATCCAAGAAGTTTTCGATCACGTTAACCAGCTGTTGATGAATGATCTGTTTCCGGAAAGCTACTTTATGCTGATTGGAAAGCACAAGGACAGGGTGATGATGAAGATACCTGTTGATGACAAACCAGAACAAACAAACTAGTTCTCTTTATACAGTGATACTATGATGTAAATATCATACATAAGCAGCTATACATTATAACTACATTAGAGTAATAACCCTTAACCCTAAACCCTGAACCAAGTTATATGAGAAGACCATACCCGTTTTGGGCTATGGCCCTTGGATAGATACGGGTATTTGGGATTAACCGCCACGCACTCTGCGGAAGTGCAAGTTGCAATGAACTCTTTTTCCAAAGGTGGGGTGCAGCGGCCAAGCCGCATCCTTGCTGTCGAAAGCTGTACCGGTCGCCTGCAGACTGAGCCCTAAGCTGCACAAGTCTGAGAAGTCTGCAACGACCTGCCAGTGTGACTGGAACCGACTGTTCAGGTGGGCCTGCGAAGAGACTCACGCCCCGTCTGTGCTGGCCCATTGCCCATCAATCAAACCGTCTGCCACCGACTGACAGGTAAGGCAAGCCTGTACTTGGGCAAAATCAACCTTCTGACTCACGCGAAGGCCGCCGGCTAAAAATGGTTCGACCGCAAAGGAGTCTGTCACGCCCGACACGGCTGACATGAACGACTCCACTCTTGACGTTCGTTAAAAACTGAAACTCCTGGCTGCTGCTGTGGCTGACGCACTGCAAAAGCTGCACGTCATCCCCCGAGGAGCCTTCTGACACAGGCTCAGAGGAACTGCTACTGTCTGAGGACAGCTGGCTCACTGCTGGCTGAGGGCACTGACGTACGGCTGCGGGCCGAAGACGAAGACTGAGCTCCCTTTCTCCGCTGCCTGCCAGCGCCCAGATCTTGTAGAGTCTGGTTTGAACTTGCCCTCTCTGATGTCCTGAAGGACGCGCACCAAATGCCTAAGAGGTCCTGCCAAAGAATCACGACCGTAGCTCATGGCACTGGCGCTCTTGCCTCGACTGTGATAGCCTAGCGAGGTCTGGTCAGGGTCTGGGATGGCTGCTTTCATGGTCCAGCTAAGACACGTGGCTTTCAGACCTTGGCTGGACATCCTGAGGACGTCGTCTGGACTGCTGCCTGGCTGCTTGGAAAGAATGCATCGCATCCATCGAGAGGCTGCAGCTGAATCCATGTTGACCAAGAGAAGGCTGCCGTCTGCGGCTAACTCCGGCAACAGAGGGCTGTCGGCTAAACTCCCGTCGCAGACCAGCCCCAGGTCTCGTCGCAGCTCCAGCCATCTGCGCGCCCAGGGCTCCGGAAAAATCCCTTCGGCTGGAGCGACTAAAGGTAGAAACATGTTTCTCCTGCGACTGGATTTTGACTGTTTCGGCTTCAAAACGGTGCACTCAATAAAAACAATGTTGCCGGCGTCGTCTGTGTCCACAAAGATGGTCTGACTGCGTTTCAAATCACTGTGTCGTGCTCTGGCATAAACCATCAGCAAGAAGGTCGCCGCCAGGTAGCACTCGTACTGTGACTCGTCACTGTCTGCAAAAGTCTGTAGCCAACGCACCTGGTCTGTGCTAAGCGCAGGTGCCTGTTTAGTAGGCCCCGTGGGTGAAGTTCAGCGCCTGACAAAGCTGGTCTGGCGCACTGCTGTTCTCCTGCTGGCTGGTGACGTGCTGGCAGTAAAGAAAAACAAGTGGCTCGCTGAGAGGTTCGTGGGCAAAAGCCCGCAAACTCCAGCCTGCGAACTGCTGAAGACTGCTGACTCTGCTCAACAAGGTGTTGGTGCTCTTCTTAGCAAAGCGCAAGTCCAGGTTGCCAAGCTCCACACGGCTGTTCTCGTGCATATCTCGCTGACTGACTCAGGCTGAAAGAAGCGGGGCACAGCTCTGAGGAGCTGGCTCCACTTAGACAAGGCAGCCTCTCTCAGCCTGGCTGTCCTGTGGCTTCCACTGTCCCACAGCACGAAGCTTGGGCTGAGGCAAGGTGACCTGGGCTACCTCAGGTTTGTCTGGGCCTCGGGGTAGAAATGCAGCAGAAGTCTGTCTACTTCTGGTTCCGTAATCTTCCAACTCATAAGGTCGTACATTTGGCTGGGGATGTCCCCGAGGAGATCAACCCAAACCTGCATTGACTCCGCTACCCAATTGTACATTGCGCGAAAGTCAGGATCTTCCTCCTCGTGCACCGTGCAAACCCATCCTTCAACTGCAGCAACATATGTGCTTTCCTTGGAAGTTTCCGAGTCTCCGTGGAGCTCGCCACAGAGCATAAAGGCGAACGACGCCCAGTTCCAGTTCCCGAACATTGGTAGCTGCACCGACTTGTGGAAGTCGTCATGACGCTTGGTAAAGTGGCCTCTGTTGAAATACGAGGCCATGTGTTCCGTGGCCCCATTCTGGCGCAATTTGCGCATGCCAGTTCGGAGCTCACTCCATCTGCTCCACTGACGCTCCTTCTGGGCCACCGATTGGGGTGGGCCTCGTGGAAGGACTTTTGGCAGACTGTCCTCCGCGATCTGGGGCCGACTGTCCTCGGCTTCCTCATGGTGACCTCGCTTGCGGGGGCTGCGAGGAGGGGTCGGTGGACGTCCCTGTGCTTTGGCCTCGCGGCGCTCCTCCGTGGGGGAGCGTCATCTTGGGTATCCCTCTGCCGCTCTACCCTGCGTGGGGGAGCATCATCTCTAGTGTCTCGTTGCCAGTCAGCTCTTCTAGTGGAGGCTGTATCTCGGGCGGCACGGTCATCTCGAGTGGCGCCTCTTTGTGGCTGTCGTCGGCCCCCTTGAGGTTCTTCATCATCTTGCTGCTGACGGCGAGTGGGGCGGCGGTCTTCTGTATGGTCTCTCCAGCCGTCCCATTGCGGTGATGAATAATTTCTCCATCCACCTCCTTGCCATGTGTCGCGGTCCCAGCCTCTGTCGCGACTTCGATCGTCTTCCTGGTCGCGGCGCTGTGTGGGCCGGCGATCCTGATCATCTCGCCTGTCGGTTCGCCGGTCTTGCTGGCGCTGGTCTTGCTGGCGATTTGGAGCCTGAGTTGGGGGCCGACGCTGCGGCTGCTCCCCTTGTCCTTTTCCACGATCCGAATTTTTGCCCTTCCCTTCCCCTTGTTCTGCCTGGCTTGGATCTCACCGGCAGTGCGGCGACGTGTGCCGTCCGCCCTATAGCGGGATCGCGGGTAACGACGGGGCCTCTCGTCTTCTTCGGGCTCCTGATCATCTTCGTCGTCGTCGTCCCGATTATCGCGCTGGTGGCGATGGCCACCTCTCCCTGCTGTCGGCATGGTGCTTGAGTCGGCAACACTTCTGCGGGCACTGTCTCTTGCACAAGTAGCACTGCTAGCTGCTAAGCAAAGGGAAACTCTGCTGACCTCGGCATTACGGGCAAACGACCGGCTGAGCGGGTCCTGCATCCTGGGACGGCTGGTTCATGTTGAAGTGGCCGACCTGAGGACAGTGGTGCAACATCCACTCTACCAGTGTGTTGGAACTGCGCTTGGCTGCTGGCACTGAGGCCCATCGCAGTAAAGAAAAATTCTAGGTCGACCAGTACAAGCACTGCATGGGAACATGGGTGTTGACAAGTGGGGCCCTCGGTTGGGCACCCAGAAGAAGTTGCTAACTGAGCTGCACTGGGAGAGCCGCCTGGTTGGCTCGATCCTGATGGCACTCTGTATGACTGCACGTGCGCAGCGTCTGAGCTGTTCGCTGCGGTGACCTTAGTAGGGGCCGATTGCGGTCTCCCTGGGGGGTGGTTACATTCCACGTCCCCGCTACCTGACAGATTAGTCCAAACTGTGCAGGTCCAGTGCCTGCGGTCCTGGACAAGATGATTGCTGATACCACTGCTGGTGTGATTTTTGGGCCACTGGGTTGGCGTGTTCAGCAAGAAGGTCTCGCTGTTGCCTGGCAGTGCCTGGGTTGGGTGCGGTATTCCCAAAGGCTCGGGCCAGCTTTGGTGGCACCTCGGTTCCTCGAGACTGAACAATGCCTGCACTGCGATAATAACAAGAAGGCATCTTATTATGTGTCGAATGCATGCTGATGTTCCCGCTCTCAGACGATGGAGAGCGTGCTGCGGAGCTCGATCCTGCGATTGCAAAGCTGCGGCTCCCTTCTGGGGCCGGTTCCTTCCTGCAGTGTTTCTTCTTCGGCGGTTGCAAATTTGCTGCTGAAGACTCTCTCTCTCCCACCTGATAAACGGAAGGTCGCTGGTCATAGCTGAGTTTGAGTTCCTGTCAAGAGAGCCCAGCTCACGGCAAGGGCTATTACTGTGCATGTCCTTCCATGGCATCGACTAGCGTGGCGTGTACCCTCTGGTGGGGCACAGCTATGTACAAACTACCCCTCCCCAACAAAACACAGCTGGAGCCGGAGGCTTACTGGGTGCGTCTGCAGGATTGCTAAGGCTGGGCACCCGAGCAAACCACGACTGGATTCTGAAGTGCTGCTCACATGTCAGCACTGTCTGGACGAGGCTGAAATTAGACCTGCGAAAAGCACGAGCACTGATCAAACAGTGTCTGGCTGCATCATTATCAATCCACCAAATCACAGGCCACTCTTTAAGCTGACTGCCCCAAATGGCTGCAGCGACTGAAACCGCCAGGAGTTCGCACTGCAAAATGGGGTGATTGGTGCCAGACCGGCTCCAAAGCTCAACAACGTCACTGGGCACAGTGGCTTGAAACCAGGCTAAGAGGCTGCCACCAGGGCTGCGCAGAACACCGTTGCGCAGTCCTGACACCGGTGCCACAGACCAGCGAGACTGGAGCCTGTCAACCGCAAGGCTCAAGCCAGCGACTCAAAGAGACGTTCCCGGCCTGACTCGAAGCTTCCCCTGGCACACAAGTGCAGGGGAGGCAACGAAGACTGCAACCACAAGGTCCTGCCTGGGAAGTGACTGAAGCCTGGCACAAGCCGGCTGGAATAAAAACTAAAGGCCACAGGTGAGCCCTGCCTGCCGAGAGGTCCACAAGGACTTTCCCCCCCGCGTGCGTCCGGCTCAAGCCAAGAACGGCGCAGGCGAGGCAGGCAGTGGCTAGGAAACAAGCGCAAGCAGGACTGAGATGCGCAAGCAAGGCTGGCACACAAGTGCTATCGACTCTTTACGGCTAAGGCCGACTGCGGAAGCTTTGGGCCAGAAATGGTCCGGCTGGTCGCCTGTCTGGACGGCTGGGCCCTGGACTGTGTGAAAGTCTGGGACTAAGGTCCCTAAGATACGGCTGGACCGAGTTTGCGACTGAATATATGCCTGATGTAACCTGAGTGCTGTCACGGAAAGCTCGGCCGCCAGCACTGCAAAAGACTGAAAAAGGCTGTGACTAAAGAGGCTGGAAAAGGCTACGAAAGGCTGGCTCACCCTGACCAAGGAAGGAGGGCCTGGCCATTGCGTCAATGCCGCACGACTAGTGTGGAGCAACCTGTCTCGTCTGTACCTCGGCTCAACGTCTGCCACGACGGCTGGATCCTGAAAAAGACTAGGTGAGAACAGTCTGCTCCGGCCTCTGACGTGGCAGCGAGGGCAATCGTGATGCTCGTGCCACGCCCCGCCTTCCTTGGTCAGGGTGATGGCCAGACTGGACAGGTGCTGAGGCAGAACCCATCGGTTCTGTGACCGTGGGCCCGCAAAGTGGCTGGCAACCGGCTGTCACGGGCTGTACTCAGTGGCGGGAAGGCTGTAGAGTACGGCGGCACCGTGGGGAGCACGCCGTGTGCTCCTACCGCCGCCCAGGTTGCATAGTAGATTCCCGCGTTGTAACCTACAAGGGTGTCTGGAAACCTTGAGAGGCTGGCGGTGTCTGGGAGGAACCGCTGGCAGCGTCCTGTCAGGGTTGGTGGTGGCGTTGGTGCCTTAGCCTGCGGCTGGCCTGGAACTGTCTGAGCAGCCTGTGGCTGAGTCTGGACTGGCATAGCCTTGACCGGAAAGGACTTTTGAGGTGGTCCCGTGCCTCCCTTGGTCTTAGCTTTGATGATCGGCTGAAGGTTCCGGGCTGAGGGCTGCGGTGGCTGCACCTGAGTTGCGACCTACTTTGGTCTACCGTAGCTGCCTGAAGAACCAAAACTGTAGTCGACTGCGAGGGACCTTGGTTGACTGTACCGGTTGCGGGCTGTGGCTGCACCTGGGCTGGCGAGGGGGCCAGCTCGTCATCAAGTTGGTCAGCCCATGAGGGCTGTCCCGGCTGAACCACGTCTGACTCCTCAGTGGTACTGCTGTAGGTCAAGTGCCGAGAGATGATAAGAGGCTGTCCCAAGCCCTGTGTCAACGACCACGAGGGTGCCTGCGTTCTGACTGTTCCTGACACGGCTGGCGAAGTCTATGACAGCCTCCAACCGCCCCTGCAGGTCTTCTGGCAAGTCTGCCGAAGCTTCAACCAAAACATCGCCGTCGACTCATCAGGCTGCCCAAGTCTGGTCCTGGCTGGACATGGCCGCACTGGGCACACTAGCGGCTGAAGACTGAAAATTTCTGGCTCTTGAGCCAAAATGGACGTAGCAGAGCAGTTAAAGGCTGATACTCGTATGCATGCCATAAAATAGTTCTGTTAGGATAGATATTTGGGTTGGTGGGGTGGGCGGTGCCAATAGCCGTAAATGTTCTAACTTAAACCCCCATAGCCGCAGAGGCAGTCTACCGGTGATCTTCCTTCAGAGTCTTGCCGGATGTCATGACAGATGAGGCGGGTGAAAATGGCAGAGAGACCATGGTCGGGAAAAGAGAAGGGCCGAAACAGCCGGAAGTCTTACGGGGTGAGGCAGGGATCAGCTTCTCAATGCTGGGCCGTAGGGCTTCATCTAAGACCCGAGCCAAGAGCCGAACCGAGGACGGTCGAGTTTCCTCGGCGTAGCCTCTGCTCGAAGGGGAACTAGGCCGTTTGCTTGCACTTCGATGTGTTGCATGTTGGGTGCCTTGTTTGTTTGTTTGCCTGCTGGCGTGTTGTTGGTTTGTTGAGACATTGACATTTTTTAACGATAAGCGGCGGGTCCACGCAGTGCTGGAACACATTCAGCATCAAGGTCAAATGCAAGGTTGTTCGACTAGGTTGTGTTCTTCTGATGTCTGTGTGCGCGCGCGAAGCTACATGTATGTGCTTGTGTGTTGGTGGTTGGTTGCTTGCCTGCTTTGGTGTCAATCTCTTTGCTTCAATGCTTACCAAACCTTGACTGGGTTCTAGATTCTAGAAAAGATACCATCGACCAAGCGCGTAAGAAGACACCGGAGTCACCGCAAGATTATCGAGGTGCTACTGGCGGCCTGGCCCTCAGTTGTCCAGTACCGATTTCACAACCGCGCAACTTTTGGAGATTCAGTAAGTCTCCCTAGTCACTCGTCAAGTGTTCAGCGATGTGCATCTCCCCGGCACTTGCACATGGCACTTTTTAACCGCACAAGTCTCCATCGCAAGTGGTATCCAGCTACACTGCTCATAAGCATTCCATACACCGGTCTGTCATAGCCTTTGTGACACATCAGGGTGGTTTAAGATGAGCTTCAGCAACTTGGAACAGCACTGACAGAAGTCCACACACAAGAGCTCCTATTGCTGATGCGTTTGCAAGTGCAACCTTCGCTGCCATTGCACCAACATTCGCGGCCTTTGTTTTGGCACCAAAGTAAACGATACCAGCAACAATGCCAGGTGGCCCAACAAACTGGGCCACAAAATATGCGAGGCAAGCCAGAAGTCCCGGTGACCACATGGCAGCAGAAGAAGTTGCCACAAGGCCACTGCAAGCTTTGATACAGCCCAGAATGCAGAGTCCACATAGGATCTTCGTGCCCCGCTCCAGCATTCTCAAAACGTTCGTAACGTAATGCATGAACTCTGTGTGTGAGTGGAAAACCCCAAGTTTGTCGCCTTTGTGATGAGCCTTGTCCGGAACCCTGGCTGCCCGGATGGGCGCCGAGTAGCTGTAGGCTGAGAGCGCTATGGCAACAACGACGCAGACTGCAGCCAACAGCGTCTTTTTGGGATGAGGTGACGCCATTGCAGAACGCTAACCTGGCTATGGTCAAGGCCTTACTGTTCCGAGGCGACTCAACAAGCAAAATACTGCTTCACAGTTGAAATCGTACTCAGAAGCTCCAAACCTCCAAGCCCCGGAAGAGCTTGACTGGATTTCAACATCCCCGGTTCCCTCTAAACAATCGTTCTTAGCCATTTTGTCACTTCGAGCAGACCAGCTCGTACCACGCCCTGCAAACCTTTGATGCTGCTGCAAATCGGAATTTCTGCGCCCCAAGCCTTTCAAGTCTCCTCGGAGGGCAAAACCGAGCAATCCAGCGCCCACTAAAGAACTTCGAGTCGCTCCAGCCGCAGCTGCAGACGCCGGGACCGAGTCGCACCTCAACCCAGCATCAAGCTCTTCTTCTGGTACAACATCGAGCCAACGGCACATTGCACCTTCAACGAAACACCACACGTTCTCGGGCTTCGGACCAGCGTGCGGTTTCTCCTGAGGTTGGGTGTAAGGCAACGCGTAGAAAGGTTTGACGGGTGAACTGCCGACATTGAGCTACAGACCGGTAACCCTACACTGCTCCACGCTGCCGTGGTGCTGTGCCAGACATAGCACTCAACCGACAAAGCTGGCTCCTTCGCATCCAGAGCTTGCAACACCGTCTTCTCGAGAACAGGCATCCGTGTAGTCGCAAACCTTTGGCGGTGCAGAGGGGTCAGTGGAACTAGGCCAAAGCATGCGACATGCTTCTGCGAGCCTTCGGGCGCTCAGCTACCCTTGCATTCTTCTTGCTTCACTTTCGAAACGACTTCGATATGGCGGTCATCTCAGTGTCGGTCAGTTCAACCAAGTGATCCTGCGTCGTGGGGACAGCGGGATCTCACATCGGCTCTCGCGGGTGTCCATTGGCTCAAATCTTGTGGCCCATGGTCGGTGGCTACTTCTCCACTGTAAACAGGGGCGACAGTAGTGCTTTCGTCTCATCTATCTATCTCTCTTGTGGCTTTTGTTTTCGGGTATCTTTCAGAGTATTTGTTATCTACCTCTCTGCATGCCCTTGATGTGTGTTAGTCTTTCTATTTCTCGGTCAGGGTTTCTGGGTGGCCTGCTGTTGTGCCTTGTCTATCTCTCCTCTTGTTTGCCTTGCCCCTCTCTCTCTGTGTCGCGTTCTCTTTGTCTCCTGACTGCGGTTAGAAGAGTGGCACCCCTCTCCCGCCTGTGCACCCGGGCTTGCTGTTCCGTCCTTCCCTTCCTCGGTGCTTGTGGCGTTACCTTGCGGCGATTGCCTCTCTTGCCTGCTTGCTCCCAGCCCTCGGGTCCCCCTCCCTTTGGATGGAATCCTGGGAACCCCGCGTGCACACACGCCTCTCCCTCTCTCGCTTCCGTCTCTCTTCCCTTATATGGTCTGAAAACAGACAGGATTGCACGTGAGCAGCATCTCGCTTCCGGGTAACTGCTAAGACTGTCTTTGAATCACAAGTGGGAACGTCTAGAAACCCTACGGCATCGCACGGAAATGTGCTAAACCGACTGGGCTGGTTGCGAGGAGACGGCAAGACGATGGTATAATCCTTGAAAGTATCAACCTGCCGAATTTCCTACAGTTGCCCCTCCTCTTTGGGAAGCGGCAGCAGCTCTGAGGGCGAGGGCGGCGCCTTCCGCTCCCAGGAGCTGAAGCGGAGCTGAACCAAGTGCTGCTGGCATGGGCCCTCACTGTCCCTCATGTGCCTCAAGTTCCGTTCTCGGAGGCGGTGGTGCTAACGACTCGACATTCTAAAGCAGCAAAATGCAGCAGAGCTGGGCTGAGGTGGAAGGGCCCCAGCCTCCTCCAGCCAGGCCACTGTTTCGAGCCTGGCCGGCAATGAATCTGAGTGTTGAGGCCCGACCAGTACTTCGGAGCCGCGGCAGTTTCAGAAGCCCTCCACAAAACATGCCTGCTTCACGGGGCCAAGGCGGCTGCCAAACGCAGTATCTCGGCAGAAGGCTGGCTGTCTTGTGTTTGTCCCGGTTTATTCGTCGAGGTACCTCAAAGCCGCCGACAGCCCCTGGCCCCGAGTAGGTTGTATCTAAACCATTCTTAGCATGGCACAGTTGCCGGGGATCCCGTGCGCCAGGATAGCTGGGAAGCCACTGCCTCCCTGAGCTTCGGGTTCAGGTGACCTTCAGATGGCAGTTCAGTCACACAACGTGGACAGCAGCGAGTCTGGGTCGGACACCGTCACGGTGCTTGCTGTCGCTGCGCTTCTACAAGCTTCACGACTTCTCGCTCGACTCCCCTAAGGCTTCAGATGCTTGCCAGCCTTTTTTTGCTCCTGAGCCGGTAGGAGCTATTCACCACTGCTGCTTAAGATGTGCTTCTGCCTCACTGTCACGCCAAGTGCGTCCATACCCTGAATTGCAGAATCGCGGTACGATCAAAAGGAATCACGAGTACTTGAGCGACAATATCAAGAAACCACAAATGAGCGCACAATGCAGCTGCTCCAACTCATGATTCCTCTCGATCAACATCTCGATGCTCGCCACCAACAACCAGAACTGTGGAATACAAATGGTGGCTGGAGTTGGCAAGGGTAGCCTGGCAAGACTTCGCCGATGTTGCACGCAATGAATCAAACTTCGAGGGCACTGGAAGGGCTGCAGGCCTGTGTCCAAGATGCGTCGTTGGCAACTGCATCCGAGCCCTCACACAAAATTGTGTCGTGCTAACCATTGATGACCGCTGTGGAGCGTGGCCGCAGCCGTACCCATGTCGGTAGGCAAACCTCCGTCGGCTGTGCCCATCCGTGGTTGCCAAGCCTTCGTCGGCTGTAGCCATATTCATGGTGGCCAGAGCCATATCCACTGTTACTACCAAACCTCCGCCTGCTAAAGGACCTGTACATCTGCGCCTGCCATCACAGATGCTGAAGCGGCGCCTGCCAGAATGGCCGCCACTGTACGGGCCGAACTGGTCAGACTCATTCACTTGTTCCTGTGACAGTGCGGGGCCCCTACAAAACTTCTGTTTTAGAAAAGAGAAATCAGCTTTTGCACGGTCGAGTGCTGTAGTGAGACAACGAGGAACTGCTCTGGAAACACCGTAGGGTCATGCAAAAGGACTCTCTCCCTTCATTCTCAGAGACAAGCGCATTTTCTTGGCTACAAGGAGCTGCAAGCAGCTCCGAGCAGAATTTACCCGTCCCCTCAAACGATGGCCACAGAACGAGACTGATGGCCTCGGCTTCGTCTTTCTGAGCCTCGACACTTCGCTTGCGCGAAGTGTCGAGGGGCTCCGCCGGCTTTGTGTTCTCCTTCCTCCTCTGCCATCCCAACAAAAATCCTGAGCTCCTGAGCTTAGGAGTTTCATGGTGAAAAGCGCTGATAGCCAATCTAAGAGAGCAGTGCTCGGCGTCACTACTCCTGGATTTGATTCGAACTTCGGCATACATGTCAGAGTCAGCATGATGGGGAATGGAGGGAAGGAGGGGGATGCACCTGGGATGGAAAGGCTCTGGTCAGGTTTGGGGTTATGAAGTCTGACGACCATACTGTCAGCAGATATTTCTGGTGTCTACGGCGGAGGTGTTCTCAGTAAATAAGACGATGCCTCCGCGATATGATTGCTTCGGGAGCAGCTGGGGAGAGCTTGGGGAGTGGGTTGGGAGTTATGAAGTTGGGAGCAGCTGGGGAGTGGGTTGGGAGCACTAAAGAAGATAACTGCTGAAATCGGCACTTGGGCCCCTCCCGAAGCCGACCCGGATTCTTAAGGAAACCCGAACCGCCCTTCCGAAGACGACCCCGCTACTTGCCCAAAAAGAATTCGGACCTGCATCCGGAAGAAGGCAGAGCGAATTTGGCTTGAGGTGTGTCTTGGAGGGTGTTTGGCTTGGACTGGAAGGTAGTGAGTAGGTTGGGAGGAGGTTGGGAGTGGGTTGGGAGGAGGTTGGGAGTGGGTTGGGAGAGGTTGGGAGTGGGTTGGGAGGTTGGGAGTGGGTTGGGAGGAGGTTGGGAGTGGGTTGGGAGGAGGTTGGGAGTGGGTTGGGAGGAGGTTGGGAGTGGGTTGGGAGGTTGGGTTGGGAGGAGGTTGGGAGTGGGTTGGGAGGAGGTTGGAGGGCTGGGAGGAGGTTGGGAGTGGGTTGGGAGGAGGTTTGGGAGTGGGGGGAGGTTGGGAGGGGGTTGGGGAGGAGGTTGGGGGTGGGTTGGGAGGAGGTTGGGAGTGGGTTGGGAGGTTGGGAGGGGTTGGAGAGGTTGGGAAGTGGGTTGGGAGGAGGTTGGGAGGAGGTTGGGAGTGGGGGTTGGGAGTTTGGGAGTGGGTTGGGAGGTTGGAAGAGATGGGTTGGGAGGAGGTTGGGAGTGGGTTGGGAGGAGGTTGGGAGGGGTTGGGAGAGGTTGGGAGTGGGTTGGGAGGTTGGGAGGAGGTTGGGAGGGTTGGGAGTGGGTTGGGAGGAGGTTGGGAGTGGGTTGGGAGAGGTTGGGAGGTTGGGAGGAGGTTGGGAGTGGGTTGGGAGGAGGTTGGGAGTGGGTTGGGAGGAGGTTGGGAGGAGGTTGGGAGTGGGTTGGGAGGAGGTTGGGAGTGGGTTGGGAGTGGGTTGGGAGGAGGTTGGGAGTGGGTTGGGAGGAGGTTGGGAGTGGGTTGGGAGGAGGTTGGGAGTGGGTTGGGAGTGGGTTGGGAGGAGGTTGGGGAGTGGGTTGGGAGGAGGTTGGGAGTGGGTTGGGAGGAGGTTAGGAGGGCTGGGAGGAGGTTGGGAGTGGGTTGGGAGGAGGTTGGGAGTGGTTGGGGAGGTTGGGAGTGGGTTGGGAGGAGGTTGGGGGTTGGGAGGGGAGGAGAGGGTTGGGAGAGGGTTGGAGTGGGAGTGTTGGGAGAGGGGGAGAGGGTTGGGAAGGGTTGGGAGAGGGTTGGCACCCAACACCATGCTTACGAAGACGACCCAGAGGAAACTGTGACCAAACACCACACTTACGAAGACGACCTAGCAAATATGCATACCCCCACACCCTTTCTTATATAGTGAGAACACCTACTTTGAAGACACCAGAAAAATGCCTGGATACTGCTCTCTGTCTCACAGCAAGCTGAACAACTGCCTGCATAGAAATAGAAACTTACGACGATTTAAGGCATCTGCACAGCCGCTCAAGCAGCACCGCCACACCAGAGGTTAGGCCTGGAGGAGAGACGGCTGGACCGAGCAACAACCGCTAAGCTCTAAGGAACACTTAATGGCAGCAATAGCTGATTGCGTATCCCGCGTATCTGCATTGATGCATGCCTTGCATGTTTCGGAGGAAGGATCTCCGTTTGAGGCAGTAGCATGTTGTCTCTTGAGACCCAGGCTGACGTCAGGAGGTGTGAACTGTGTTGGCCTCCACAAAGCCGCAGTACGTCGGAATGCAACAGCACCGAAACAGGCCACGGCCCGATTGTGTTGCAAAGCTCCAATAAAGAAGGGACTTCATGAGCTGGGACTCTGCGAGGAAACTTTACTGCTGGGACTGCCAGGATGCGTGAATGTGATCGAAGAGGCAGGCCGTGTGTCGTGTGCGTGGAAAGTACTACTTGCGTTCGGGCTTGCAAAGTGCCGCTTTCGAAGCTGGTTTGAAGAAGCATAAATGCAAAACCGATATGCGCTACTGTCAAAAGGTACAAGTGAAGCAGACGGACAGAGGAGGACATCCCTGCTCAGTAAAAACCCTACGTCAGGGGCCCTGGCTCCATCAAGGCCAAACGGAGGGGGGACTCCGAGTCAGAGCTCAGCACCTGGCACCCAGCCGACTGAAGAAGAGCCTGCCTGTGCTGTTCTTTTCCTCCCACAGGAGCAAGAATGAGAGGAAACCCAAAGCCACAGCAGGACTCACGACTCCAAGCCGTGAGCTTGAAAAGAATGGGAAAGTCTTGAGGCTTGCGCGATTCTTCGCAGTGGGAGCTGCTCAAACCACGGGGCAAGCTCTGTTCATTGGGGCTTGTCTTGTAACTCTAGCAATTCGTATCGCTGCTTCTGGTCTGCAATAGATCGCCCGCCCAAAGCTGGCTCGGACTTCGGTTGCTGCAAAGACGGAGAAACACATGTGCAGGCCGTGGCGCTTCCCTAGTTCACGAACATGTTCGTACCATTTTCTGAATCTGCCCCTTCAGCATCGAATCATCGGCTCTTGCAATCGACCCCGAAATCGAACCAGAAGCTCTCCTGATCCTCGTCATGAATGCTCCCGAACCGCACACCCAGACCTATCCACCAGGGCCTTGTTTAGCGCAGCAACCGCCGCAGAATCGGATCTTGATGCCAGGGTGCGCAGTACCTGTGACCTTTCCGGCTCAGACCATCCCACTAATCAGCTTTAGCATCATCGTCGTCATCATCATCAATATCACCATCACCACCCTGAGTCATAGCACCATGAGGACAGCATCATCATCAGCACTATCATCCATAACATCTTTTTTCATTGCCGTGGGGCACCGTCGGCATCCCGTGGGCGACGCCAGGAACTACGGACACGCTGAATAACCGAAGACCAAGTCTGTCTGTTTTGTAACATCTTAGTCGCTGTCTTCATCATCCGGTCACCACTATCGCATGCCAGCAGTATCTTCTGTGTCGTGTTCACCACTTGTCACCACCCTCGTCGTCACCATGTCCTTGATGATCCAAGGAAGATTTCGCAGATGACAAACGTGACACGTTCCACGCGAAGCTCAATGCGGAATGGCACGCGTTCCTCCAGGTGGTAATGGCGATGAAGAAGAAGATGATGGGCAGGCTGCGCATAATCAGGATGACGATGAGGATAACAACGATGGAGGAGGTGGTGGTGGGAGTCATCATCCTCATCATGATGGTAAGATGGTGATGGTGACGACCACGGTGCTGAATTTGGTGCATCGTGATGGCCAGTGCTGGTGATGCAGCTGACGGCAACGCGCAGGCTAGGGCTGCTACCGGTGCCAGTTCGGCACCAGTTCTTGCCACAGAAAATGGCGACTGCAACAACAAATGCTAAAACAATGGCTATATGAATCATAAGGCAATGATCATCGAAAGAAGGATAGGCGTGTCATGTATTGTGGTCCGTGTCGGTTTCGGATTTAGCGGCCATCTAGTGGTGCGGCTTCGTGAAGACCAGGAAGTCGCTGACAAAGTTTGGATTCGCAATAAAGCCCCTCAAGTGACTATGGACAACACGGCTCGAGCACCACCGTCAGCAAGTTGTATAGAAGAGAAGCCAGTCAACATCAACTGACTTGCTATGTCTGTGACTATGACTTACTTGCAGCACTTCTCCACGTCCGTGCGAACAGATCACAGCTTCTGGCGGTGCACAAACACTGCAGCCTCTGATGCGCATCCAGCCGCAAGAAGGGTTGCAGAGCAGTATCCTGCAAGTGACTGTGTGGTATGGAGCCTCTGGGAGGGTGACTGAGCAAGCGGGCACCTCACAGCTGTGGTTAAAAGGAATATGCGGAGATCCTGGAGGGCATCCGCTGCAGTCACTGCGGCATCGCCTCCAAGCCCCTGAGGCCCAAGAAACCAGACTCAGATCATCTCTCCATAAGGCTTGAAGACACGCGTAAAAACGATGCCCCTGCCTCTCCGTTCACTTCTGTCTCCTCGCGTTTGCGTTTCCTTGAATCGTTGCAGAGAAGAGCTGTCCAAGTCAATGAAACGGCACGCGTTCGCAACTGACATCGGCAGAACTCTGAGCTCTCAGCTGGGATTTCTGAATGCCTTCCAGCTTCTCCAACAGGCTCCTGGGCACTCGCAGCCCTACGAGAGGCGACCAACCCAGAAGACGGTTTGGAACTTATCCTGTTTTGGCTGCTTCAAAAGGTACTTAGCATAAAGCACATTTTCAAAATAAGTGACATTTGTGCTTAAGTGCCATATCTTTCGGGTCAGTATAAGAGCTGGACTTGAATGCTTGCCAGCACACAAACCTTTGCGACCAATGAAACTCCGCCCTCAAGCAAAAATCATATATGTATGTGGCTTAATCGAGTCCCAGGTACACACTGCACCTTGAAATAAACAAAATCCAGAATCCTGGCTTCAATTTCCAAATAAACCTTCCATCCATGCAGAAAGCACTTACAGCCACGACTGTACTCAAAATATGTACGAGTATAGAGAATTATTACTGCTGCTGCTGCTGCTGCTACTACTACTACTACTACTACTACTACTGCTATTGCTACTGCTAGTGCTACTACCACTACTAAACTACTATACTGCTACTGCCACTGCCACTGCCACTGCTACTGCTACTGTTGCTACTGCAACATACTGCAACAACAACAACAACTACGGCCATTGCCACTACGACTTTTACCAGGAATACTTCTGCGGATACTGGTACTACCACTGCTACTACAATTATCACTGCTACTACTACTGCTACTACTGCTTCTACTATGTAACTGCTACTATACTACTACAAATACGAATACTGATACTCATACTAATGCCTTTACTAATGCTAGTGCCCACATACGGAAACGCAAACCAATACTAATAATACCGAAACGCATCCCTATAAGCTATTAGTACTACTACTACTGCTGGGCCACTGCTACTGCTACTACTACCACTACTACTACACTATACCTTGCTATACCAACATACTATATCATCATCTCGGGCTAATACTGCTACTAAGCGCGCAGACTGCATGGGGTATGCATGTGAGCACAGAGCTGGTTCAGCTTCCAAGCACAATCTACGTAATCGGAAGTCGCTTAGACTGGAACATTCATCTTATATGTTGGCACCGACCCCTATCTAAGCAGTAGGTTTGTGTCTATATGATTGACGTGCCTTTAAGGATATCGAAGCATCAATACAAATATTGTGTATGGGGTGTTGCAACTCTAGTAATAAACCTAGAAAGCCAGCAGGATGAAACTTGCTTGCTGCATTTCTAATTAGCACCAGAAACCAGCCGGATATCGGCAAAGATTGCCGAGTCACAGCAGCTTATATCAGTGACAGTGCATAGTTGTAGTGGTAGAAACATAGAGTAGCAGCAGCAGTGGTAGAGTAGCAGAAAGGAGCAGCTACAGGAGGAGTAGTTGCAGTAGCACATAACATGTAGCACTAGCAACATGAGCAGTCGCGATAGCAGTACTATTCGATTCTACTACTGCTACTCCTATAATACTATATTACGATACTACTATACTACTATACTACTATGCTGTTATACTCTTATACTACTATACTATTATATTATTATACGATTGTACTATTATACCATTATACTATCATACTATCACACTATCACACTATCATTCTATTATACTTTTATACGGTTGTACTATTATACCATTATACTATTATGCTATTATGCTATTATACTATAATACTATTATACTATAAAACTATTATACTTTTATACTATTATACCATTATACTATTACACTATCATACTGTTATACTATCTTACTATCATACTATCACACTGTCACACAATATACTATACTACAGTACTACTATACTACTATACTACTATACTACTATACTACTATACTACTATACTACTATACTACTATACTACTATACTACTATACTACCACTACTACTACAAGTACTGCTGCTGCTACTACTACTACTACTACTGCTACTAGCACGAGCAGTAGCAGCAGCAATAGCAGTAGCTACAGCAGAAACCTGAACCCTAAACCCCTAAACCCTAGACCCGGAAACCAGTGATTGTAGTGAGTAGTATTATGCAGTTTATTGAACTAGTTTAAAGCCATTAAACTGATTCCCAAAGCATCGAAATCACACAGCCCAACCACCTTAACATGAATCATCCTGTGCGCTTCAGCTCCACAGAAATCCCGAAGATACCCGGAAACTAAGATATTTCGTAATATTCACAATCTCAACCGGATATCTCTAAAAATCCCGAAGACCACGCAGCAAACCTTATGGCCCGGGAAATCCCGAAAACCACGCGGCAAACCTTATACAGGGAGCCAGCAGGGAAGCACAGCTTTCACAACAAACCCCGCCGAAATCACGATTCTCAACGACTGTGCTCGATATAGATTTGTGCCACTAGCTTTGCACATGGATAGGACGAGCGATGCCTTAGCTCCTTGATTATCATGGAACTGCAGATCTCATCCCGAAAAACCCAAAACCTCGAATCCCACGAAAAGTAAGTAGCATAGAACGCTGGATAGGTAGCAAACCACGCTAAATCACGCGGCCAATTCTTGCCCTGCGGTAAAGAGTAATTAAGCAAATTGCAGCTAAAAGCCTATAACAGACCATATGGTGACACTCTAACAAACAAAGACTGCAGCTGCTATCCATGCTAAGATCATCAGAACTGATTACAAAAAACAGATATAGGCCTTGCATGTACCATGGGAATACAGTGCATTTATATAGCGCAATCATCCTTGTTGCACAACAAAGCTCCTCAATCGATCGGAGAACGAAAATCACGAATATCCTGTTTTAAATCTCGAAAATCACGCTTTAAATCCCGTTGGCATGTGTGTAAGCACGAAAAGCTCCTCAAACGATCGGAGAACGAAAATTACGAATATCCTGTTTTAAATCTCGAAAATCACGCTGACATCCCGTTTGTATTTGTGCAAGCGCGAAAAGCCCCTCAAACGATCGGAGAACGAAAATCACGAATATCCTGTTTTAAATCTCGAAAATCACGCTTAAATCCCGTTTGCATGTGTGTAAGCACGAAAACCGCGGCCGTTATCCAGAGAGAGTGAGACATCGATCAGTTGCCAAGATTCTCTAGAACGTAAACCCTAATCCTATATAGCTACGCCGCATTAGGTGGTAGTGGCCTGCCAGGCCAGCATATTGTAGATGTAGATATTTTGGCCGAACTGAAACCTCCGACCAAAGCTTGTTTTAGAAAACAGTTCAGGACGAGACGATTGGTGCCATTCTGGAGAAACTTGTCTAATGTAGGAGATAGTTTTGCAGATTTCAGGAATTCTTATTGCAGCCCAGGACTCTTGTTCAGGACACCAGCATCAATATCATTATATGTTTTAACTTCAAGCTCATATGATGTGCAGCGGTCAGACCGTGGGTTTCTTGATATGAATGAAGTGCAAAACAACACACAAACGGGGTTTCACTGTGATATGCAGAATCTAGAACAACATATTCGGGATTTCCGTGCTAAAGTGTGTCTAGCCACAACATTACTATAATTACTGTAAAGGTTCGTTCGAATGTAAAATTTACACCGCCCCATAAGAATTAGTTTAGCTGGCTCGGGGCTTGTGGTTAGAAGCAAGCAAAATTGCTTGCCACCAACTCCACCCCTCACCACCACCGTCACCACTACTACTACTACTACTACCACCACCACCACTGCCACATTCCCTCACCACCACGACGACGATTACTATTACTATGTTACTAAAACTATGTACTACTACTACTACTACTACTATTATTTGTATTACAACCACCACTACCAATACCATAACTACCACTGCTGCTACTACACCTGCTCCTACTACTACTACTACTACTACTACTACTACTACTACTACTACTACTACTACTACTACTGCTACTAGTACTAGTACTAGTACTAGTACTAGTACTAATATTAGTACTAGTACTAGTACTAGTACTAGTACTAGTACTAGTACTAGTACTATTACAGTACTAGTTCTAGTACTAGTACTGCCAAAACTACTACTCCTGCTATGTACTCCTGCTACTACTACCACTACTACCATTGCTACTGCGACTATTACACTGCTCCTGTTACTACTACATATAACTACTTATACACTACGTCCAACAAACTTTTCTGGTCAACTGAAACACGTCCATTCACCATTTCCGTTTTGCCATCCCCAGCCCCCAACCCCAAACCCAGCTCACAATAGCTCCTTCCTTGGGGGGGACGGGGGTACGACGTCCCCGTCGCCCCCCACCCCCGTTTACAGAAAAACATCGACCATAATGCCACAAGCGGGCTTCGCAGACTCCCCCTCCCCCTCAGCCAAGCCCAAGTCCTGCCCCCGACATTCACTCCAAAAGCAGTATAGACTATAAAGAAGAAGAACAACAACAACTAAAACAACAACTACTACCGCTACAGTACTATCTATGTTACGAGTAGTTACAAATATACCATCTGTACTACCATCACTTCTGGGACCACTACAACTATACACTACTTTACGACAGTAACGGGTACGTACTACTACTATATCCCTGCTACTATTATTACGACACCTACTACTGCTAGCATCAGATTCTTACATATGCCAGACCATATACCAGGACCAACCCATATACTGCAATAAACGAGATATATCAAGAATCAGCATATTTGTCACCACCATCGACCAGCTACACGCAGTCATTATGACCTTACGATAACAAGCCTTGCTTCAAGTGGATACCATCATAGATCATCAAAGTCTTGCTTTATAGCGTCCAGCTATATCAAAATGGCAAATGTAACTTAGCTTAAGTGCCTTTTCCTAAGGGCACTTAAAAAAGGCAGAAGTACAAGATGGTCCCCGTACACTTCTTTATGTCCCATTTCGTCTTCTGGGAATGCAGCGCCCCTCATGTGTCAGTTCGAAGTTCATCTGCGAAGCAGCCATAAAGACAGGTCTCACATGCCGAAGTTAGGTCGCCGACAGAGGGATCCACGCTGAAGGCAAGTTTCGAGCTTGGAACAAAAACATACCAACGAATGCCCTATGCACCTGCAGTTCGACAGAGAAGACTTTTGAACCCTAGGCCCTAAACTCCGAATCCTACAATCCAATTCCGTCCAAGGGGCTGCCGGACGCCCTCGGCACCCTCAGGATCTCCTCTCACTGGGGTCGTGGCAGCACACGAACCAATGGGTGAAAGCTCTAATGCGGAAGCAAAACCGCACTGGCGCTCGGGAAAGCTAGGCGCACGCACCTTTTGCTCGCTTGAGCCACCATCCAAGTAGCACACAGCAATGCGGCCGCAACATGCTCTACATCTGCACATCATGTTGCGACATTTCACACCCATAACTTTCTTTATGGGTGCTACTTGGAAAGCTTCACGTAGCTAACCAGCATGTCGCCCTTGCTCATCAGGGCCTCTAGCTGATAGCTCTTCATCAGCTTCGTGAGCCCATCGGCGCACATGGTGCTGGTGTCCACCCACAGCATGTGGGTCGTCGCGTTCTCAGGCGGCCGATCAGCATAGAGCGGATCACCGATTTCTTCTCCGGCCTGGCGCCAGATCACTTGCCGCACACCACACAGGTCGATAGCAAGGCGTTTGTCGTTCACGGTGTGTAGCCCCGGCTGCTTCGCATGTTCCTCCAGCGACTAGCAGTCGGTGACTCGGTGAAGAGGACCAGGTCACGGCTGTCCATCGCCTCGACCAGCTTCCCGTCGATGCTGCTGCCACACATGTAGTGCATCACCGCCCTCAGGTGTTCCGCCTCCTCGTAGCCAGCTATCATGGAGAGGGTCTCCGATTAGAGTGTCGAGCGACACACCCGTCGTATCACATTCGAGTGGTGCCCCAGAAGGTAGACCTTCCCATCGCCCTTCTCCACGTAGTCCTTGCCGCAGAGCAGGAGAAGCCGTCCCAACTGGGACCTGTATCCCAGAAGGCGCCCATCTCCACTCACGTCGTGGTCCGCGGCGTGGCTTGCGTCGGTGACAGAGAGGACCGTAGCATCCTCGATGTCGAAGGTGTCGTAAGGAAAGATCATGCCCCGATCGGGGGTCGCCTTCACATAGTCGAGGAGCTGGTTGCACTGGATCAAGTCATCGACCGTCGCCACCTTCATCACGGTTTGCAGCCGGTGCACCTGGTAGCAAATGTCAGGTCGGCACACACGCACAAGCCAGTTCAAGCTGCCCACCACTGAACGCAGCTGCGATCTCTCAGTGTCGGTCGCCGCTGCCGCCCGCTGCTTCTTGCGGCGGTGGTCCAGGGTGATCGCTCTCACCTTGGCAGCCGTGTTCGGGCAGGTGTCCCGGATTCCATTCTCGCACTCCGTGATCTTCCGCCCGCAGTACTCAATGTTTCTTGGGCGCAGTCTTTTGAGGAGGTTCCGGGAGAAGCCAGCGTCGACCATGGGTTCGGAAGGCCACCGTCGAGGACACAGGTGATCACGTAGGGGTCGTTTCGCTCAATCATTCGGTCCACTGCGTCCGGGCCGTCCTTCATGAAGATGTTCTTCCCCGACCCGTTTTGGATGTCCGCCGGTCTGCTGACCGGGAGGCCGTAGGTGTAGGCCGCCGCGTGGGTCAGGGCGGCCGCGCCGGCAAAGAGCTCCAGCAGGAAGGTGCGGCAACCTCCGGCCAGAACAGTGTGTCGCCGCCCCATTTCTCGAGAGACCTGGTTCCAGAGAATCCGGTCGCTCACATCTCGAACTCCTTGCCCCACCTTCGTCGCCATCCCCTTTGTCATCGGTCGGCACCTGTCGTAGCGGCGGTCGGGGAGAAGTCGCCGCCGTCAGGTCAACATCTTCGTCCGAGTCGTCGCTCTAGCGCTGTCCAGGTCCTGGGGGTCTTGTTCTCGGTCTCCGTGGTCGTGGTCACCGTCGTGGTCGGTCGGGCCCCTTGTCGCCATCGTGGTCGGGGTCCTCATCTCCATCACCGGGTCGCCTTCAGCCAGGTCGCCTGGAAGGAAGCGGAGACCGAGCATGCCATCTTTTATCACAAGCAAGAGGTATATTATTTGCCAAGAAGATGGGAATGCGCCACTTCAGCGTTATCCAAAACCAGGCCCAAAGCTTGTTGAGCTCGAAGAGAAAGGAGGAGCGGGGCCTCAGAGTTGACCGATTCGGCCGAGCTGAGGTCGCCCCTGGCCACGCCTCCGCCCAGCAACTCCAAACACAACTCCAGGCCTGGTCCCGGCCGTTCTCATACAGCCGCCGCCTGCAAGCCCGTCTCCAGAATAGGATCGGTGTTCCCACGGCTGCTGCGTACCTTTGCAACCAGAGGTCCCCAGGTCTGGCTGCAGCCGGTGTCGATGATGGCCACCAGTCGTCATCGTTGCTGGGGTTTCCGCTCCGGTCGCCATGTAGGCCCGGGGCTGTGCAAGGCAAGCCTCGTATTCCTTGATCCATTGAACTATGCGCTTAATGGCCGGATGGCTCTCTCTCGTTGATGTATTCTCGGCACCAGTCGCGGTAGTTGCCGTCCGCAGAGGCCGGAGTAGCTCTGTCCCTTGTACTTGCCGGCCTCTGCCAGCCGCTCGCCGGCTGGTTCCGGCTGCGCCATTGGAGGTGGTGTCGGAGGCGCCGTCTCTGCTGCCACACTGCTCCTGCTCGATCGTCAGCCGGAGGGCCTGCGTCAGGCGGTCGGCGAAAATCTCGTCCCCGGTGTCCTGCCCATCCTGCCGTCCACGCCACGCGGTGGCGTCATCGAGGCTCGCCGGGTCCGTCAAAGAAGTCGGTGGAGGCACTGCTGCATATTCTCCTCGGCGGTCAGGGGTCCGAACCCGTGCTGCGCCTCGTTGCCGCCCTCCTTTATGGAAAAGTAAACTGTCCTCGGCTTGTCCTTGCCCACGCCGAGCGCAGGGTGAGAAGTTCCACGCCACGACCAGCTCAGCCAGTTGAAGAAGTGCTCGTGGAGGGTGCGCCGGCACGAGGGTTCTTGGTCTTGCCCTTGCCCTTGTTCATGGGGCATTGAGCGTCTCCGCTCCAATGCCCTATGTTCCCGCATTTGCGGCAGGTGGTCTTCGCTTTGAGGTGCAGCAGGCGTGCCTTCTTTTCGTCCATGCTGAACATGCCGCTGATCTCAAAAGTTGGCGGCTTCATAGGCGCATGCCCCTTGGCACTCGCGCCCTTGCGGCTCCAGAACGCCTCCTCCTCGGCTGCCGCGAAGTCCCCGGCCTCAGCGTCCTCAGGGTATAGGTAAGCCAGGTGCTCCTCGGCGAAGGTGCCCGGGTCGAAGTGCTCTCCTCCTCCGCAGTGCCGCGGGTCATGTAGCCGTAGGCGTGCTGGGCGGCGTCATGGCCGTCCTCATAGGCACGGCCGTCTTGCAGGTAGTCGTCGCGCGGGCCGGCCTCGCTGTAGAAAGCGTAGTTCTTCGCCTTCCCCTTGACGCCCGCCCCCTGCCATGCCGGCTTCCATTGTCCCCGGCCATCCGGGAAGCTCCTTGGTGCGCCGTGGCCGCCACTGCGCTCATGCACACGGCTGTGTTGGTTGATCAGCTCCTGCGCCACGGCGTCGAACGTCATCTTCTGCTGGAGGCTGACCCTTATAAGGAGCTTGTGGTCCTCGGTGATGTTACTGTTGTCGAGGAGCTGCTCGGCCAGGATGGTGTCAGGAAGCTTCAGCTCTGAGCCAAGGTCCCACAGCTGCTGGTACCAGCGTCTCAACACGTAGTCTGCTATCCGTTCCTGGGCCTGTCTTGACATGTAACCGCCGACGCGGGCGCCTGCTTCGTAGAGCTCCCGTGCTTGCTGCTGCCGTCTTGGGCGCAGCTGTGTCTCGAGCTCGGTCATCAGGTAGTCGGCGCCGCCCTTGTCGTCGATCTTGTTCATGTCCATCAGCTGCACCAGCTGCAGAGCATGGCCCGACAGCCCTTCGAGAAGCCGTAAGCCAACGTGCCCGATCTTCTTGAGCTCCTCCTCTGGCATCTGCTTCTCTTTTCGCTGGCGAACCTGCACGCGGAACTTCCATTCCTTGTACTTCCCAGGGTCCCCGTTGAATCTGGGAACACCTGTCCTGCCCTCGGTTTGGGACCCGAAGGCGCCGCCAGGGTCGTCCGCCTTCATGAAGCTGCCAAAGCGCAGCCCGTCCAGGAGGGACCCCGCCATGATAGGTCCCTGGAGCTACAGCTCCACTACCAGTGCGGAAGCAAAACCACACTGGCGCTCGGGAAAGCTAGGCGCACGCACCTTTTGCTCGCTTGAGCCACCGTCCAAGTAGCACACAGCAATGCGGCCGCAACATGTCTCTACATCTGCACATCATGTTGCGACATCTGCTTTCACACTAACATGTTGCAGACTTGTTCTTCTCCACAGGTCCACTTGCTGCATTATATCCCTAGTTAACTGACCCCACACAACTATGCCACGTGGTGTGGTGTGACATTCGGACAAGTTTGACAGTCTCAAGCTCCACGGCCACAGCGGTGTGCTGCTGTGACGTGGGCTGGTGCATTGGTTCCACTCTTTACTAGCCAGAGCATCTTGAGTCTGCCTTGCGGTGCAACGGCTGCATCCTCTTTGGGCCTTACAGCATGCCGGCTGACCCAACAGTTTCCGTTTACAATCCTCATCCAAGCAAGCGGCAGCCAGGCGAGCACGCGAGACTTTACCCAACGCTGAGGCTGAGGAGGGCGCTGAGTTTCTCCCCAAAAAACCTGACGAGTGCTTTCGAATGCGGACCGCTGTGCTTCGAGCAGATTCAGAACCAAGGCCCGCATCAATTGTCCAAAGGCCCGATTATCACAACCGGTGCTGTGCTATGCCGAAGCTGATAAAGGAATCTGACCAGAGGACGTAGCTGGACTCCAATCTGCAGAAAATGATAACCTAACACCATGCAGCCTTCGTTCTCCCAGCCAAGCAGCAGTACCAGCAATCCACTCCCCAGAACCTCGAACGAGGGCTGCCAGGGGCTGCGCAGTAGCGGGGAGCTGCCTTCAGCCGCTCAGAACTCAACATGACACAACCAAAACATGCCGGGATGACAACAGCAATGATGCAACATGAAGCATGTTTGCAGTACGTACGATGATGTCGCACATGGTGCGTTGTGGCTCGCTGGCCTAGTCAGCTCGACATTCGGAAAAACTGTTACCAGGGGCACTAGTGCATTGCGAAAGCGTGCACTCATGCACACACCCACCAAACATCCTGGATCCAAACGACGAGGGTGGCCCAGGAATCGAAAGGTGAGAGTCCGACATGGCAATCTGCACCACGGACTGCTTTGCCATCTTCGCACAGGTCATCGCCATTTTCCGACCTTCAAGAACTGTCACCACAGCCCGTTCCTAGAGGTTCATGACATCAAGCTCTGTGCACGGAGAAGCATTGTTTCACTCACCCTCGCTTGAACCAATGTCCCATCACCGGCACCACCGGCACGGCCGAGGTGCGCTCGTCAATTGCTGCATTGCTTGGCAGGCCGAGGCCCTGCCTGGGCTCGGATCACCCTCTTCTGCTTCGCAAGTGCTTCCGCGGAGAGTATTTCAGTTAAAGTGGCTTCCTCAAAGATGTTCACTTCCTGCTTGCCTTACGTCTCTGCGTTTCGGATCGGGCATGCTTGAGCTCGCAATGTACCAGGCACTCTTGATTGCACCTGTTGGACATTGGACGCGCCCAAAGGCCCGAGAGCAGGTCTTTGCTTTGCCAAGTGGCGGTTCTCGCCGTGCCAACTGCCGTACTAGAGCGAGAAGCAGCAAGGAGTCATATGCATTCTCCTCCGATGAGGGTCCACCATGCAGGATGCTGCACATGGTTTTTGAAAGGAGCACAGCAGCCTTATGTGGGCCTGCAGCTGGCTTCAGTTGGGAATATGTGGGAGTGCGCTGACCTCGGATACCTCATGACTTCAACTCGTAGGATGTAGCCGGAAAGCCCGGTGCCTCGATCTCTGAGAGGAAGAACCCAGGCCGCAGCAGCACAGATTGCAGAGCCTTTCCCAAAAACCCTTGCAAATGAGACGCCTTGACATTCTCGTCCTCACTACAAGACTGTGATGGTTCTAGCAAGTTCCACTATCCTGAAAAGCAACAACATCGCTGCAACGGACACTGACGAGCTGAGGTTGAAGGAGCTTCATCTGAGGATCTTGTGATGCGAATCTCTGTCCCTGGTGCGTTGACATCAGAGCTCGAAGTTCTACTACTACCTGTCAGCCTAGGCGAGGCAAAGATGGCTCCTGACATGCCGAGCCCGCACTAATTCTGCAAAGCAAGCCTGGCAGAAGAATCCAACACTCTGCGGCCATTTCTTGGTAGCAGCAAGGAGCTTTTGCAGCTCAACCTGCTGCTCTTGGCCTGAGGACAATGCTGCTGCAGATTTCAGAAGCACGACTTCAGGAGTTTCGGTGAAGTTGGATTTCAGCGTCAGTTGTTTGCAAGTTGAATTCCATCACAGGACTCGAGGACGGAACTTCACCTGAGAGGACTGCTTAATCTAAGAAGGCTGCTTAATCACAAAACTTTGCGGTTGGAATACACGAACAGCATCGCCAAGCAGGGGCAGCACCACACTTGCCAGGCCACCCAGATCTACCAACAAGAATTCCCCGAGGCGCTGGCCGCAGACTTTGCGGTCTCCGATGAAACGAACCAGCTGCCTCTGTCTGTCGGCTCGAAGGGATATTAAGCAACCATCGTTCCAGAGATTGCATTCTGCTACATTGAGCAAAGTCATCACTACTGTAACCCATAAAACACCTGATAACAGGGGTTCTGCCTTCGACCTCACCATATAATATTCATGCCACGCTACCAAAACAGGATTCGAAATATAATATCACCATGATGTCGCCAGACACATGTATGCTCCACTACATCCATGGCAGCCCCACAGTCTTGGCAGACGCTGCAAAGATACTGCACGAGCATTTGAGTCGGCGCGCTTTGTGCAGTCGCTGCAGAGCTCGTCATCCGATGCAGAGCGAAGGCGCAGAAGGGTCTGCCAGGGTGGCCAAAGACAAGTAAAGGCTTATCTTTGAAAAGGTGATGCAGCCAAAATCCCAGACTATTCACGAAAGCTTGAGGCCTCCAGCCACGCTCGCTGCGATTTCGAAAGCTGCAGCGACAGAGACCGTGCCTGCCTGGGTGCAGACAAGTGCATCGACTCGGCGAGTCGAGATTTGGGGCTTTGGAGCATCTCCCTGCTACTTTGCACCGAGCACCCAGACAAGCCGTGCTACCGCCGAAAGCCAAACCGGTACGCCGGGCTAGCACCTTTTTTCCGAGGTGGTATGAAGCGCATCGCGCCGGACCCGTCGCCAACGCAAAGCTGGGCTGGCCGGCGCCGGGGGACGCCTTCAGCTACCTGGCCCGCCGCCTGAAAGCGCGCGACGGTCCACAAAATTGAATAAACTTAAAAGGGTGGAGAGGGCGGGGGCTTGAAGGACGGGCGACGTCGATCCCAAAAGGCAGCTGCGGGATCAACGTTCGCCGGCTTGTCCTAGCACACACAAGTGTGTTACACGACAAGCCGTGCGACCGCCGAAAGCCAAACCGGTACGCCGGGCTAGCACCTTTTTTCCGAGGTGGTATGAAGCGCATCGCGCCGGACCCGTCGCCAACGCAAAGCTGGGCTGGCCGGTGCCGGGGGACGCCTTCAGCTACCCGCCCGGCGCTCCCCTTCCCCACTCCTTCCCCACACCGCGCCGGCTCAGCCCCTCGTGGATGGCATAGTCGATGTCCCCTGCCGACTTCTGGAGGATCGCCAGGATGGCCGTGATTGGTGTCTCGACCCTAGTCCATCCCAGGCGCCGCGCTGTGTCGAGGTCGCCGCGGGACACCGCATCGGCGATGTTGGCCTTGGAGGGGATTCGCCGGAAGCCATTCGCACAGCGACGCCGTAGACCAGAAGGCTGCGATGACGCCGTTCACCGTCTCGTCCTTGCCGTAGCCCTTGGAGAGGGCGAACTGATGAACGCCATCCAGCCAGAGTCACCAGCGCCAGCACCTGCGCCAGGACCTCCAGGACGTAAATGAACGCCCTCCGGGCTCGTCGATGAAGGGCGCCAGTCTCGGGCGGATGTCGGCCAGGAGGGACCGGAGCGCCTTGAGGGCCGCCCGCAGGCCGGTGGACAGCCGGGCCGACGAGTTGGCCGCTGAGTCGTGTGCCCGGGCGTAGACCGGCTTCAACGCCGCCTTCCCGAGGGCTCCGAAGGTCGACTGTGTGATGAAGTTGAGCCGGCCCGCCAGGCGGTTGGCATCATGTGGCGCCAGCTCGTCGTCCGCGAGCGCCCGGTCGATGGTCGCCATCACCTTCCTGATCCGCGCCGGCGTGGGCGATAGGAGGACCCCTTCCTCCGTCACCGTCGCCAGCACCCCCTGCACAATCTGTTCCGGGGTTTGGACGGTTTGGCCGAGCAGTTCGAAGAACTCCGCCATGCCGTGGAAGGCGCCGTCTGCCAAGGGATCGCAGTCGACGCCGTTAAAGTCATCCACGAAGTGGCCCGCCAGGAGCCAGAGGAGCACCCTTTGGATCGCCTGCAGTGCGTCCGCCGTTCGGTTGAAATTCCAAACGGACGCCGCGGCTCCGAAACACATCGCCATGTGAAACCAGAGGGTGGTGCCGCCTGGCGCCTGAAGGAAGATGCCTGAATGCGCCGGTTCTTCCACCGGCCACTGCCGGTACGCATTCAGCAGGTCGTGCCCATAAAGGCGGACCGCCGTGGCCGCGCACCGACCCCACAACTCCACCACTCGCCGGACCATGTCGACGTAGTCGTCGACGAAGTGGTGCGTCGGCACGTCGTGCGCCGAGACCGTCGAGTTGTGTCCGGACCTTCGCCAGTCTTCACCTCGCCGGACCTTGGTGTATTTTCGTGGAGCATGGCGAACGACGCCGCCGCGAAGTGTTGGCCGGGAGGTGGTGGCAGCAACCTATCGGCTCCGGGGGTGTCCAGCGTCGGCCACCCACCTGGCCTTCGCCGGCTCGGGGAGCTTCTGGCGTGCTCTCTTCGGCGCCGGCCTGCCGTTCTCATCTTCGGCCGGCGTGGTGGAGCAGGGCAGTTTCAGCCTGCTTGCCGCCACCGCCCCGTGGTCAGCTCCTGCGCCCGGACGCCCAGGCTCTGGTGGACCTCGCCGGAGCTCAAAGGACTGACCGTCAAGCCGGCGACCGGTCGGCCTTTGCAGTTGCCGGGATATCCAGCCGAAGTCGGACCCGCAGAAGTGCCTGGGAGATCGCCTCTGCGGCCGCCGGTTCCATCACCACATATGCAAAGAGGAAGATCGTCTTCCTGCCGTCGGCCGCCGCGAAGATCTCGTTGGCGAAGTCGACCGCCTTGAGGAAGAGGGACCCGCGTTCGCCGACGTGCCCCGCCGCCGCGCCTATCCTCGAGAAGCCTTGGCATGGCGGGGCCGCCGTGATCACCAGTGTGGCCGTCCTCTGTGGGTCCGCCTTGTGGATCTCCGCCACCATGTTCTCCGGCGACTCGTTAAGGAAGTCGCCGCGACGGCGGAGCCAGGGGAGCCGGGCCGACGACAGCTTGGTGCAGGTGCTATCCAGTTCCCAAGCCCACGCCGCCACGGGCCGCCCCGACGCCGTCGAAAATCGACATTCCTGCTCTGTCTGCCCCTGGCCTTAGGTCTTTCCGGCGCCAGTGCGCCGCTTCTTTCCACCCATTCCCCGCCGGGGTGCGCCCTTGGCCTTTCCTTTTCCGCGTCGGAGTCCGCGGCGTCCTGGCCGCCCGTGGTTCGGGCGGGCGGCGTCCGCTTGGGCGGCGCCGGCTGGCCAACATCGCTTCGAAGGCGCGGTGGTCCTCCTGGAACGACTTGCCGAGGCGCATCTCCGCTGCTCGCCGGTGCTCCGCGGCGTCCCAGTAGTCCACCACCGCCTCGCTGCGCCGAGCGTAGCCGGGCTTTACCATTCGACATAGCCGTTGACCGCCCGCTCGCCGCCGAGGCCCACCCATGCATGCCCAGCGGCTTGTGTGGAGGCCGTCGACCACCCCCCAGATCTCCTGGGAGTGAATGGCCGGTCGCTTTCCATCGCCAGGGCCGGCTGGAGGCGCCGTCAGCGGGTTAACGACGCCAATGGAGGAGAATGTCCTCAGGCCCACTGGGGTATGCTTCCTCGCCGTATGCTCCCAGTACATCCGCGCCAGGATCTCCTCGCGCCGAGTAGCCGGATGGTGGGGAACTCCCGCGGCTCGCCGCCCAACAGCACGTTGTTGTAGGTGTCGACCAGCCGGCCCCACTCCGGGAAGTTCTTGGGTGGCCGGTCCGCCGGCAAAGGCGCGAGCACAGCGGCCGCTGGCGTAGGCGTGGCTGCCGGCCGGGGGCTGGCTGTGGAGTTCCCACTGCCGCCATGTGGCGCAGCACCGCCTGCGCCACCACCGCGTCCTCATCCTCTGGAATCCCCCATGTCTCCGCGGGGGGGGGGGGGGGGGGCGAAAATGGAATCCGGATTTTTGGACGTCCCCCCAACATGTTCTGTGCAGGAATGCAACAACGGCACAAAATGCAGTGGATACTTTTCTTCCTGACTGTCGCAGGCTGCGCATGATTCATCCCCGGATCTCCGAAACGGGGTGCTGAAACCGGGTGGTGGCCTGAATGGCTCCCTAAAATCGATGGTGCCCCGAACCTGAGGTTTTATGCCGCCCCGGTTTGGCGTGCTGAAACCGGGTGGTGGCCGCTCCCTAAACTCGCTGGTGCCCCGAACCTGAAGTTTTATCCCGCCCCGGTTTGGGTGCTGAAACCGGGGTGGTGGCCTGAAGGGGCTCCCTAAACTCGATGGTGCCCCGAACCTGAGGTTTTATCCCGCCCCGGTTTGGGGTGCTGAAACCCGGCGGTGCCCTGAACAGGCTCCCGAAACTCGCTGGTAGGTTTTATCCGGCCCCGGTTTGGAGTGCTGAAACTGGTGGCCTGAAGGGGCTCCCCTAAACTCGCTGGTGCCCCGAATCTGAGGTTTTATCCCGCCCCGGTTTGGCGTGCTGAAACCGTGGCCTGAATGGGCTCCCTAAGCTCGCTGGTGCCCCGAACCTGAGGCTTTATCCGGCCCTGGTTTGGAGTGCTGAAACCGGGTGGTGGCCTGAAGGGGCTCCCTAAACTCGCTGGTGCCCCGAATCTGAGGTTTTATCCCGCCCCGGTTTGGCGTGCTGAAACCGTGGCCTGAATGGGATCCCTAAGCTCGCTGGTGCCCCGAACCTGAGGCTTTATCCGGCCCCGGTTTGGAGTGCTGAAACCGGGTGGTGGCAAACTCGATCGTGCCCCGAACCTGAGGTTTTATCCCGCCCCGGTTTGGCGTGCTGAAACCGTGGCCTGAATGGGCTCCCTAAGCTCGGTGGTGCGAACCTGAGGCTTCATCCGGCCCCGGTTTGGAGTGCTGAAACCGGGTGGTGGCCTGAAGGGGCTCCCTAAACTCGCTGGTGCCCCGAATCTGAGGTTTTATCCCGCCCCGGTTTGGCGTGCTGAAACCGTGGCCTGAATGGGCCTCCCTAAGCTCGCTGGTGCCCCGAACCTGAGGCTTTATTCGGCCCCGGTTTGGAGTGCTGAAACCGGGTGGTGGCCTGAAGGGGCTCCCTAAACTCGCTGGTGCCCCGAATCTGAAATTTTATCCCGCCCCAGTTTGGCGTGCTGAAACCGTGGCCTGAATGGGCTCCCTAAGCTCGCTGGTGCCCCGAACCTGAGGCTTCATCCGGCCCCGGTTTGGAGTGCTGAAAGTGGGTGGTGGCCTGAAGGGGCTCCCTAAACTCGCTGGTGCCCCGAATCTGAGGTTTTATCCCGCCCGGTTTGGCGTGCTGAAACCGTGGCCTGAATGGGCTCCCTAAGCTCGCTGGTGCCCCGAACCTGAGGCTTTATCCGGCCCCGGTTTGGAGTGCTGAAACCGGGTGGTGGCCTGAAGGGGCTCCCTAAACTCGCTGGTGCCCCGAATCTGAGGTTTTATCCCGCTCCGGTTTGGCGTGCTGAAACCGTGGCCTGAATGGGCTCCCTAAGCTCGCTGGTGCCCCGAACCTGAGGCTTTATCCGGCCCCGGTTTGGAGTGCTGAAACCGGGCGGTGGCCTGAAGGGGCTCCCTAAACTCGATGGTGCCCCGAACCTGAGGCCGGTTTGGGGTGTTGAAACCGGGTGGTGACCTGACCCTGTCCGGAGCCTGCGGTTTGCTGTAAGAGAACGTCCATACGCCGCTGTGAGTCCCCCGATGTTGGGCACATCGAAGAGCTGTTCGACAGGAGGGCTTCAGGGTTTCTGGGTTTGCGGCTGCCGGGCTTAGGACTTGTGGGTTCGGGGTTTCTGGTTCTGCGGTTTCTGGGTTCGGGGTTTCTGGGTTTGGGGTTGTTGGGTTTGGGGTTCTTGGCTCAGGGTTTCTGGATTTGGGGATTCTGGCTTCAGGGTTTCCGGGTTCGGTGTTGCTGGGTTTAGGACTTCTGGGTTTAGGGTTCTTGGCTTCACGGTTTCTGGTCTTGGGCTTTCTGGGCTTGGGTTCTGGCTTCAGGGTTTGTGGATTTGCGGTTGTCGGGCTTGGGGTTCGGGGTTTTTGGATTCAGGGTTTCTGGGTTTGGGGTCTCTGGTTTTGGGGTTTCTGGGTTCGGGGTTTCTTGGTTTTGGGGTTGTTGGGTTTGGGGTTCTTGGCTCCAGGGTTTCTGGATTTGGGGATTCTGGGTTTGGGGTTTCTGGCTTCAGGGTTTCCGGGTTCGGTGTTGCTGGGTTTAGGATTTCTGGATTTAGGGTTCTTGGCTTCACGGTTTCTGGTTTGGGGTTTTCTGGGCTTGGGTTCTGGCTTCAGGGTTTCTGGGTTTGGGGTTGCCTGGTTTAGGATTTGGGGGGTTTCGTCGCTCACTCTCGCACGCAGCAGGCAAGGCTCCACATAGGCATAGGGGTTCTCGTTTCCGGGATTCGGCGCTGGGTTATTTCTTGTCCCCCTCAGCATTTCATAGTTCTTGTAGGGGGTCTGCAATGGGTAACCCCGGAAAGGTCTAAAATGGGTCCGCCCCCATTCCAGACTCCTCATACGTCGACTGCCAGCAGCCACCCATTCAAGACCCTTCCAAACTGCGGGGATGTCAATGGAGTGCGCGACCTGTGCAGATGCCATCTAGCTTGGCCTTGTGTTGTGTGTGTGTGTACCGCGGAGCCGTGGTCTTCTGCAAGAACGGCAGCCGAAGTTTGAGGACAACCAAACCAACGGCTGTGCCGCTCACGGGGAACCTGTGCAAAGCTGTGCGCGTTCAGCAGCTCACCCACTATGGGGCGCACAGTCGTGGCAAGCTTTTCCACACAGAGCCAAACACGTCCGAAGCAGCGCATTGCATTTACAAGCCCCCCTCCCCCCCTTCCAGCCCTGGCCCTCGAATGAACTTTCAACCCCCCCCCACCGACCAAGGGCCAGCAGGACGGGGGATCTTGTGGACGGTCCCGCCGATGTTGACGCCGTCGCGGTAGGGCCGGAAGACCTTGAAGTCGACCTCCGCCCAATCATCCGCCACCAACAGGGTGGCCGTGCGATCCAAGGAGCGTGCCGCCAAGTAGAACAGCATCTCCGGTCCGGCCCCGGCCGACGTGGCCAGGTCGCCGAACGCCACCATGGAAGAAGCCACCAAGGGTGCCGCCGCCATCGTCGATCCGACGGCCGGGAGAGAAAGCGGAGAGCAGAGGACCGAAGGTAGAGCCGGAAGAGCTGCCCTCCGATGGCGCCTAAGTAAACCAGACAATGCATGTATTTGCTCCGACGTTTTTTTAACTGGACGACGACGTGCCGTCGGATGCCGAGCTTGACTCTACCGGTGACTCAGCCTCCTCCGTGGGCGAGCCGGGTGCCGGATCCTATGCGCCGACCTCCGCCAGGGCAGCCTCTCGGTTCTCCGGCAGCGCCGCCTCAAGCGCGGGCCGACCTGGATACAGCCCCGTCGCCCGCCCTGTTCGTCGTGGGGCGGGCCGGAGCTACCGCCCCGCTTTGGGTCCTGTCGCGGCGACCTCTGCCAGTTCGCCAGGTTGTCCAGGACCGCGGGCGGGATCCCAGCCCGTACCAAGGCGTCGGCCTGTATCTTCAACGGAGGCCACCCCCGCCGCCCGTCGGCGTCGAGAGGTCAACCGCCAGCCGGATCTCGAGCCCTGCTAGAATGCGCCGACCAAGAAAAATACCAAGGTAAAAAGGAAGCCGAAGAGGAGAGTCCGAAGCCGCCCGCCGTGTCACTTTTTAACTGGGTGCCGGGCAGTACAGTAAACTGCATGAGACCCGCCGGCGCCTTACCACGCCGCGGGCTCAGGCTGTGAGTCTGCGTCACCGTCGCCAGGAGAGGCCCGCGAAGGCATCCTGACGCCGGGAAAAGCATGCAATCAAATAGAGAACCCGCCGGGGCACTGACGCAATCCGCGTGCAAGTGCCGCCGGCCGGGCATGGTGCACCTAATACCGCTGGTCGCGCGTATTGCGTGCGCGCCGGCAGCCGTCACAAAGGTGGCCGGTGTGCGCCTCCAAATTGGCTGCGCCGTTCCGCCGGACAATGACTGGCCTCAGGCATCTGCCGGCGCGGTTCCGGCAAGGTGGGTTGTCATAGCCGGGGCAAGGGCAGCAGCACCAGCCCACCACCCAGACCTCGCCGGCGATCCTCTCCGGGACCCGGCCGCCACGGATGTGGGGCGGGAGGGCCCTGATCACGTAGTCAGCGGCGCCGGTAGCAACCGCGCCGTGGCCCCTCCGGGTCGAGGTTCGCCGCATCTTCGAGCTCTTCCAACGCCGCCAGGGAGCCCACTACGGACGGAACCATGTCCGCCGGGACTGGGTTGGTCGCCCTGGCGCCGGGCTGGTGCATCGCCTCCAGGTGGACGCCGTGCTCCGGGCTGTTGAGCTCGTGATAGATCTCCATCACCGCCCGGAACGCCGCGTCATTGGCGTCTCGCTCAGCCTGCGACGCCGTCTGGGATACTCGCCGGGGGGCATCGGGATAGCCCATGCCCGTATCCCGGTTGACCGTGTACCACTTGCTGCGGACCTGCAGGTCGTGGTCTGCATGCGCCTCGCCGGCGTTGCCGGTGGCGCCCCAGCCGCAATCTCCGCGGCAATGGTGTCCTGCATCCTCCGGCACGCCTCGGAGCCGGGCTTGGGCGGTCCATGCGAAGACGCCTCCGGGGACCTCGAGGAAGAAGCCGCCGAAAACGAAGTAGGATCCGCCGGCCGTGCCGGAGGAAAGGAGGATCGTTTGGGCTCCGCCGGGGGTACCCTCGGTGGCGGCCGGTCCGGCTTCGCCGGGTATATGATGGCACACTAGCAGGTGCGCCGGGTGTCCGCTCGGAGCCTCCTTGTGTCGCCGCAGACACGTCAAGATAGGAGGGAGGCTCCGGGGCGGGATCCGACATCGCCGGATCAGCTGCCGCCATGTCGCCAGGAGCCGCCGGCGGGGGCGCCTGGAACGGCACGGGTGACCACGTGGTGCCGGCCGCCGACAGCTGGGCCACAAGAACATTCCGTTCGAGTGTGCTCCAGCGCCGGAACAGCGGGGCGAGGTTCACGCCGTCCGCCAGGGCCCGCCGCAGCTCCGCCGTCGCCTCCTCGATAGACACGTTGGACGACGCCGAGGACATGGCGCCGGGAGGCAGCTAGAAGAAAGGCTTGAAGGCCGGGCGACGTCGATCCCAAAAGGCAGCTGCGGGATCAACGTTCGCCGGCTTGTCCTAGCACACACAAGTGTGTTACACCACAACGCTTGGCACACCAATTGGTGTACCACGGTTGGCTAAAACGGAAAGTATCGGACGCAAAGGAAGCAAGCAATTCCAATGCAAGAAAGATTCTGCATTGCATCATGCAAGTGGCTGGAACAAGGATGCACGGTGCAGCAATAGAGAAGGGCAAAGGGTAAGGTAGGCAAAGAGAACATCTCGAGGACTCTACATGGCAGCGCCAACGCATTGGACGCAGGCTCTAAGCCTCTCGGCAGATAGTGGCGGGCCTGCAAGCGAAGCCAGTGGCACACTGGCGAGGACTGGATACGGACTCTGACGTGACATGCTCACAAGTATGGTATACGCAGCAAGAAATTCAAATTTGCTTACACATGTGCCAGGTGTCACCTTGGCCAGAAAGCACAGGCGATGCAACAGCCGAGAGGAGTTTAGACCTTGTTGGACTGCGCACCGGCTGAGGTCTACGTCGGACACGGCCCTTTACACTTGCAAGACACGGCGTCATCTGAATTGTTCCATCCAAAACTGTAGCAACCCCTGCCTGGCAAGTCAGCTGTCGAAGCAGAACGTAGAAGCTACACAGTCACTGCTGAAACGTGCTCCCTACCGCCTTGAAACCTTTGCACGACCGCAAGAAAACGCGATGTCGCTGCATGCAACAAGATGCTGAGGATGGCACCAATCAAACTTGACATCTGCTGCGCTTTGCGGCAGAACCTCAACATACCTTCGAGAACCACTTGTGAACGGCTAGCGGCTTGTAATTCGCGGGCAACAGAGTTCGCAGCTCGGCATAGAGTAGCTGTGTGTCAGTACTGCTCTAGAGGAAGCCAGATCGCCAGTTTGTGCCTGTTGTCCGCTTGATCTTTGCATGCCATCTCCGGCAGCGAGTATTAGTGCAGATGCGAGTTTGGCGAAAACTCTGTACCCCAAGCCCAAGCACCCTACCAAGCCATCACCGACCACTCCTCGACACACAAGCCTAAGCGGCGCTGGGTGCCTCTGTGCGGTCTTGCACCATGTGGTGAAAATCGTATGGCTCGCCAACGGACCTGGCTGAAGCAGAATTTTCTTCTCGACGTTGCACCCCCTCGAGGCGTTGAACAGGACTGATTCGAAATGCACGCCTGTGCGGCCATGACCCGTCACCCAGGTCACCCAGTACAGAGGGGGCTTGCTAGAAAAATCAGTGCGAGACCCCATGCTTGAGACTGCCTTCCCCACAGATAAGCCCATGAAGCTCCAAAGCCTTCATCAAGTGCAACCTTGGTGACTATCTGATGGATGGAATAATTGAACACCCAATATGTGAAGTCTCTGCAGGCATTCTATCGCCTGGCAAGTCAAGCAGTGTCACCACGTCTTCCTCCAAGACCTGCCATGCAGGACACATGGCTCCGGTAGCAGAGTCGCTAGGAATGGGCAGGCAAATTTCAGAATGCATCTGATTTAGTGCCTGAGCCTCAGAAACGGCTTCGCCACCCGTCTGCCTGCCGCACAGAGCTTGAGATACAAGGATTGAGAACTGAAAAATATTCAAGCGTGAAAAGGAACCATCTTGACATACTTGGAGAGACAGCGCGGGAAGAATGCTTCATCTATTTTGCAATGTAGGTGCTGTCAGTACTGCTGGCTCTTACACCCGTGCTCATCCTGCTCACGGCCAGTGATTGCAGGATTTTCCATGGATAATGCTCAGGGACCGTGATTGAGCATCATTTCGCATACGTTCCTTACTTCTCACTCTTAACTGCTGCGAACCGCTTGATGGTTTCATTTGGCCACATGATGAGCCCACATGCATGGGGCGCACTGTGTGTGCACCAAACATCCTGTAACCAGCCAAACTGTTTAAGATCCTAGTCAACACCCAGTAGTGGAGTAGTGAATCTTGTGCTCACAGGTCTCTCTTTCTGGCCATTTCTACTCCCTCGCGGTGCATCTCAGCAAGCCTCAAAACTGCTCGACCCACCCAACAACAAAACCGACGTAAAACCAACGATGATCTAGATTCGCCTTCCGATGCAAAGCCATGGGTGAGTGAACTGGCTGAGGATCCGGCTCCTCGTTTTCTGCGTCCGCGATTTCTAACCTTGCCACTGCAGACCAAAAGCAAAACACGCAGGCCAGCCTGCGCACACCGCCATTGCACAAAGGGTCCTCTATGCTTTCGTCGAAGTACGGCGACACACATCGGTGAAAGTCGGCAGAGTTGGTTGGGGATGCTGCGCACGTAATGGCGTCTCAGTTAGGCCAGGCGAAGTCTCGCCATCCTGCAATGAGAGATTCCATCACGACTCTTAGATGTTGGATTTCGACAGTTTCGCCTTACCGACATAACACAGAATGACAGGAGTCCTTGGACAGTTTCTGCCACAGAAGCAGCAGCGTGTTTAGGTCTGGCAGCCGTGCTTGGATCCGATTTTGCAGATCCTGGCAGACACATGCGAGCTTCCCGTGGCTTCCGGTTCTACAGTCGGCAGCTACAACACTCACGCAGGAACGAAAGGTGCTGTCGTCTCCGTGTTTCTTGCGAGGTTTGTGCCGTACATCCTGGTCTTGGCCGCCGCTGAGCTGGCTATACAGGCCATTAATGGTTCAGCAGAACCTGCTGCATCATGATTCTAGAATCGTGGAACTAGAAACTACTGCTCTTGCTACGTCTCCTTGTCGGAGATAGTCAACGTGGTTGCATGCTGTCTTTGTGCTTATGCGCCTAAACATGCAAGCACAGCATCCCGTTGTCCCGTTTAGCACGCCGCGCTTTGAAGCTCGCGCAAATTTACCACAATCGCCCGACTCCGAGATTTTGCCACTCGATCGACAACAGAGTGTGACGGTCCGGTCAATCACAGTGGAAACGAATCGAAGAGGGAACATGCCAGTCGACAACGCATTTAATTCAACAGGTTCGAGCTGTTCGAGTAGTCACCAATCAACAGCCTGCGAGCCAACCGGCAACCTGTTGAAGCAGCCAGCTGAGCAAATCAGCAATCTTGTCAAGCAAGCCAGATCACTCGTTTAACGATTCGAAGCAACCAAACAATTAGGGAACCGAACTCGTAAAGCAACTTCACTTAAAGACGAGAAAACGTAAAATCTGCGAATGTAGGAGTGGATTTATTAAAACGGGTGGCAATTAAAATAATCCCCGGGCCAGATTATCCGGGCGCAAGAGGAGTTTTAATTGCGTAGCCATTTGCCCTAACAGTCGATGTTAAAACTCTGGTCGCAATAATTTAAGGGGTGACAACTAAAATATTCCGGGCCCCAAATCCCCAAAAAATTAGGAACAAGGCTCAATAACTAGCAGAAGCTCAAACTAAGAGGACTCCAAACCCAGCCAACAGAGTGCAGCTCAGTAGAGACGGCACTGAACAACCAGCTCGCAGAGTGCAGTTCCAGACTGTTTTCATTCCACTCTTCGGCAAGCAGAACAGCTCCGATGTTCCAAGAACTCCAAGCTGGGAAAGCACTTGAGGCCTCTGCCTGATTCGATTTCTATATAAGCGGAGCCTTGTCACAAAGCCGGCAAGGGTATCCCTTTGGAGCCTTGGTTTTCACAATAATAAACGGGGTGACAATAATAAACTTCTCCGGTGGCGGGGCTCCCGATTAGAAGCCTTGTTTGTGGGAAGGCTATGAAGCAATTGCCTTCTGGCAAGAAGCCGCAGGCTCTGGTATTCGAGAGCTGCAGGCTTTGGCAAGAAGCAAGAGACTCCAGATTCCAGGAACTGCAGCAGCTAAACTTGAGGCCTGTGCCTGATTCGAAGTCTATTATTTCTAGTACTACTATTACTACTATTACTACTTTAACTACTATCACTGCAATTACTACTATTACTACAATTACTACTATTACTGCGATTACCACTTTTACTATTATTAGTATCACAACTACTACAACAACAACAACAACTACTACTACTACAACTACTACAACAACAACAACTACTACTACTACTACTGCTACTGCTACTGCTACTGCTACTGCTACTGCTACTGCTACTGCTGCTGCTACTGCTACTGCTACTGCTACTGCTACTGCTACTGCTACTGCTACTGCTACTACTACTACTACTACTACTACTACTACTACTATTGCCACTATTACTACTACTGCTACTGCTACTGCCACTGCTACTGCTACTGCTACTGCTACTCCTACTCCTACTTTCTTACTACTACTACTACTACTACTACTACTAGGTTTAAACCCCCTGGTTAAGCGCCCTTGTTTAGCTGTCGGACTCGTCGCAGCAATCCTCGAGGTCCGTGGTTTTGGCTTTCAGCCACCCCTGAGCTCTATCCAGCACTGTGACTGGATCCCCTTTGTCCAGAAAAGTCTTGAAGAACTCCCCGAAAGACGTGCTCAGTGCCTGGTAGCCTGGGCTTCTCCTCAAGTGAGCTGCAGCCAACCATGATGCAGCTTAGTGTGCCCGAGACGGCAGCTTGCCACCAGCCATCCTTCTCATCATGACCTTGTTCTGTCCTGCAAGTGCTTCAGCTCTGTTGGTTGAAACTCGGAACCTGGCACTTTTCTTGCTGCTGGACTTTCGTTTGGCCAAGTGTGCAACCAGGTTGGCTCCAACCTCCTTCAGTGGCACTTTCGCAAATCGACTGAATTGCTTCTTGCTGTGATTCACATCCAGAAGAGGTTGGCCCTGCAAAAGTTTATCCTTTTTATGGGCCTTCTTGTTAGCTTGAGCACCATCGACGTGGTGCACACACGACTTGAGCTTCTTGTTCAGAGGGGCACTGTCCTCATCATAGTGATCAGGCGGTGGAGGGGCACCAGCTTTGACAGTTTTGTCTTTCAAAGGCACCCGAGAAGGTCGCTTCCTCTTGCCAGTCGCTGGGTCCACTGACCTGGAGGCAAAGACCAGCATGCGGCCCACATGCTGCACTTTGTCCGTCTTCTTCTTCTTGCCACGATGAGTCAAATCTGTCTCGACCTTTTCAAGCTCGAAAGTGGCAGCTTCACCCAAGCTATATTCGTTGAAGGCACAAACGAAACGTAACCATGCCCAGAAGATGCCGATGACCTTCAATGACAAACCTGTGAGATGCGTGTAAGCAGCCTTGAGGAAGTCCTCAGGACGTCTGTGTGCATGCTTGCCAACCAGCATGCAAAGCGGTGAATGGTGTCCGGCCATCTTTGAACTGCACAAGGCAATGCTTTTTGTTGCATCTCAAGGTAGCCTTCTTGAGACTCAAGGAACCGCCGCACTTCCAGCAGCTTCTGCCTTTGAGTTTCGGTAGCCAGCCCCATGACTCCAAAGTTCTCTGAGCCACAGCAGAAGAGCGGCAATGTTTCTGCAAAAATTCAGGGTACGAAAGCTGCTTCAGTTCCAGAAGGCCCTTATCACCCTTTGCAGACTGTTCAAAGCAAGGCGGCACCCACTTCGGAAGTTGTTTTTTCGGATACTTCGTCTTGTGCAATGGACACTTCTTGCTGTCCTTCCTGTGGCCCAACTTCCCACATGCAGAGCATTGTGTCGTCTGCTGTTTACCCTTTCCTCTGGCCAGCTGCTTGGCCTTCGGCCAAGTCTTGGCATGCCATAATGGGCACTTCCCCATGAGAATGATTCCTTCCTACATATATATATATATATATATACTTATATCATAATGTAGAGATATTGTGTATCTAGTTTTACATGATTCCTTCCTACCTATATACAGATAGGTATATTTACAACATAATGTAGATATCAGTATATATATATAACATAATCTACATGAGAGCATCGAACCAGAGCATAAGCTGACATGAGAGCATGGTCGACACAAGATGAGAGGGGGGGGCTTATGCAGGAGGGATAAGGGTACTACTACTACTACTACTACTACTACTGCTGCTACTACTACTACTACTACTACTATTAGTACTATTACTACTATTATTACTATTACTACTATTACTACTCTTCCTACTATTGCTACTATTGCTACGATTACTACTATTACCACTATTGCTACTGTTACTACGATTACTACTATTACTACTAGTACTACTATTACGACTATTACTACTATTGCTACTATTGACTATTACTATTCGTACTAACAGGCCCCGGACAAGGCCAGAAGTTTATTATTACCACCCTGACCACAAACCCTGCCCCATGAGTCCCCCGCGCAAAACAGCCTCAGGGGGGGAAGGGTTCATTAAAACCACTCCAACATTAATTAACCCGTCTACGGAGCTTCAGAAAACGGGGAAGTCAAACGAACTGTCTGTCCAGCAATCAGGCAGCAAGACGCAGCAAGCAAACAACAATCGTTGCGTCCTCCCGCTCCGTTGGCATGCAGTCCGCGCTGCGGAGAGCGCGCTGCAGGCGCTCCAAGGCCTTGCTCGGGTCATGGGCTCGCTTCAAATCCAGCTGACCCGACTGGTAAGTAAGTGCTGCACCGCTAAAAGCAGAACCAGTGCTCCCAGCTGCAGAAGCGGCTTTGGCTGAAGCAGCGCCTGCAGGCTTAGACTTAGACTTGAGACCTTATCTATGTCACCATTGCGACTGCAATGCCCACACCTGAGACGACCACTACTCATCTACAGTGCACACATATTGCAGAGCAGTGCCCACACACTTCTTCAAGGGTCTAGAGATGTCGAATTCAATAGACGGCAGATCGATATACTGTGCAAGCCACCACATGCAACGAGCAAGTACAATCTGTACCATCAATCTGTAACCACGAAAACCAACATCAGTAACATCAGGCAGCAGCACTCATCACGGAAGTGCAGCCAACCTGCGTAATAAGCCCCTTGTGCATCGCATGGGGCACCAACGCCTCCTGCAGCCAGGACCTGAGGGAGTTCGGATTATCAGCGGATGGCTTCATGCAGTACTTGAGATGAGGTCCACGAAAGCTAGGGGAATGAAGCGTAGGAGGGAAACGGCGGGGCGACTCGTCACACGAATTTTTTGCAGCGCAGCAGTGCGAATCACTCGAGCGTGGCGGGGGAATAATTACGCACAACTGGAAATTTCATTGCGCGTACTGGTGGCATCTTCGGCCCGGCACATCCCACCCAGACTTTTTGCCTCCTAGTGGGTCAAGGGAATATTGCCAGCGATGCGCAGAAAAACGTTAAGGCAACCCACTGTCGTTGCTAAATGCTCACAGTTTCTGTGAATTTCACTTGCAAAACAAGCATCAAGCTGGTTAGCATGCGCCGGCCCGAAAATGCCAATACACTCCTACACAACCGTAGACGAAACTCGCCATGCTGCCAATTGCCCTTGAAGCTGGTGTCGATCTTTCACTGCACAAGAGTCTGAACATGCTGGACAAGGGACCGTCAGGTAGTGTGGGCCCTCTTTAGTGCCTCCGATCAACTATTTGCGTCGTGCCGGACGCAAGCTCCACAGAGCTAGGCTTTGTGATCATGTATGCGGCTTCGAGGTCACGTAGACTTTGTTCCAAAGCTGTACTCACCAACCCTGCACTCTCCAACAAACTTGAGGCCGAAGCTACGTCAAGATTGCGGTACAGTGCATCTCTTGCCTTTTTTGCGATAATGCTGCTGGGGTAGCGGCATTCGCAGCTCAGCGGACGCTTCGGTCCCACTGGCGCCTACAGGGCCCACCAGCGCAGAAGCCTGCGGATCGAGTCTTCGGAGTGGTAGCTCAACTCATGTTGAGGTGGTGTTGGCTTGCATTAACTCCCGCACAGGCGAGGCTTCAGCATCGGACGCAAGGGCTCAAGATGGCTCAAGCTCCCAAAGTCCGGTCGCATCAGTCGTTCAAACATCTTCGCAGTCGAGTCCAAGTGTGACCAACCCTGAAAGCAAGGCACAATGCGGCGTCGGATGTTCCTGCGACATGGATGCTATTCCGACAAGCAGCTCAGGCTGTGCAAGTGGACTCTTATCGACCCCAGTGCGCATCAGTAGCTTTCACCGAGCTGTCTGCGAAGGCGCAAAACCTAGCTTTTGCCAGGGCCTCTGCTCGCAGCGAGCTCACGTCCATGCGCAGCAGCTTGGCAAGAAACCCGACACTGCGGAACCAGGTCCTGACAGCAGTGCGAGCACCCCAACTACCCCAATCAAGAGCTCTTGCAAGTTGTTACTTGTTGTTGCGATGCAGCGATGCTGATGCTGCCGATGCTGCTTGTGAAACCATTGCCGGATATTCGGCAACGGAAACACAAAGATCCACCTACTCGCAGACATGTCTAGGATGACACAGGGTTCAATGCCTTGAGTGCCACTAGGACCACGTCACCCTTTCTCCCAAACTTGGCCATGAACTCGGAAGCCCAAAGCCCGCGAGCACCAAATGGACGCGCCGTATCATGCGCGGCTGCAGCGGCAGCTTGAGTCGAGCGCAGAACCTTTGAGCTGTGCGAAACATGCTATGCTATGCCGCTATGCTAGAAACTGCTCTGCGCGGTCTTTGCTTCCAAGCCTCGAGAGCTCTTGTTTTTGCCACCATCTGTTGCGCGATTTTTGCCAAAGCTTGGATCCCAGAACCACATGGTAAATACCTACTGCGACTGCGTTGAGTCACACTCCTCCTCGGGAACCAGCTCATGCTGCAGCTACTGCTACTGGCTCTGACACCCGTGAAACAAGTACTCAAGGGAATGAACTAACTCACAACCAGAACGAGCAGTGAGCCACTAACTGCGGTGACATTGGCTCAAGCGAACGCTGGCCACAAACGGTCACTGACGGCCTGCAAGCCATCGATTGAGCCTTTGGACAAACACTTGAAGGAGCCAAAAGCCCTCGAGCTCCCGATGTGAAGTGCTCGCTGAGCAGGCATGTCGCTACGGGGAATCGCCTGCATTGTAACCTGGCCGAGCGCAATCACAGGGCAACTGGCGCGGCTTGCGCAGCAACTCACAAAAACACCTGGAACCCACAGAAACCCGCAAGCCCTTTGCTGCTCAAGAGGCTGTTTTGCCGAGTGAAGAGATCGGAGTGGCTGTGCGTCCTGATGTGGAAAGAGAAGCATTTCTGCTGGAGTGAGGGTGAGGGAGGCGGGGGCGCAAGCTCCCGGTAGAGATTGTTTCCAGCATGACAACTGGAGCTGCAGGTCGAAACGCTTCGTGAACGATGCTGAAAACTATGCATTCAGACCACCCTTCCCCGTGGCCTGTATGCAAAGAGCTCGTCCAGCGTGGCTCCAAGTGGGGCTCTCCCACGGCGGTAAATCGTCCAATCTGCCACCTGAAGGTTCTGAGGCTGAAGAACGGGTTCTGGCATGTAGTTTAGTCATTGGCCGTTTGCACCGAACCAGAACCACAAGGTTTAGATCCACAAGGCTTTTTCGACACACTTGACCTTTAAAAACTTTTAAACACAAAACAAACTTGTAAATACAAAAAACTTTTAAAGACAAAAAACTTTTACAGACAAAAAGCTTTTGAAAACAAAAAACTTTTAAATACAAAAAACTTTTAAAGACAAAAAACTTTTAAAGACAAAAACACTGTTAAAAACAACAAATTTTAAACACAAAAAAATTGTAAAAAATATTAAACACAAATAACTTCAAAAGAAAAATTTTTTAAAATACAAAAAAACTTTTAAAACAAAAACATTAAAAAAAACAAAAAAACGTTTAACGATAAACAACTTTACATGCAAAAAAACACATTTGTAAAAACACAACTTAAGTTTTTGCAGGAAGACGAGGATGAAGAAGACCGGGCACAGGGTTTGAAGTTTCAGGGTCTTTAGGGTTTGAGGTTAGAAGGCAGAGTGCCATAGTATTAGGGTTTGAAGGTAATGACAGGGTTAGAGTTTCAGGGTCTTTAGTATTTAGGGTTTGGGGTTAGAAGGCAGAGTGCCATAGTATTAGGGTTTGGGGGTAATGAAAGGGTTAGGGTTTAGAGATTCAGGGTAATGAAGGGGTTAGGTTTCCGCGCGACTATACTTGCCAAGCTACGCGATACCGTCCCGTCGCTCCTGCCCTTCACAAACACATAAACACAAACAAAAATTAATAATCTGTGTTTAAACATTGCCAGGACCACAGGAAGCTCGATGATGTACAGGATGAAGATGACCTGGCAAGCTGGGTTTAGGGGGGTGTGGTTCTTGGGTTTAGGGATGCACAAGTCACCTGAAGTGGCTACGAACTGCTGGATGTCGCGCTTTTCTACGTTGACCACACCGTCAAGCGAATCGAATCACGTGCAGGTGAAGCAGAGTACAGCTGGGTGAAACGACACCGTCTGGCACCCGAGGTGAAGCAGACTACAGCTGTGAAACGGCACCGTCTGGCACTCTGCCTTCCCGCCTCGAGATCAAGCAGAAACACAGGGGCTTGCTTTTTTTGAAGCCACCGCCAAGCTTGCACGAGCTGGTCGGCCATTGGTATTGCTCCAGCATCAAGGTCAAGTTTCTCATAGTCCCCAACGAGACCGATGGCAACAAGTGAGAGGTTTTTCATCTGAACAACGAACTGCCGTCGTTGTTCATCTTCGTCATTCCAAACATAAGCGGTGTCACAAACAAGCGGCAACTCCAGCGGTCGCTCTCCTTGAGCCACCTGAAAACACTGCGGGAAGGGGCCTTCTTCGTGCTTTCGAAGAAGCCTGAGGCCTCCTGTAATGCGGGAGCCAATAAGTGGCCAGTAACTTAGGTAGCGAACCATGATTTCCCAAGGCACGTCATGAATTTGATCCCAGCTCTCAGCTTGTTGCCACTGGGCAGGCTCACGCTCCAAGCGCATGCAAGCGGTTTTAATGCAGATTGGGGAGAGCGCGCCTCCGAAGAAACACTCGCCTCGTTCGATCGGGGCGAATTGCATTGCTCTGGACGGCTACTGTTCAGTCACGAGCACACACGGCTTCAAACCACATGTGTGAAAATGTAAACATGCTTTTCGCAACCCGTCTTTCCCAAGCAGAAACACACAGACTCTCTCTCTCTCTCTCTCTTTCTTTCTCCGGGCCTGAGGGCTCTCTCTCTCTCTCTCTCTCTCTCTCTCTCTCTCTCTCTCTCTCTCTCTCTCCGCTGCCATCAATGCAAGCACACACAGACACGCAATTTTTCATTCCAGCACACGATGAATCCTCTAGTTGTTGCTAGGCCTCCTGCTCGGGCCACAACAGGGCCTATGGTCAATGACGAATTGTTCGGCCTGCGCTTCTGTCATCTTGGAAGCCACACGTTTCCAGTGATAGGGCACGAGGTGGGACCACTCGCCTTCAATGCCAGACACATTGGTTCATGTAATGTGACAGCAAACACAGCAGATCAGGCAACCACGTCGAAGCTAAACAAAACAAGTGTTCTGAATCTTTCCAAGAGAACTTCATCTCACCGGCGATCTTGGGACACTCCGGGCATTGAACCGGTCTCCATACCCCTTGCTAGTCAACACGGTTCGGTTGCCGCTGATGTTGGGGGCCACGGGGTACAACCACCCGTAGCTCGAGTGCAGAGGGACTGGCACTCTGCCTTCCTCGGCCTCCACGTGATTATCAGGCTCTTCTCTGGGTGCTGGGACAGGGATTGCAGCAGGCTCCGCCGGCACCTCAGCAGGAGGCACTCTGCCTGGGTTGAACTTGAGCGAACTCGCTGTCTTCCATTGGAGCATGCACTTCGAATTCGTTGTACTGGTCCGCATTCTGCAATCGCTCTTCCACCCAGGCATCGGGATCATCTTCGTCGAAGCCGAATCTCACCATGGACGTGTTCCATAAGAGTTGCTCACCTTCGAAGACACTCCCGTCCCACAGCGTCAAACGCGAAGCCGCCCGCCCCCAGCCCTGCTGGACGGCCCAGAGCCATCTTCTGGTCATCATCTCAGTCATGCCTGCGCCAGTGAGTTCCAGCTTGACGTAAGCTGGCGGTGCATGTTGATCGACCCTGAACTGAGATCATGTTGAAGTTGTTACTTGATTCTAGTCAGTATTAAGATCCGTACATATAAGATAAATGTAGCGTCGAAGCATTGCTTGAATCTGTGTGTCGTCTTTATGTGCTCTGGCCACCATTGGTAGCGTTCTAGGGCCAACTCGGGCGTGGGACGCAAGGAAAAGCGCGGGTCGCGCCCAACCGCTGACGCCGTCCCTGTCAAACAAGTGGCCTCGAACCTGAAGGGAGACGTCCAGTCAAGCAGTAAGAAGAAGCACTCAATCAACACATGCTATGGTTATTATCATCAAATACACGTCCTCCACGCAAATGAAAAATGTGTGAAGGATGGCGTTGGGGTCTTGCACCTGGCTCTTGCCCCTGCCCTTGCTTCCCTTTCCCTGGCCCTTGCCATCGCCCTTGCCCTTGCCAATATCGCCCATGTTACTGCTGGCACTCTGCCTTCCTCCTCCTTTTGATGCTCCCTTCCCGACCTGACTTGTATTGTGTGAGGGAGCGCTGGGTAAGTTGGACATCTGGGTATTCCAACTTGTAAACTCTTGCAGAGTGCTTCGGCCCGGCGGGGTTCCCCTGCGGAGTCCATGGCGGATAATGACATGCCCACTGCAAAATGATGGACAAGGGCACTGAACCAGATTGCTGCTACAGCACAAAGCAAAAATGAGCACGCATACAAACACCCAGCACTGGAGACTGAGTGTTAAAGTCACGCTTGCACTCACTGAGTCACCGGCTGGATTCACTCATCCAATCGCCCCAGCAGCCCTGATCAACATGTCGGCACAACCGACAAAGGAACTGACAGTTTCCACAACCGAGACTGGCATGATCTCACTTTCTTTTTAAGCTCAGTCAGTAGCTCCGGCAGCCAGGTATTACAAGCACGAATTAAGCTGTGACTGCCAGCTCGAAGTGAGACTGTAACTACAATTAGCCCTGTCAAGGTAAGGACGGTGTTTCACCTCCAGCCAGCAGTCCAGTGTCGGGCGCAGGACTCTCTGGCTGGGCCAGTGTCGGGACACATATTTCGACGGCTCAGAACCATTCATTGGAGCAGAACTGTTTGATCATTGACTTCGGGTTTAGTTCAGTAGCTTCATTCATTGCCATCTAGGCGTACTTACCTGTCGATGATCAACTGTACGTGCGCAGCTCCTCCTGCAATTCCAGCAACGCTTCAATCATGTACTCACGATCCCGGAATGGAGCATACTACTGGATCCACGTGGCAATGGCTTGTTCCATGGACATCGAGGCAAAGGCCATGACTAAGGCACAATAAGCAGCACGGGTCCTGTTAATGCCACCGTAGCAATGCACATGCACACGAACTGGCCTCTTCTTGCCTCCACGCTTCCGACCACCTCCCTGAAGCTTCACCGCCTCCAATAAAACAAGAGCATTACCGAGCTCACCAGGGAATGTCTCATCAGCCACCTTCAAGGCACTCTGCCTTTTATTAGCAGCTCTTCCGAATCTGCCCATGCCACTTTTTTGCTGAAGCCCTTGTCATTGGAGCAGCCATTGCCAAATGAGCCCTTCGTCGATGCCCTCTGTGTATGATTGGAAACCTGACAGTAGCCCTTGCTGATTGTCTTGCCCTTGCCCTTGCTGCCATTCGTCTTGCCCATCATTTTGCCCTTGGCACTCCGCCGCCAGCACAACAGAATCTTTCTGAAATCTGAAATGAGGCGGCGCCAAATGCTCTTGAACTCATTACTTCTTTGTTCAGCATCAAAGTCATTGGCATGAGTTTGATCCCAGCCACCATATCGAAGATGTGCAGTACCAAACGGTCCACAATTCGCCACATGCTCAGACCAGTCCCATGGCTCAAATGGCCGAGATCTGTCATCTGCATTCATAGAGATGACAATGTCAGGCTTGACCTTGAGCTGGGCATATCGGGTCGGGCAACCAATACTGCCAACCCACAGTTGCCACTGGGGATGGACGTAAATCAAAACATCATCCATGGGCCGCGTCTCGACATCATACTGGCATGGCCGAGGTGGCGGCATCGACCCAGGCAGCACATCTGTCTGGCCGGTCCATGCTTTGTACAACATCATATCCATAAGTCCGAAATCTGCAATGGCCTCAGCTGCCTCTTTGATGCTTTGATCCAGTTTTGCAGCCCTTTGGAGCTTTCGGAGCCCAGAGACATAGTCGGCAGCTGATCTGTCACAGTTTACACAATTCCATCGAAGTTGTTGCACAGCTTCGTTCCAGTAAGCACTGCCGAGGTCAATGTGATTGGCCTCAGGATCTTCGCCATGATGGTCGGCAGCAGAACTCGGGCACTCTGCCTTGGAATTCCGTGAGCACCAGATTTGGCTTGAAACGGTCGTCGGCATCACTGCTTTCACCGAGCACGCTTTGTCCAACGCTTTAAATATTTAACAATGACTAATGCATCACTGTACAGTACATTTATGTTACTGTTACATGAGTATGAATCACTTGATTCGCTGGCCGGCAGATGTCGATGATGAATGGTGCAAGGCAACTCACTGACAGACTATGCAGGCAGGCGGCCTCGGGAACAGCGGGGTCCTGAGGACGCCACTGCCACACGGCACCCTCCGGAAACCCGGCACTCTGCCTTCCCTAACGTCCGTAAGCAGTCTCGGAAGCTGTACAAACACGATCATTGATTCATTGACATGCCAGGTGACAGCCTAGAGTGTCCCTCACAATTCGAAATATAAAATTCCTGGCACTCTGCCTTCCCTAACATCCCTCACAAGTCTCGGAAACAGTACCCACATGATGATTTCATTGATATGGAAGCCGACAGGCAAGACTTGCCCACGCTCTGCAGAAATCAGAAACAACCACAATGTCGAAAAGGCCTTGTCTAGGATGTCGTCGAACATAATCACATGATCATCATCGTCAGCAATGTCCGAGCCCGAGCCCGCAGTGCTTGCACCCTCATCATCGACCATAGCAAAGTCCGAGACCGAGCCCAGAGACCCACTGTCACTCCACGACATCTGCCGGCTTGCAGGGAGGCCCACTACGACTTAGAGACAGAGCAGCTGTAACTATAGTAGATTACGCAGGGCAACAGCGAGCACAACTGCTGCAGCGACAATTTTGCTTATTTACATGTTGCATTGCTACATGACACACTCACTGACTATGCAAGGCAGCTTGTCCTCGGCGATGTTGCATGTCCTCAGGATCCTCGTCATGAGCCTCGGTGGCAGGACTGTACATCGCTCATAAACTTAAGTAGCTGAAGCAAGCTGATGCTGAGATCCCAGCACTTGGCATCCACTTCTCGATGGGCTGGAAGCCGATGAAGACCGATGGGAGAAAAGGAAATGGAAGAGAAGGCGTTCATTGGGCTTGGATTCAAACCGAACGCCTTACACCTGGCCAACGGTGTGGCGAGCAACCCCGATGGGGCAGGGACTTAGGTAAGGCAACCTCGAGAGGCTGGACTGGCACTCTGCCTCTGTCGATCCAAGTCGCAAGGCTCCCTAACATGACAAGCGGATGGCCTGCCCTGCGGTTGGGAGCTGAAAACAAGATAACACTGGACCGCCCCACCGGGCACTTTAGCCCATGTGTCCGGGTGTCATATGTCACTGCCCTGGCACGTTGGCCCCAAGGCGGCCCAGATACCAACACCTGACACCCCGCCAACGGTGTCCACGAACCGAGATGGGCAGTCGATCCGTGTGGGTAAGGCTGTAAGGTCTCAGGCAAGTCAACATGTCACAACGGCCTCCCTTCTTTGTTCAATCACAACCAAAAATATTTAAAACATATAAGACAATAACTTCAAAAACAAACAAAACAACAAATTTGTAGACGTACAACAGCAGGAAACCAGGTAGAACAACAGGAAGCCATTTGACTCAATCACAACCAACAACTTATAACTCACAAAAATATGAATTTTCAAACCAAAAAACTTTAAACTACAAAAAACATGAAAGACAAAAAACACTTTAAAAGACACAAAAAACTTTTAAAGACAAAAATAACTTTTAAAGACAAAAAATAAAAGACAACTACAGCCAAACACTGACAAAAATTAGGTTTTGGGTTCTTTTCATATAAGCCTTGTTGATCTAAACCTTGTGGTTCTGGTTCGGCGCAAAAGGTCAAGGATTTAGCAGCTTTGGCAGTGATGGCAGAAGCTGGTGATTTGCAGTCGTTTGAAAGCCCTTGCTGGATGCAAAGCTGCATCTCGAAGCGCAGAAAGCTTCCGGTATGCTTGCGGTCAACCGGATAACACAAGCGGTGCTCTGCCGTGAGATACTGCCAGAAGCTACATGCCAGCGCTTTTTGTGTCAGTGCACTGCAGAATACAAAACGCTTCAGCCAGTGAACGAAGAGCTGGCAAAGGCAAGCGACATTCTTGGCATCTCAGGCCCACGAGAAACTGCACCCAGAGAGTATGGAAGCATCTCCAGCTTTCAAGACGATGCAGCGAAAGTGCAGATCCGTCCCAGCAATTCGGAAGCTTGACTGGGTTGAAAACTCAACCTGCCGTAGTCCATCCCAACTCAACTACTCCGGCACCTGCGGTTCAAGGGTCGCACGGAAGGAGTGGTGTGTCCGAACAGACACAGCGCGATCGGGCACCAGAGCCACGGCCTCGTCCTAAGCTCAAGCTTGTGAAATCTCCCGTTTAATCTGCAAGGTGTCGCTAGATCTGCCAAGTCTCTCTGTTCATGTGACTGCAGTGGAACTTTTGCAGATCCACGGTATGTTGGCCATCCTTGTTGATGGACACACACGGCTCGAACGTCCTTCGCGGATGCTGTGATACAAAGCCAGCCTGTTCTGAGGCCGTGCAGAACAAGAACTTCGACAGCCAATACAATCATTGATCGCCATTCAACACATCCTGAACTTTGCGATTGAGGCTGCTTCGCGGGGCATGCACTGGCAGAAGAAATTACGATCCTAGTCCAGCTTTCTTCCATGGGTCGTAGAAACCCAGATCGACAAGTTCAAACTGTGACTCTATTTAATGGCTCAAAACGATATTCCAAACCACGGGATCTCGTGACCTCGCCTGAGACCCGCAGAGGCAGGCTTCTCCAGTGTTCGAAACTTACTTATGCAGAGTCCTGTTCCAGAACAAGTCTTCCAGCGTGTAGGAATGTCTCGCCTCAAAGTTAGCAGCCGTGGTCTGCTCTACGCCACTCACCTCGGCTCCCAGGAGCTTACGTCGCTGGTGCCGGATTAGTAGTGGTGGTTTTGGTATTGTTATTGTTATTGGTATTGGCATTGGTCTTGGTATTGGTCTTGGTCTTGGAAGTGGCAGTGGCACGTACTAGTACCAGTAGCAGAAGCAGTCGCAGTAGTAGTAGTAGTAGTAGTAGTAGTAGCAAAAGCAGTAGCAGTAGCAGTAGCAGTAGCAGTAGCAGTAGCAGTAGCAGTGGCAGCAGCAGCGGTAGCAGTAGCAGTAGTAGCAGTAGGAGTAGCAGTAGAGGTAGCAGTCCTAGCACGAGTGCTAGTGAGAGTACGATTACGGGTACGAGTAGTAGTAGTAGTAGTAGTAGTAGTAGTAGTAGTAGTAGTAGTAGTAGTAGTAGTTAGAAGTAGTAGTAGTAGTAGTAGTAGTAGTAGTAGTAGTAGTAGTAGTAGTAGAGTAGTAGTAGTAGTAGTAGTAGTAGTAGTAGTAGTAGTAGTAGCAGTAGTGGTAGTGGTAGTGGTAGTGGTAGTGGTAGTGGTAGTGGTAGTGGTAGTGGGAGCAGTAGCAGTAGCAGTAGCAGTAGTGGTAGTGGTAGTGGTAGTGGTAGCGGTAGTGGTAGTGGTAGTGGGTAGCAGGAGTAGTGGTAGTGGTAGTCGTCGTAGTAGCCCCAGTAGTTGCAGTAGCAGTAGCAGTAGCAGTAGCAGTAGTTGTTGTTGTCGTAGTCGTCGTAGCAGTAGTAGTAGTTGTTGTTGTTCTTGTTGTTGAGGTCGTCGTAGCAGTAGCCGCAGTAGTAGTAGTAGTAGTAGTAGTAGTAGTAGTAGTAGTAGTAGTAGTAGTACAGTAGTAGTACAGTAGTAGTACAGTAGTAGTACAGTAGTACAGTAGTAGTACAGCAGTAGTACAGCAGTAGTAGTAGTAGTAGTAGTAGTAGTACCGCATCCCCCCCCGGTGCGACGCCCAGTCCTCTTATTTTTGGGACTTGTTGGGGTCAGAAATGCTGTTTTACAGCACTTTTTTCCGCAGTTATCGAAAGTGGCAACTGTTCCCGGTTTCGTGTGTATTTTCTATCATGTTTTCTAACATTGTTCATCAATCTCGCACCTCAAAATGCTGGTATTTACAGCACGTGTCTTTGAGAATATTATGATTTTCTTGCTGTTTTTTGAAGTCTCGATTTTCGTGCCCAAAACTTAGCGATCAGAATGAAGGTTTTTATGGCCTAATTTTGATCATGATGTTCATCCAAATCGTTGGAAAAGAGAGCATCCATGTCCAAAACCTAAAGACGTCCATGGTCTAGCGCATTTTGGTTTGGAGAGCATCCATGTTAATGACGTCTATGGTCTAGCGCATTTTGGTTTGGAGAGCATCCATGTCCAAAACCTAATGACGTCCATGGTCTAGCACATTTTGGTTTGGAGAGCATCCATATCCAAAACACAATGACGTCCATGGTCTAGCGCATTTTGGTTTGGAGAGCATCCATGTTAATGACGTCCATGGTCTAGAGCATTCTGGTTTGGAGAACATCCATGTCCAAAACCCAATGACGTCGGTCTAGCGCATTTTGGTTTGGAGAGCATCCATGTCCAAAACCTAATGACGTTCATGGTCTAGCGCATTGAGGTTTGGAGAGCATCCATGTCCAAAACCCAATGACGTCCATGGTCTAGCGCTTTTTGGTTTGGAGAGCATCCATGTCCAAAACTTAATGACGTCCATGGTCTAGCGCATTTTGGTTTGGAGAGCACTCATGTCCAAAACCTAATGACGTCCATGGTCTAGCGCATTGAGGTTTGGAGAGCATCCATGTCCAAAACCTAATGACGTCCATGGTCTAGCGCATTTTGGTTTGGAGAGCATCCATGTCCAAAACCTAATGACGTCCATGGTCTAGCACATTGAGGTTTGGAGAGCACTCATGTCCAAAACCTAATGACGTCCATGGTCTAGCGCATTTTGGTTTGGAGAGCATCCATGTCCAAAACCTTTCGAAATGTTGCTTCTTTGCATCGCACCGAGCGGGGATGGTACTTTCCACTGCTAAAACGATCTTTGTCCGCGACAGCTCTGATGGAACATGTTGTACATCCACGAACTCTGCGACCGGCGTCGCACCAGGGGGGGATAGGGTAGTAGTAGTAGTAGTAGTAGTAGTAGTAGTAGTAGTAATAGTAGTAGTAGTAGTAGTAGTAGTAGTAGTAGCAGTAGTAGTAGTAGTAGTGTCTGCCCTCCAGAAAAGGCTCAAGATGTATAAGACTTCAGACCGACTGCTAGAATCTGTGAAGCGCCAGGGATCATCATCTTTATAACAGGACACTCAGTCCAGTCGGTGGATGGAGGAAGTCTTGCACCACCTACTTAACCCAAGGAATGGCAACCGTCGCTCAACCTCCCCGCGCACCCTTCTAAATTGTTGATGGGGCGGTGCACGGCTTATGTTATTAGGACAAATCCGGAGATTTGTATCTTCATAGCAATGTTTAAACGGGTGTGCAGGGTGAGACGGCGTTGTTTGTCTTCCGGCGGTGCAACATCTCCTCCGTCCAGACCACCACCACCACCACCACCACCCCCACAAGTACCGCTGCATTACGCATTACTACTGCTGGTGGTGGTGGTGGTGCTGCTGCTGCTGCTTCCACTACTTACTAATAATAATTACTCCTGCTGCTGCTGCTACTATTATTACTACTACTACTACTACTACCACTACTACTACTACTACTACTACCACCACTACCACTAGGACTGCTACTACTACGACCACAACTACAACAACTACTACTACTACTTCTGCTACTCCTACTCCTACTACTACTACTACTTCTTCTTCTACTACTACTACTACTGCTGCTACTGCTACTACTGCTACTACTGCTACTACTGCTACTACTGCTACTACTGCTACTACTGCTACTGCTACTGCTACTGCTGCTGCACCTAACTACTACGACTACTTCTGCTACTGCGATGGCTACTGCTACTATACTACTGCTATACTGCTACTGCCACTGCCACTGCTACTGCCACTGCCACTGCCACTGCCACTGCCACTGCCACTGCTACTGCCACTGCCACTGCTACTGCTACTGCTACTGCTACTGCTTCTAGTACTACTACTGCTACTGCTACTGCTACTGCTACTAGTACTACTACTAATGACAATGATACTTGATTCACAATCCGGCTGCTCTGAAAATTTTTTCCCCTCCGACCATTTTGCATGGTCTACCTTGACATGAAAGCCAAACCTCTTACCACCAACATGCGTGAGGTTGAGTCGATATATATATATATATATATATATATTTATATTTATATTTATATTTATATTTATATTTATATTTATATTTATTTATACTTATATTGTTATTTATATTTATATTTGTATTTATTTATTTATATGTATATCGTCGCCGGCCAACCAGGATCTTGGCCATCCTCGCCTGGCAAGGAGGGATTGGGATGAACGTCAGTAGTGCAATCTTGACCACCGCACACGAGTCACTGCAGCCTTCCCTTTTTTTCTGCGAGCGAACCCCTGTGAAACTGCGACCCCGACAGCACGTCGTCGACTGCTCGGCAATGCATGCTTGAATATGAAGTATCCCATCCTTCAACGATGTGCTTGAAAGAGATTTTGCAATCTCGAGCGCATTGCTACCTTCTTAGCCGGCACACATGAGCTCATGGTGAAGCGGCTCCCCGGCAATGCTACCCCCGGGTCCCTGCGCACGTTTAGCAGTGCCAGGGCGACCCGTCTAAAATCTTTGGAGCTATCGATATGATAGGTATCATGGTCGACCTCTTCAACAAGACGAATCATGTGAAGCTGTGCTGCGAGTCTACAAACTTGGAGGCAAAGTGGAGGCGAAGTGGAGACAAAGCCGTCCGACAGTTTCAGGGAAACTTGACCCGGAGGAACATGCTCGACGATGCTTGCCTCAGATGCGATGATCGTTTGTGAAATAGAAGGAACCACTAAGCAAGGCAATGCAACAGACCCGAACTAGTCGAAGCAAAAGCCAGCGGCCAAACAATAGGTTTGAACTTCATATATGAATGATGCTGTGATGCTGCCCAGATACAGGGCTGTTCCGCCGGAAATCATGCTCAGAGCAAATACTCAGGCCCGCGACCGCGACAGCGAAAGCCAGGGCAGGGTCAGCTGCACAATGAACTTTGCGAAGATCGGGCACGATGAGCAGAGCTTTGCACCGCATGGCCTTTAACAAGTCGGCATTCTCCAGCTGCAAGTTGGAGGACGTGCAGTTCATCACCTGCCGAAAATGAAATACCGAACACTACGGTGATCATTAAATTGAATCTTAAGACCACAACCACATCTCGGGAAAACTTGCAGTGTTAAGAACGAGTGTCAACGCTGAAGTTGTCGAACTTCTTGTGGCACAGGGTCGTTGGCGACTGCAGCAAGCTGGCGTCGAGGACGTCAGGCAGCACGACTGCATTGTTCAGCACACAATCATCCCTGTTCTTCCGGCTTTCCTCGCGTCGCCTCTCGGTGGTCTTGCGGAAGTCTTGCGTCTGCTTGCTAACTTGGACGGGGTCGTCCACGCGAGTCAATGACAAAAGCGGCCTCGATTGCGTAGCTTCGCGGTTCCGAAGGCTGCAAAGTTCATCCCTCGCAGCATCCTGGGATCTCTTGATGGAAGCATCTGTTTCTTTCGTGCTCTTTGCCCATCTGGGTTCTGGCCCCATTCTGCGAGTATAAGAGCAAAATCTGCGACCGTGTTTTGTCACCCACAAGGCGGCCCACTGCCGGCTCAAGTCAGTAAGCTTTGCAACCCCCTCCTCCATGCTGACTACGTCCTCCTTCGTTCGAGGGCCGTCGATGAGCAGGAGGCTGAGGTCAGACAGCGGAAGTTCGGAGATGCCGCAGTGTGCCTCTGCCACACGTTTCACATCCCCCAGGCCACGCTCTACAGAACTTGTCACGTGCTCAATGGACAAATACCATTCCAGCACCTTGTGCAAGTACTCGAAGCCAACCCCGACGCCGGTGGTGCTACTGAACGTAGCCCACAACTGTCTGTTGTCGACCGCGACCTCGTCCTCGAAAAGTCTTGCGTTCACCTGAATCACATGCGCTGCTGCCGTCACGATTTCGTTGGCGCACTGTTGCTCGGCCTGGTGTACCGGCAGCTGGAAGGCCTTGCACAGCCTCTTGTAACGGCGCACAAGGTTCTGCAGTCCCATCCTTTGGTTCTCCGTCTGGCGGCGCAAGCATCTACGCCATTCCTGGAGGTCGAAGGCTGCAAAGTCGGACAGCAGCGAGTCATCGAATTCGGCTCCCAATCTGGCCTTGCAGGCCCTTGCCGCTTCTTTCATTTGGTGCAAGGCTAGAACTGCCTCTCGCGATCCAATCTCTTCCTCCCAGAGGTATTTGATCTTGAAGCCATAATAAATCGGTGGAGCCTCTCGGGCGTTCCGGATCGATCTCGCCACGCAGGTTTCCAAGTTGTTGGGATCAAGCAGTATCCGGCCTTGCTCAAAAAGAAGGTAGAGTCGATTCAAGTAATCATCGAGATGCTGTCTCAATAAAGCAGGGTCTGCATCAGACACGTCGTTTTGCCGTACCAGCTTCAGCGCTTCAGCGGCCCAGTCTCCAAGAAGACCGGCTTGTACGGCACAAGCCGGCCCCATGGCCTCTAGCCATGCTGCCGCCTGGGCGCGGTCCTCTTTCTTCAGCCGAGGGTCTTGCGAGCGTAGAGCCAAGAGCAGCGCGATGGCACCTTGCAGGTTCGTGTATTGCCTGTGTGCCGCTGCAGCACTCTCGTACCGCACATCTGAATGCCCAATCTGCCTCAGAACTGTTTGCATACCATTCGGGGTTCTCAGATGCTTTTGGCAGGCCATGAGCGCGTGTTGCAGCTTGGCAGAAGAAAGTACTGTATGAACCAGGCCGCCGGCAGCCATCAATTTGTCCCATCGGTCTCGCAGCAAAGCATCACGCTTCACAGGGTCTCCAGTCGCAATTCGTATGGTGTGTGCGGAGTCTTTGCCGACGAGGCGCAGGCGAGGAAGACCCGCCCTCAACATGGTCAATGACTTCTGCAGGGCACCGTCGGCAAAGATCGAATGGATGTGATCAATGATGTGCCGCAGCAGGCCTGTGTCCTCGCCGCAGAACTTTTCCAGGCAGGCTTTACACTCCTGCAGACTCGCTCCCCATAGTCGTCCTGCAGTCGCTCGATGTCCAGCTCCACGGAAGCCATGTTCTCTACCCAGAGAACGCCACGATGCATGGACACCTTTCACACATGCAATCGCCACCAACTCTTAACTTAGCCGCCAGGAAAACCTGATGAAAGCTTTAGCAATTAGCTTTAGCGGCTAAGAAGCCTGACCATCATCTTCCCGGCAACTGCACTTGAACCGAATCAAACGCCAGTGCTTCTTGTCGTCCAACATGAGGGATATGGACGAGGATGCTCCGAGGCGAAGACGATGGCGACCTCGGATGGCTTCGGCCATAGTCTGGTGCATGTTCTGCATGGCGTTTGCCTTGACCTCAGGTCTGCGAGCGCTTGCCAACCATCGGCTTGCAGTCACAGCTTCAGCGGCGTGCCGGAAGGACGATTGAGTTTGCACCCATGCGAGCAGCCAATCTTCCGGCTGAGGCACTGCACCCGACAAGAGCTGGTCGTCTTCCTCGGACGGAAGGAGTGTCACCAGGGGAGCTGTAGGCGCCATGTACGATCGGACAGCCAGCTTGTGCATGTTGGACTGGGCGTGGTTGTGCAAATTGGAGGCTTGTAGGCATGAGTGTGTGTTCACTTCATACCGCCCCCAACGGGTCGACTGACGCCGCGAACGACCTGGTTATTGACTGCCCGAGACATCGGAAGAACAGCCTAGAAGAAGCATGTGGAGCATAAAATCACTTCGGAAATCAAAAATAGAACTATATGCCATTGAGGCACACGCGGTCTTCTGGCTGCCACATTGATGCAGGAAGGAGGCACATATGTGGCAGCCCACAGCCCACTTGCCACCTGGGAAATGCTTTGGCCGCAGACCCAGCCAGGTCACCAGGCTTCTTCGGCCTTGAACGACCGCGTTGATGGTGCCTGGCCTTGGATGCATGTTCTATCCATGTGGTGCATGCAGTAGTCCAGGAACAAAACTGGACTTAGGCAACAATAAGCTTCAACATCCCACTTGACCACGTAATTAAGGATGGCAACATGCTTCGGTTAAGCGGCCACATCCTTTCAAACAGCAGGAATGTATGTTGTCATCAAATATTACCAACCAGAAATGCCATTCCCTCTCAGCCACTGAGGTCTACATCGTCTCGTTTTCAGTCTGCTGAGACAGCTTACGCTCAACCCAGGAAGGAGCCCCGAAATCAGTCTCATGGGTTCTGAACCACGCAAGGGGAATCAACCTTTCTAAAAACAAACCTGGGCTGATTCATTGGGCAATACAGTGTGGATTGCACTTGTTCAAATCGGTTTAATTAAGTTGGGCCCATTTGAAGCAGTTGCAGCTGTTGCACCTCAAAGCTCGAATCTCTTCAAAACACTCTCGACCGAAAACAAACCTTATACAGTCATCTGCGCTCGCCGTTGAGACCCATCTTTGAGCCAGGCCTGCAACCCCTTGGGTCATGCAAGATTAATTTAAAGCAGGTGTGCCCGCCGAGGTGCCCACCGGGAGATGTCCACGACTTTGACATGAGCTTGTAACGGCAGCGAACGCAATCTGGTTCAATCGATGGATGCTGCAAATCGTGCTCGGCATCAGTCCATGACAGCATATCCTCTGATTGCTTCGCCTTCCACCAGGCCTTCTGCTTCAGCTTCCTCGACTCTGGCACTGTTCCGAGGGAGGCCCTTTCAGTTTTCCCAGAGTTAGCTGCCTTCTTCCTGAATCTGAAGGTCTTGGCGGAGCGTGCCCGAGAGGAACCCGTTGGACGGCTCGAGGACGACCGCGAGGACGGGGACTCGGCCAGTAATGCAGCTTTTCTTTTTCGGCCCTCTCCGGGCGCCTGGCCGAAGGTCTTCTGGAGCCAATCCCGCTTTGCGGTTCTGTCCATGACACTCATCCGGCCAGGATGCACTTCGAACTAGAAATCCGAGCCTGAAGGAAGTCGCACCTCAAAGCCTCTGAGTCTTACAGTGGAACAATAATAGAAATGTTCTAGCTTCTCCGGAAAGCCCTGTAGGCATGAAATCTGGAATCAACCTCATTTGCCCCAAAGCTGCTCGAACCACAAGCACCGCAATGCTCAAGTGATGTCATTGCACGCCCGGACATTGAAGAGCTTGCACCGACTGCGACTCAGAAAGACTAGCCTCACACCGCAAGCCTAATTCCGGAAAGACACGCCAGCAAGACCCGGGGCAATCTGAAGTGAAGCGGCCTGTGCGGAGCAAGGCTCAGAGAGAGAAGCCCCACTGGCCCAAGCACCGGTTTCGGGCTTGCTGGGTGATGGGATTTGAAAGGGTCTTCTATTATAATAGGCAGTGAGAGGGAAAGATAATGATTTCATTGGCAGTTAAGCATCGGGAGGCTGTGCTGAGCAGTGAAGAGCAGAATTCCAAACGCCGGAAGGCACTAAGCCAATTGGTCACCTTGAATCCGAAATCCCATTTCTTATGTCAACATGGCCCTACATGAACCCACTAGGCCTTGAACCTGACGTACAAGCCCGCATGAACATCCTGAAAAGGATCCGTAGAGAGCGCCTGTCAGATCTTTACAGCAAGTCCCAACCTAGGCAGACCTTTGTATCAACCTGTCTGCTCACCGTAGAAAGTCGGAAATCAGAATCACGAGTCAATCACAAGTGTGTAACCAAACCCTGCATCATAATTAACGGAACACTTAATCCGTGTAGATCCCTTGAATTGCACCTTAGAGGCCGACAGCTTAAGCCCTGAGAAGAACCTTCAACCTTAAACCCTAGCCCCTCAGCCGTCAGGCCTATGTGCTATGCAGTACTCCTATATCCAACCCTTAATGCCTTAACCCTTCCGCTCAGCCAGGAGGGCATACAGCTGCCGAGCTTCAGGCGTGGTCGAGGCCGGGATTCTTCCTTGCGCGGAAGCCGGTTACGGTTTGATTGTTCCTTGAAGCCTGCGACAGAACCCATTGACCTTGACTGTCAAAATGGCCGTCTCACATGTCCATGTCAGATTTGCCCAGCTCAGCTATGCTCGCTACACACACTTCTGAGGAGGTGCAAATCGACAAACGCGAGCCTCCCAAACCTCCGTCTCCGGCACCTTCTCGTCCTGCCAGACCTCAGACCAGCTGTTTACCGAGCAACTTCCGTTTCAAGTTCTGTGACATGCGCGACTGCTTGAGAGGATTTTGCTCGACTGCATGTGGTGACCGCGGTGCAGCACGCCACTGCAGATGCCGGAAGGGGTGGGGCTGCAGGGCGATGTAGTTACAGAGCAGGACAGGGCACTGCTGCGAAGTTCGCACAGACACTGACCGAGGAACCTCCAAAGCCCAACGTCCGAAACACCCCCGAAAATCCTCCTGAGGAGCGGCACGGTAGCGAAGATGGTCCAGGCCTAGGCAGTGAAAGGGAAGGACAGTGACTCAGTTGGCAGTTAAGCATCGGGATGATGTGCTGAGCAGCGAGTGCAGAATGCAACAACCAGACGCAAGCCGCAAGCCTAGCATCAACTCAGGCCACTCGCACTCTTACCACTTTTTGCATCAAATCAGGACTTGTGCAGTCGCCTGAGCGTGTTTGGAGCAGACGTTTTCCTAAGATGGCGAACTTTGTCCAGACCGCCACCCTGCACGCACAGCTCTGGGCTGTCGCTCGAAGAAGTAAGGGCGACCGCGAGCGACCGCGACGCCGAAACAAAATCCACAAACACTTGGGCGGATGTACGCCACCCTGCACGCACAGCTCTGGGCTGTCGCTCGGAGAAGTAAAGGCGACCGCGAGGGACCGCGAGGCCGAAACAAAATCCACAAACACTTGGGCGGCTGTACCCGCACTCAGCTCCTCAGCTCTCGCCAGCTTCCCCGTCGGACTCCACGGCGATGTCCTGGTTGATGGGGGTTTCCAGCTCGTCGCTGTACCTGGGGGGCACAAGGAATGAAGCCGAGGCCTGGTTATTAAAATGGGACTCACCTTGCTTAGGTCAATCAAGAACTTGAAAAACTATCATCGATTCGAACAGGGCGCAAGTCCTTGACCGCACTGGCGAGCTCTTGGCTGTAGAGGTAGTGGCCGTTTTTGCATATGTGCTCCAGAGCTGCCAAGTCCAAGACGTTGGACATGAATGCTGCATGCTTGTTAGAGCTCGCGAATCCCAAGTAAGGGATCGCGGCTGACAAGCACGCAAGTGGCAACTGAGTTGTCATCCTCAAGTCGACCACGAAGCCCGCGCTCCAGGCGGCGACGAACTGTTTCCAGAAGGTCATCGGTTTCGACTCCAACCAAAACCACGGAACGGCCTCCTCCTCGTAGCTCTTCGGTGCCATTGCCACGTCGACCGCGACCCCGAGCGCGGAGCGCTTTGCACTCTGCGCAACACGCGGCAGAGCGGTGGCCCTTGGCACATTGAGGTACAAGGAACCAGCATTGGAATCGTCCTTCTTGGCGAGGGCGACCTTCGACCTGTTCCCGCAGCCAAAGCGGACATAGAAGGCCTCGTGCAGCACGTCACTGAACGGCACCGTCCTGGAGCGCTCCTCTGTGGTCGAAGCCCCCCGCTCGCGCCGCTCGCGCGGAAGGTAAAGCACCATGCCCTCCGAGAGGTCTTGGCAGTCTGCAGCCACCGCCTCGCGATGGCCTTTGTTTCGGCCGTCGAAGACGAAGCCAATCTCGAAACTCTTGTTCAAGGCCTTCAGGTACTGCATCGGTGCCTCCAGCAACTTCTTGTCGAGGCCTTTCTGGGTCTGTCGCCAGGGCGTCGTTGTGGGCTCCTGAACGCAATCCAAGCTGAGGATTACCAACATGTGCGCCTCGTTGAGCTTCAGATTGGTCCGCGGTTTGACCACGTTTTCCTTGAATCGCTCCACCGCGGCCATGATCTCTGTCGAGGTGGTTGCTTGCGCGACATGGCAAAGCTTTCTTCGGCACGCCTGGGCTTTGCTCCAAACCTCCTTTTGCTCCTCCAGCTGTACGCTTGGAAGCTCCGGGTCGGAGCTCAGCCGTGCAAGGGTTCTCAGTGACAGCGACGGTGCCGATGTATCCTGCAGGAGTTCCTGTACAGGCGTATGAAGGTCTACAGTGTCGGTTTGAGTGATGATTTAAAAAGATGATATCGGGTGCCCACTCGTTTTATGAAGCTCTCGCGTCGACTCTACACATGCAAGGATGCAAGGATGTTTGACTCATATGAAGTACAACATCCCTTTTTCTTTTGAAATCCCGGCCTCGTGCCGACGCGTGCATTTTCAAGCATGGCCTGGAAACCACGGACCGCGACCACGAGATTGGCAAGGGTCTTTTTCTCGCCTTTGTCGCTCTTCTCCATCTGTGCAGGATCCGTCACAACCTCTTCGAACTTGGAGTTCGTCGCCACTTCCACAAGCCCTTCGTCGTAGGCGCCGTCCATGCAGTCGTGGAGGAGGGCGGCGAGTTTCTTTGAGCACATGTGTTTGAGGCTGGCCTGCAAGTCTTGCAGCGGAGAGGAGCCCTCCTCCGCCACCTCTTCCTGCTTGTCGTCTGATGGGTCCTGGCCAGTGCTTCCGCCAGATTCCGCAGCCGATGACCTCACCGGAAACTTCTCGTTGAAGGCGATCGGGGTGAGGAAGTGCTGCAGCACCGCCTGCATCTCGGTCTTGGAGGCGGCATCGTCCAGCACGGAAACAACACAGGACAGATAGTTGATCAAGCGGTGACGGGTGATCAGCAGTGCCACGAAGCCTGGTTTGTGCAAGGGGTCCAGCGCCGACACCGTGAAGAAACTGGGCTCCACGCTGCCTCGCAGCAGCTCAGCCAAGCATGCGGAAATCACCCAGTTGGCGGTTTCCACCATGTCATAGCTTGCCCTGTGGTGGGCACTGGCATTCTGGATCACCTTCAGGATTCGAAGCAGCTTCGTGTAATCCTGCGTCAAAGGCTTCTCCTTAAAAAGCCTCTCCGTCGTCCGCAGGAGCGCGATGGAGTCCTCCGTCAGCATCGCCTGCTGCAAGCCCAAGCACTGGGTGTGGTTGCGGCTCACCGACTTTCCATCCATTTTCAAGCCGAGATCGCCGAGCGCGGTCGCCGACTTGTCACTGCCGCTGAGTTTCACTGAGTGCAACTCAGCAACCCGGATTGCCCGCAGCGACCACGTCAGCCAGCTGTCTGCGCAGCTTTTCCCCAGCGACTTTGATTGGAAATTTGCCCTTGTCTGTTCGACGATTCTCTCGGTCTCGTTCAAGTTGACAAAGAAGGACACCGTCACCCCCAGGCTGAGGAGCATGAGTTCTTTCACCCGCTGCTCATCCTTTTCCCTGAACGCCAAGGCGAGCATGACGTAGAAGGCCATGCACATTTTCTGCGCACCGATGGCCTTGACGAAGGTTGGCAAAGTCGTCGTGGGCACCGCATCAAGACAGGCCGGAATGCTCAGGCCCAAAACGACCAGTCCGGTCTTGTTGGACCGGGCGAAGACCTGGGCTACGGTCCCTAAATCTCTTTTAAAAGACCCAAAGAATAATCCTATCATTGTTACTCGGGATTGATCTATATACTCTCTTTCAAACCAGGAACCTCGCTGCCCAGCTGGACGTAGTTCGACCACGAGTCCTCGACCTCGTCATCCAAGGGGACCGACAAGATCCAGATGGTGGACCCGGCCTCGTACACCCCCGAGTTGTTCAGGGAATTAATCATGTTCTTGAGGTCCCAGATCTCTTTGTATCCAGCCGCGTTGCTCAGCTTCTTCTGGCCACTTGGAGGCTGGATCCTCAGCGGGGGCACATTCTCGATGTTCGCAGGTGTGCCCACATGCGCTTTCATGTTGTCCCGCAGCCACTCCATGGCTCTTGCTCTTGTCTGCGGCACCAGCTTCCTCAAGCACGGCACAGCCGAATCTGTCTCGTTCGCAGGCGGAGACCAAGGGCCTGCCACAGCCGCTGGCGAAGCTTCGATTGCATCAGCTGAAGCCGCTGCTTTGTGTGCCCCCATCGGGGAGGTTTCCGCAACCAGTTGCATCGGCGCCGCGCCATCTGTCTTGGCCTTCTTCGCCGATGCGTTTACCGGGTTGCCATCGTCCGCCGCAGTCTTTTCGCGCTTTCTCCTTTCTGTCATGGCAGCAGGGCGCACTACCTCACGCTCCTGAGGCTGAGGAGCCGCTGAGTTCGGAAGCCACGCGGCTAGTTGCATGCAAGAGGTGCAGCTGTGTTGAAAGAACACGGCGCGGCAGATCTGAGTCTCTTCACAGATTCAATTGACAATGAAGCAACGCAGGCCAAGTCAGCATGGTCAAGACTTGGGCGCACGCAGTGTGCCGCCGGAGCTGCGACCTCGGAAATTCTACAGGAGGCAGGTCGGTCACTTCTGAACTCCTATTTTCTCCGGAGCCATACCATCTCCCAGGCAACGTGACAGAAACTCTGAAATTTTGTCAAGCTGGTTCTTGACTTCAAACACAAAATCTTGTCGCTGCAAGCTCCGACTCATCCAAAAAGACTGCCAAGTGATCTCCTCTGCTTCGGTGCATCGCTGGACTGCGCGGCAGACTTTCGTTTCCTGTCACTGTGAACCTGGCATGTGGCATGCGACACCGACCGCGACCTCGCGGCCTTGCCCTTGCCATTGCGCAAACGCTTCATGGACAGCAGCGCCTTGTGAGGCAGGCCTTGAGGACGCTTGCCTTTCTCAACGGTCTGGAACGTGAAGACGACCGCGTTGGAATGGCAGGCTGCAGTGCTCTCCCGCTTATCGCAATGCTCCCACGACACCAAGGACATTGCCAAGACCATTGCAAGGGCGACCGCGTCCACGTGCATGGCGTTCCCACAGAGCCGATGCAAGGCGTTGGCCATTGTCTCGTTCTCAATGACGCACTGCTCCGGCATGATTCCGATCCTGACGTCTTCTGTTACCAGGCAAGTCCAACTGACATGCTGGAACTAGAATCGACAACAGTACCTATTATATTTCAAGTTGACACTGCTACAAGTCAAAGCATTCTACAGAGGGAATCAAGAATCAAACGAAGCTTGTCTCGCCCTGACAGGACCTTGCACTTGTCCGCACCAGGGGGCACCAGGACCAGCTTGGAGGACGTGGTCAGGCACGGCACGCCGTTGAAAGCCGTAGGCGCACGATGTGCGGATTGCGACACGTCCACGATCTGGAAGTCGTCCCGAGATGCCCTTTGCTGCCGAGCTTGTGCCACACAAATGCCAAGGACGTCCCGTTCTCGTGGCGTCAGTCCTGGGGCTTGGCTCTCAGAGAAGGTCCTCGGCCGGATTCCGTTCTTCTCGCAGAAAGCTTTGTGCACTTTTGGCCATTGTTGCTTCTGAATCTTGCCGTTTGGTCGCCCCTTGCACGTCTCAGCAGAGACTGTCTCGCCTTGCAAGTCGGGCAATCGTGGGCAGGGACGGCGGCGAACCTCGGTCGTCAGCTTCTCCAGCAACGTCTGGATGAGCTCAGAGAGGTAGCCAACATTGGAACAAACCGCGTCTGCTTTCCGAACCAACACGAAGTACAGGCGTGGCCGGCGATGCGGCACTCCAAGTGTTTTCTGTGGGTCAATCGGTAGGACGAAAACAAAGTACTCCTTGAGCAGTCCCCCCTTCTGGAATATGCTGAAGACGCCTCTAGGGCCATGCAGGTACTGCCTCAAGCCGAGGACGTTCTCGTACACGGCCCACTGTGGCCTTGCACGCATGGTCTCGGCCACCACACATGCTGGCAGATCAGCATCTTTGTGGCTCATTCCTCTGCTGCTGGAATTCTGCACCGAAAAAGGACGGCAAGGAAAACCAGTAATATAGCCAGTGATCGTCTTGTCCTGATCCGACCTCGACCGCCTGTCCCTCAGGTCCTCATAATACCTGTGTGGACTGTGGTTTTTCGCTGCCCACTGCCTCGCATGGTCGTCGTTGTCACAACTGAACCTCAGGTTTTGCCCATCAGCACGATCGCTTCTGAACGACAAAGTGCTCTAAGGCATTTAAACCCATGTCACCATAATTGTTGCTTAGCGACAGATGCTTGTGCTCGATCCCCAGCTTGCGTAGGGCATAGATGCAGCAGTCAAGTCCAGAGCAATCGGAGCCGATCGTCTGCTGGGCTGCCAGCAAGTCGTCCCGAGGCAAATCCCGCAAGGCCAGCCAGGACTGCCGCTCTGAGAGCAGCGACTGAAGCATTGGTCGGTCCATCACGAGCAAAGGCAGCCAAACTTTAATATGTGTAACAAGGTCCCGTTTGCTGCCACACGCAGGAATTACGTTAATAACTTCGTGTTCCTGTGTGTCAGAAGTGGAAAGACAAAGCATTCCTGGATTGTTCGCACATGTTATCTCTGAGCCTGTCAATACGTGGAGTTAGTTCACACGAGCATGCCCCACGTCAGCTTCCGCAGCGGCAAGACAAGAGCTCCGAGACTCCGGCGTCCTCCGAAACGGCAGGCCTCGGACGAAGCTCCAATAAGGATTCAAAGGACCTACCCGTGGAAGGGGGCGTTCGTGCGCGCGCAAACGACTGGAGCCTAACGTTAGGCTCGAGTCGTTTCGACAAGGGATTTGCATGTTGATTACACTCAGAGTGGCCTAAGAAAGCTGAGTGTAATTAACATGCAGATCGCGCGCACAAACGACTCGAGCCTAACGTTAGGCTCAAGTCGTTTCAACATGCAAAACACGTGTTGAATACACTCTGGCACTCCTGACTGGTAATCCCAAAGGAGAAATCTGAATCTATGCAAATCGTCTGGGAAGCCTGTAGATAAACCCACCGCTCAGCCTCTGACAAGTTCAGTCAGCAGTCGTCGCCTGACCAGGGATTTTGCGAGCTCGACCAACAGTTCGCACAAGTTCAGGCATGGAAGTGCAAAGTGCTGCCGAACAGAAACAGGGAATGTGGCACGGCATATTTCACTCTCTGCTGCCATAGATTGTGGAGTGTGCTGGAGAACAATCACCCCTCGAGCTGGCCCGAGCTCTTGCGAGAACGACCACGACGGCTTAACAGAGACTGTGTGTCTGCGTATATAATGTGTGTGCGTTTGTGCATCTGTCGCTCTCTCTCCCTCTCTCTATATCTCTCTCTCTCTCTCTCTCTCTCTCTCTCTCTCTCTCAACTCGGCCAGAGGAAGGTCGCATAAGCTCCCCCCCTTCGCGCACTCTCTCTCTCTCTCTCTCTCTCTCTCTCTCTCTCTCTCTCTCTCTCTCTCTCTCTCTCTCTCTCTCTCTCTCTCTCTCTCTCTCTCTCTCTCTCTCTCTCTCTCTCTCTCTCTCTCTCTCTCTCTCTCTCTCTCTCAACTCGGCCAGAGGAAGGTCGCATTAGCTCCCCCCTCGCGCAGTCTCTCTCTCTCTCTCTCTCTCTCTCTCTCTCTCACTCTGTCAGTCAGTCTGTCTGTACGCATGTCTGAGTATTTGATTGTGCACGCATGTCCGTGGTGCGTGTGCTTGTGTTTGTGCGTGTGCCTGTCCGACTCTCTCTCTCTCTCTCTCTCTCTCTCATTCTATATCTCTCTCTCTCTCTGTCTCTCTTTCTCTCTCTCTCTCTCTCTCTCTCTCTGTCAGTTGTCTGCGTGCATGGGTGTATGCGATTGTGCACCTGTGCAAGGCTCGGGACAAATGGTGTATGAGGTCTGGATATCCAAACCGAATCTGCTCTGCTGCCTGGACAAAGCAAAACTGTCAGGCGTGCAGAACACCTTGAAAAAAGCCTGCTCAGCTCAGCTGGTCCTCGCAGCGGTCCGTTCGACCTCGACCGCGGTGGGATCCTGGATCGCTTCCGAGCCCGTCTTGGCGAGCAGGATGTCCAGTTTCATCTGCAGCTGCTCCACGTCTTCCTTTGCAAAGGCCAGGGAGGCCTTTGTGCTTGCAATCTCCTTCTTGAAGAAATCCTGAGTGCACTTCTCCCTCAGAGACTGGATCGTGAAGGTCTGCAATGTATCCAAGGAAACCGTCACGTCCAGGACAGTGACCGGGGAAGCCTCCGCGACCGCGACTTTGTCGGAGATCCAGAAGCCCTGATTCAAGAAAGTTAAGCTGCAAGTCATGTAACAGTAGCAGCCAAACATGGACCTATGCACAAGCGTGTGACATCGCAGCCATGAAAGACCAAGGATCCGTGAGCGGGTTTGTCTTGCCGACGTGTGTGAAGCCCGGGAAGTGATTGAAGACGTGTTTGCTGATCTGCATCGTGTTGACGGGGTTGGCAGTGTATGATGGCTGACAAAGCCAAGCCATCATACCAGCGATTTCCACTGAGCCGAAGAAGATTTGAAAGCGGTCACCAAATTGACCAAATGTCCCCGGACTCGCACTCATCAATGCCCGATGCACACGGCTTCCAGATGCGCCATTGGCGACGCTGAAAAATGCAAACTTTGGAAGCGTTGCCTCCGTGCCGTCACCACCGCTGCTCAAGTCCTGTGCGTTGACCTTGGCAGCCAGGGAACACTTGTGCACCTTGAAGTCCACGTTGTCGATGTCGATCTGGAGCCCTGTCAAATAGAACTTCTTGTCCTTCACCATGGTGGCCTTGCCACTCTCAAGGGCCTTCATCAGGTTCACTTTGTGCTCCAGGATGATGAAGTTCCGCTGCGGCGTGAGCTTGACCTCGACCGCGGTGGATTTCTTGATCTTCTTGGCCGGCGGCGGGTCCGTGTCGGAACTGCCTGCAACAGAGTCCGCCCGCGAAACAGCCACACTCTGACTTTGCAATGCCGGAGGCTCGTTGATCCCGGTGCCCGCGTCAGAAAGGTTGACCTTCAAGCCACGCAGCACATTCTCGCGACAGAAGCCGAGTGCGGCCTGCGCAGGTGCTGACATTTCTTTGGAAGTTTCAAAACAGTCGGACAGGGAACGCAGGAAACCCAGCCCGAAAGTCTGGCCTGCTCCGGGGACTCGTGGAATGTCAAGTTGAAAGAGAACTCCTTGCACCCCCTTCCGAGCTTTGCCTCGACTTCCAGCCATTTGACCTCATTGATGGCTGCATACACCGTGTTCTCGATGTCCGCACATGAGTGCGCCATGTCGACCGCGACCACGAATCAGGATGACTTCCCTAAATCAAAGATGCTTGCTTGGACCAGCGCTAGAATCACAGGCCGAACCGACATGGACACTTGCACCAAAGGACAAGGAAGCTTCAGGCACCAAAAAACTCACACAGTCAGGCCGGGACTGCTATGAGGATGCAAACGGCTGACGACCATGACGCCGATATTTTTCCGTGCCCCATAATCACAGAAATGACATCATCAAGAAGTCGCTCAGCGACCCGCCTGAGCCTGCGCTTTGCCTTTCAATCGGGCAAGAAATCTAGACCTGAAGTAACGAGCTCACGGTGCGCAACTGCGTGAATTTGACTCTCTCAGGGAGTCAAGTCAAAGCCGAGGCACAGGATCACGTATAGCACTCAGAGGTTCAGGCCCAATATTATCACGATGAGAAAGGACCTCGACCCCGACGAAAGACGTCTTGCTGGCAAAGGGTGCCTGGGCATCAGGAAATAAGGAAAATAAGCCGAGGCAGCAACTTCGAAGGGGACAGTCTAAGCAGTAGCAGTCGAGGCGCAAAGTTGAGGGCCTTTTCTCTCCTGATCCTTGCAGGCAGCCCGATCATCTAGTTGTCCTTGCAAGCATTGCAAGCGATTCATGGCTGTTCTGACAAATTTGAGGACTACGAATGATGTCAAATTTTAAACCGGGCTTCTCTGCAGCTCTTTCTTCTCGGCAAGGGCATCCTCCAAGTCTGTGCACATATACTGATAGGAAGTCCTCAAGGCCCTGAACCTGGGCAGTCACATTGCAGCTGCAAGCAGTGTGCCACTTAAAACATGATGCCATGTCATAACAGACGAGTGTCCTCTCCAGGAGCTTCTTCACCCAGGGGTGCTCCTCAATGTCGTCTGTCACGTGGAGCGTCGCGGACGACTGCGACCGCGACGGCGAAGGCACAAACTCCTGAGCCTGAGGCTCCTTCTTGACCACCGGACCATCCTGAGGCTCCTTCTTCACCTTTCGAGGTTCCTCCTTCTTTATCACTGGAGCAAACATCTCCACATCCGGAGGGAGCTCTTTCTTGAAGACGACATCGTCGGCATCGGGGTCCGTCCAGCGGATGACCATGTAGGCGCCTGGTCAACTTGTGAAGGGGAGGTCACTTATCAAGGAGTCGATCCCTGCAGCATGATCTGACCTGCCTGGCGCAAGGTGGATTCTGGGCCGGGAACACTGGGCACGGTTCTGCTCGTAGCCACGCTGCTTCGTCTTTCTCTCCTTCTCCCTAGCCTTCTTCTTCTTCTCCGCCGCCTTAGCCTTGGCCTTTGAAGCGGCCTTTGCTTGGCGCTTCGTGGCTCCCATGGCGACCGCGACCGCGAAGACCTGAGCACCTTAAGCAGAAAGCTTAGTCGTTAGCATACGCAGAGTATCCTAGACTGTCTTAGACTTCTGATGAACGAATCGACACTGATGCACGCAGCCCGCGAAATCGATACTCAGAGTATCCGACACTGTCCTAGACTCTGAATAACGAATCGACACTGACGCACGTAGCCGATCCTGCATGCTTTTGACTTGAGCCCCAGAGTCTGAGGGCGGTTGAGCAACCCTCGTCGCAAGCAGAATCGTCATGAGAAATCATGAGAATCTCGAGAAGCAGTCACTTCCGCGCCTGTGTACACCTGCATCCACTGGCCTTGTCTGTAATCGAACCGCGGGCAGAAAGCACACAGGCAGCCCAGAAAGCGTTCTGATGTCTTATTATAGTCTTGCGAAGTGTGCCAGAACATGCTGGATCGGAACTAGCCGTGGAAAGGCTGCGATAACCAAGTGCATGCCGAATGCTATAACATGATGACAAGCTGAGATTAAGCAAGATCGGACGAGTGCTTGACATGGATGCCGGGTACCCGGCGCCTTGACAATTCGAAACCTCAAACTGTCGCACGCACATCTGCAACTCATGTTTCTGACAACGAATTATTGCAATGGTTATGTTATTTTGACAAAGTGAAGCTATGCCTAGTGCAAGTTCTGAAGACGCGACCTCGACCACAGAAATCTCACCACTGGTCCATGGTGCAGACACCGGGTACCCGGCATCGACGGTGTAGGAATCCTCTTTTGCTTAATTTCACATTGCCTTAAACTTGCCAGAACCAAGAACGTTGCGGAAAAGAAAGGTCTGCAAGAGCACAGCTTTATCATCCTGGTAGCCGGGTACCCGGCTAGTATGGCTGCAACCCGTGTCAGTGTAGGAATCCTCAGTCAGTGTTTCAATCGCATTACGAGAAGCAACCACCTTGTCTTTAAATTTAGACACACGGAAAAGCGCGATCTGCAAGAGCACAGCTTTAAGAACATGCCCTTTGCCGGGTACCCGGCTCCAGTATTTGCCGGAACCTGCGTGAGTGTAGGAATCTTCAGTCAGTGTTTCAATAGCATTACCCAATGCAACAACCTTGTATTCAAGACAAAGTGAACGTGCTGGGTTGCCGGGTACCCGGCTCCAGTATGCCTGGAACCTGTGTGAGTGTAGGAAGCCTCAGTGCCAGACAAAGGACAAAGCAGCTTTATGAACATGCAGGGTTGCCGGGTACCCGGCTCCAGTATGCCTGGAACCTCTGTGAGTGTAGGAAGCCTCGGTGCCAGACAAAGCGAGCACGCTCTGTAACAGCTTTATGAACATACAGGGTTGCCGGGTACCCGGCTCCAGTATGCCTGGAACCTATGTGTTGCTTGCACAAATATTATTGTTCTAGAGCTGCTTACTTGCCTTGTCTTGGGTCAGACTCAGAGACGACTGGTCTCTGCTCGGATCTCTCTTGCCGGGTACCCGGCCGAGGAGGCTGGTAGCCGGGAGGCGATTGGGAAGCCAAACTTGTTTGGGTTAGCTTTGATTTGCTGTTGTTCATTATGCTGGCTTTCCTTGCGCATGCCGGGCACTAAACAAATATTTGGCTTGGAACTAATTATGCTTCTGTTTCTTGAAGCTCAGGCTGAGGTGAGGAAGCCGGGTACCCGGCGGGTCCTTGCATAACCGTGGCTCAGGCTGAGGTAAGGATTCCGGTTATTATTATTGGCGGTTACGGCACACCCGGATAATGCCGGAACCAAATAAATCTCAAGTGCGGGTTTAGCCTGGGGTGGAGAAGCCGGATACCCGGCGGGTCTTTCCATGGCACCTTGAACAGCCGTTAAAGAAGCTGCTTGAATTCTCTTGCAATGTATTTTCACACAAGTTAACATTTTAAACTGAATTTGAAATGCACCATCCGCAACACCGGCAACCGACGAAAGACTCTTTGCCGGGTTCCCGGCAAGTCCTTGACCGAAACACCTGCAGGCATGGCACACAAATGGAATGGGTGAATGGCACAACTGCATGAGATTGCCGGCCCCAGGTCTTAAGCTATCTTACCTCTAACCACGACTTTCAGAGGGAGACAGTCTTCTTTCCCGGGTACCCGGCAAGCCAATCTCAACAACTAAGTAGCTCCAATAATAAAGTCGGCCGGGTGCCCGGCAAGCCGTGCTCCACTGTGCCACTGACCACTGAACCTGAGGAGAGACATGAGACATGCTTGTCAGGGTTGAACATGCCAAAGTTTGAAGCCAGCATCCTTGTAATCTACTTTGATTTAAATAACTCAAGAGTCTCGCATCTTGAATCTGAACAGTCTTCGCATCCGGTCTCAACTGGGGACGCGGCAGCAGGGTTCTCGGCAGAGACAGCAGCCAACCTGAAGAGCCAACGGTAAACGGACGCTGCAGTGAACAGAGGACATAGAACCTATTGCAAAGAAGCTTGACATGAACAAAGTGTGGTGCACGGAAGAAAGGACGGCAAGACGAGTTCGCGACGAAGGCAGCATCAACCAAGTCCCCGACCATAGCGTAACAGTGTCATGTCCAACCTGGGCAGGCAAATGGCGCAGACATGTTGCAAAGGAGAGCATGAACCAAGTAGTTGCTGCAGGCTGCAGAATGACAATCTTTTTTCCTCCCTCCATCAAGATCGGAAGATCAAGACTTCCGCTTACGCTTCGGCTCGACCGCGACCTCGACCTCTTCTTTGGCCTTCTGCTTCTTCTCCTTGTCGGTCTTCTCCTCGGCCTTGGTCGCCTTCGGCTTGGTCTCGACCTCGACCACGCCCTTCTGCTTCTTCTCCGGCTTCTCCTCCTTCGCCTTCGGCTTGTCGAGCGGCTTCTCCTCCTTCGCCTTCGGCTTGTCGAGCGGCTTCTCATCCTTCGCCTTCGGCTTGTCGGTGCTCGCACTCGCGACCTCCTTCGGCTTCGGCTTGTCGGTGCTCGCACTGGCCGCGGTCTCCTTCTTCTCCGGAGCCTTCCCGACCGCGACAGCGACCTTGTTCGGTGTGAATGGCTGCGCCGGCCCGCGGGGGAGGATCGGCTGGGCCGGCTTCAGGTGTTTGGCCTCGAATCAACATTGGGGCATGATCGCGGAAGTAAAAACAAGCGGAAGTAAAAACAACTCAGTGCAAAGGAGAAGGAAGTAAGAACGACAAGTCACCAGAGCAGCACCGATGGCCTCCGCTGTCGCAGTCGAGTCCTGCTTCCGCTTGCGACTCTCCTGAGGGTTTGAGGTTTAGGGTTTTTGGCCTCCCAGGTAGCTAATTTAATGTAACAAGGTGCAACTTGAACCAAGGAACGTCATCAGAGGAAGAGGAGGGTCTCGTGTCCTTGTAAACCCTCTGGCCACTGCGACTCACCCAAAAGATTCGAGGCGGATGGTCTGGCGAAACCTCCGTCCAGTCGGTCCATTTGCCGTGGGGCTGCCCACGCGGGCTGACCTGGGAGGCCAAAAAGTCACAATTCAAGTGCCACTGGACTTTGAGATGAGATCAATTGTCACTGGACTTTGAGATGAGACTAGTTTATTATGCCAAGACGCTGAAAGAAAGAGGTATGGCTTGGTGACTGTCGTGACTCGCCCATTGACGTTGAAATAGAAGGTGCAGCCAGTGTCATGGCTTATCTGTTTCCACCATCCATCGATCGTTTGGCCTGGAGCCAAATCAAACCCCGCCGCGTGGTGCCGTGCACTCTCTGGCCACAGTGCCTCAGTTGGACTGCGACGGCGACCGCCGACCGCGAAGGCACAAATCGTCTAAGCGCAGTTAAGTGGCATCCTTCCACGGATTGGACGATGTCAGAGCCTGGTCACCAACCTCAAATCAAGAGAATGCTGTAGTGAACTCAAGAAGGCACGACCAGGATGCGCCACTGACTGTTCTGACAAGTCTCCACTGCCGCAGGCGCGACCGCGACCGCGACCCCAGTGCCAGAGCCAGGCGTGGCTATTGCCTTAGCTAAGTCAGCTAGGTTAAGTGGGACCGACCGCATAGAGACATGAGAAGAAGCACGACGACCCACATGAGAACAAACCCAGGATCGCCTTCGCGCTTGCAAATCTCGGAGCGTGCTGCGGGCCGTATTCTCCTCTGGCTCGACGAGCTTTGCGCTCCCTGCGGTACGAAGGAAAACCACAGGGTCGAGGGGGCTTAAACCCCGAAAACCGTCCCCTGGTCAACCTCTGCACTCTGCGGCAATCCAGGTCAAAACTGTGATTGAATCTGAATGGTAATTCAGAACCCACCATTAGTGCCAGCCAAGTATCTCATCCGACTTCTTGCCACGCTGACCCCACCAGCTTCGGGCAGCACCGGGCCCATCATCCTGCCAGCCCTCGTCATCTCCTCCGCCACCACGACCACGACCGCGATCGCCATCGTCCACCAGCCTCCTTGCCACTCGCCGTGGCCAGACCAGCCCCAGCCCCAGGAGCCGTCTCTGGAGGAACCGGCCATGATCCAGGAAGTCGCTTTATGATTATGCCTTCAAGACCCGTTAGAAGTTGAGCTGTCGGTTTGTTCGGTCCGGATGGTTTCAGACCCGTTAGAAGTATTTATGAAAAGTCCATAGGAAGGAGAAATAAGGGAACTGAAATTACACAGTTGGCCCAAAGTGCCACCTAGATAAAGTAGTGAAAGGTGGTATCTGCTCCTGAAGACTCGGAAGTGATAACTGGTGCACTGTTGCAATGTTGCTGTTTCATGCCCGGACCTGAAACCAAATGAGCTAGAAGCACGACAACTGCACGATCCATGCGCTCAGTCTCAGGTCGTGAGTGAGCAGGATCCCTTGGCTCCCGGCCGTGTGGCTCGACTGTGTCGTCGACCATGACAACGACCACGACAAGGAGGAAGAAGCGGCACCTGCAACGTGACACGCTCAAAGCTGTCCAAACCAAGCAAAAGCAGCACTGCACTAGCCCTGGCACGGCCTTCGTCGTCGATCATGGCAGCGACCACGAAGATGAGGAACAAGAAGCGGCACCTGCAACGTGACACGCTCAAAGCTCCAAATCAAGACTAGCACTGGCACGGCCTTCGTCGTCGATCATGAAAGCGACCGCGATGATGAGGAACAAGAAGTGGCACCTGCAATGATGGCATGCTCAGGGCTGTCCAAGAGAAGCAAAGGCACCACTGCACTAGCACTGGCACAGCCTTCTATTTTTGCACTGCAAGGCTTGGCAGCCAGATCGAAGACTTCAAGAAGACGACACTGCAGGCCGTGAGTCGATTCACAGACAGCTTGCATTATTGTTATTCACTAAGCGGCATCATAATTTGGAAGTATTACAAGTACATTTACATTGGGCCACGACCACGACCACGAACCTGCAGCGACTACTGTACTGCAGAATTAGCGACCGCGACTGCGGCCATCATCACGAGCGCGACCGCGGTCATCCTGACTACGACCACGATCATGATGACCACGACGCCCGCCTTTGTGTTCATCTGGCCAAGCAGAAACTAGCATGAAAGACGAGGAGTGTCTCATGCGACAAGAAAGGAATGTGCTGACAAGTCACCAAATGCCGAAGCTGTAGAGCCGCCATGGAGCGGACCGCCTCTGTACTCGAAGCCGGTTCTGTCCGCCGCCTCCTTGATGTAGCTGGATTTCATCATCTTGAAGCGCTCCTGGCAGTGATGCATAACCGCAGCCGAGGGATTCCGCATGCCATAATTGTCGGCAGGACCTTGGTTGGTCTGTGCGTGTTCACTGGAAGCCTGGCTAATCCTGACTGAACCCAGAAGCAGACAGTCGCAATAGTTGCAGCCCAGACGCTGCCGTTCATTGCATAGGCGAAAAACTCCATGGCCATGCTTTTCTGACATTGTGCCAGAGCAGACATCACCTTAGCTGACAAAATGCAAGCAGCCCGCAGCCCTTATGCAGCAGGCAGCGCAGACTTTAAAAAAGGAATCAAGGCACCCTCCACGCGGTTTCATCAACGTGCAGCTCTGCGAGCAGGCCAGCAACCTCCGGACAGGCCGTGTAGAGGTTGTACTTGGCCTCGGATTTAGTCGCACGTGAAATTTTAGCACAATTGCTGCAATGTAAGCCAAAAGCTTTTTTTTCCCTCCTACCTAGCAAGCCAAAAGAATTGGATATGGAGGTTTAGTTGATGCAGCCATGTTTCCGTCTGGGTGGTCCACTCCTGCAGTGTTTGCACAGGCAGCTGTGGAGGTCCACCACTCGCCGACGAAGACGCGGGTGCCTCAGGCGACCTCGAAGGCGACCACGACGGCGACCACGACCCCATGCCCCAGGTCAGATGCTTCAAGGCCTCCTCCTTGATCTTTTGCAGCTGCTCGACGACGTCCCTTTCCAGCCAGCTGCCCACATTCCTCAACGCCTTCGACTTCAGGCCATAGTGTGAGGGAGCCCATATCGCCACCGAAAAAAGCCACGCCAGCACCACCGCGGCGCTTATGGACCGGTGCCTCCCAGCCGAACCTGGGCGGCTCTTGTCAAAAGGCGCGATGAAAAACAAAAAAAGTGCCAAACTAAGCCTAAACCCAACCACCTGAGTCACGACCAAGAAGCAGGTCACCGAGAAAACCTGGAAGATCTTACGATCGTGAGCTGCAACTGCACCAAAGCCCATCACAGCGATTGCCACCATCGCCTGAAAGCCCGTCTCCAGCAACTCCATGAGGAACTCCTGGTTCTCCAGCGGATTGTCGCCACCTCGACCTGATAGACACGATTCTGCTTACCCCGTTTGGCTGCTCAGTTCCTTATCATAATAGTTAGAACTGAACCACAAAAAAGTTCTAAGCAACAGCACAGACGGCCACGAGGAGAGGGAGATCTGGAGTGCGCATCCTGCAGGTTGGCGGGATCCATCGGCCAAACTCCACGGACATCATATTGGAAATATACGGCGTTGCGACCATAGAACTTGTGCAGCAAGCTCGGCATGTATTCCCGCCCCAGCTTTCCTTAGCAAATACAGACTGTGTTAAGTGTTACACACTGGCACACAAGCCCCCAACTGCAGGCAAGCCGCCTTCGTATTGGCGTTCCGCCCCCCAAGCCACGACGATGCCATGCATCTCCATGGCTGACAGCTCGGCGAAGGAGACTTAGCCTAGCCTATGCTTGCATACTTCGACCGCGACCTATGAAACTTCGACCGCGACCACGATCTATCTGTGACAAGTTTCAAATCAAAGCCTCGGGACAGCCAGCCTCAAGCTAGGTCCTCAGTAACCTATTGCTCCAAAGTGAATCTGAAAGGTCGTCGTTCAAACTGATGAGGAGATCACAACATTGAGGGGCCAGTTAGCACTGAGAGTTCGAAGGGCTTCACCACGAATTATTAACCATTGGGAATTGTAGATGGTCTGATCTGCCAGCTGCTAGCACATGATGTGTTTGTTCTCACATGCCATGAACTGCGGCTTGCCCAAGTACCTGGCCAAGCCGATTGAGCCGTAGTGGCGAGAGAGGTCGGCTCGGATAATCACACTCAACCCGACAATTCAAGAACGTCTTCAAAGGTGCAACGGATGCAATGCAATGGCACCTCTTCCCAAGTTCAAGCCCAGCATGTCCAAGCGGGAGGCGGATCGGGCCTCAGCGAGGGTGAGCTAACACAAAGCTTGGAAGCTCAGGGGTCCAGGTGGGAATGGTTCAAGTTAACCTGAGCAGAGGGGCTGTTTGGGGGCAATGCATGCACAGCCAGACAGCGACCGCGACCACCACCACCACCGCCACCACCGAATCACTCCGAAAATCCTGAAGCATCCGAAACTCCCGAGGCTCCGACTGACCTGACAAACGCCCAAATTATGGTTCTAGCCCCACAACCCTAGATCCCGAAATCCTTACAACCCTGAAAGCAATCCTTCAAACCCTACAACCCTAAATCCTGACAGCCCTTTTTAAAAGCCCCATTTCATCCTACTTCCTTACCCCCCTGATAGTCCTCAATTTACTACAACCCTAAGGCCTAAAGCCCTAAACCCTTACTTACAAACCTACAACACTAAATTCCTTGCAGCCCGTAAACTTACTTTAAAAGCCCAACTTATAGCCCGAAAGCCTTAGATCCCCGCGAAGCTGACCTACTTTGTAATGGTTTACGGTTTCGGGGTTTAGGGTGTAGCGTTTTTAAGGGTTCGGGGCCTATGCTTGCGATCGCCTCGCTCTTTCGAGCGCTTCTCCTCGTCGCTCTTTCGAGCGCTCCGCTCTTTCGAGCGCTCTGCTCTTTCGAGCACTCCGCTCTTTCGAGCGCTTCTTCGCTCTTTCGAGCGCTTCTTCGCTCTTTCGAGCGCTTCTTCTCTCCGCTCTTTCGAGCGCTTCTCCTCGCTCTTTCGAGCGCGAACTCTACTCGCTCTTTCGAGCGCCTACCCTAGCCTGAGAAACATACGATGAAGGGTTTAGGGTTACGGGTTGTAGGGTTTCGGGTTTGGGCAGGATAACACAGAAAGGTTTAAGACGCACTTTCGTGCGCACGCTCTTTCGAGCGACTAGGGTTTAAGGAACTTAGGGCTTAGGGTTCAGGACGCACTTTCGTGCGCATAAACGCTCTTGCGAGCGACTAAACCCTAAGCCCTGAACTCTAAACCGAGCCCCAAGCCTAAACCAAGCCCCAAGCCGAAACCTTAACCCCGAGCCCTACCTAAAAATCCCAAAGCTCCGCACTCTTGGGCCGTGGCCCCGCGACCGCGACCACGACCAAGCCAACGTCCTGGGCCGGCAAACCCCATTGTACAGTGAACCAGTTCAAACCGCCCCCACCCTCCCAAGACTGTCCTGCTCCACGTCTCATCGTGAATCCGACGAAGTCGATGACCAGGAGGAAGAAGAATATATATATATATATATATATATATATGTATTGTATAATGTATGCACATGTCATGTTAATCACACAGGCATACACAGGAAATTGAAAATTGCACGAATTGTGGATCAAGTATAGGGGATCCTACCACTAATCCATATTCCAACTTTCTGGAGTTCCCTTTATGGTTTGGGAGGGGTCGGGTTCGGAGAAAATGCCCAGATCCGTTCCACCAGGCAGCTTGGCGACGCAGTAGACGGAGTGGATGAGGCGCACCAGGCAGAGACCCTCCCTGATGAAGAGCATGTATTCCTGGTCTTTTAAGTAACCAGGAAAAAAGTATAAACTTGTATTTCATAATGGTCCCTTTAAGAAAAAGGATTAAAGTATGGTACTCCAAAGCCCAGACTCCAAGGGCTCCAGTGTCTTTAGAGCCAGGGATGCTTCGTGAATGATGTAGGACCTGAACAAAAGGGTGAAAAGCGTGGGCTTCGGGTGCCGCCACAGCCGTAATGGACATGCATTCTCTGGGCTCAGACTCTTGGTACGTCTCTCTCTTTTGCAGTCTGGGCTGTGACCGTGCGAGGGAATGCCGACAGGCTAGTTTAGGCAAGCTGAAGCGCAGGAACCCGAGCAAGCGCATACCCTGAAACGGGAGCCCTTCTATAGGACAGGGACATGGAGACGATCGCCCGGAAGGGATTCCACCAGCTGCGTCGCGCAGGAGGCAGTCGCAGCCTTGAGTATCTTAAAGCATTTTGAACATATGGTCCTCACGAGTATCGCAGAGGCTTCAGGGTGCTGTCTGCACGTTTGGGGATCGAGGCTTCGCGGATCTCTGCCAGAGACTCTGCGCAACGTGAGGGATTGGGATTAATAAAAAGATCTTGGATGTTGTGGCAGTCTGATCAGTTGCTGAGCATTCACGGTTCGGACACAAAAGCACCTCAACATAGACTTGTGAAGCCTCCTTCTTGCAGAGATCGTGAAGACTACGTTTGTTCAGAGGGGCCTTCATGATTTGAATAGGTATAATCTATCAGAACTATATTTCTAATACGGACCCACAAGGCATAACCATTGGTATGTATCCAGGCACGAAATTCAGCAACACCCTTATAGTATCTCTGAAGGATCCCAAAAGCGAAAGGATCCCTTCGGGTAACCCTCATGGACGCCCCTGATATTATTACAGCAAGGGATGCTGTGGTGGCCTTAGCTTTTGAGCGTCCCAGTCTCGAATATTAAAAGCTTGTATTCCAAGGCGGCTCTGCAACCCTTGCAGGACGGTGCAGGTCCAGTGAACCCTAAACCACACAAGCATATGCCTAGAGTTGAGGGCTTCGGGTTTAGGGGTGGTAAGTGTCTCTAAACTCCAAACCCGTCTGGGCTCTCCGACGCTGCGAGGTCCGTGATGGTGATGAAGGTATAGTAGTGTGCCACGGTGATGTTCCTGGCTAGCGGAGGACGCATCTGACACCTCCCGAGATAAACTTGGGGTCTATGGGTCTTAGGGTCTACGGTCGTTGGGTTGAGGGTCTTCGTAGCTGATACTCCGTTGGGTCATGTTTGGTGCCGCATCCGGTGCTGTAAGTGGTCACAAACTGTAAACTGTAGACACGCCAGTTCCAGCAAGCAACTAATTAGATGCAGTGATGCAAGCTGGGTCTACGAGACTTGCCCCTGAATGAGCCGACGTCCGAGTTGCCACAAGTTGTCGTAGTTACGCCAGTAGAGAGCCACCCACATGGCGACATCGATGACGACAGCGAGAACCTCAGTCGCTGCTTGGAGCAAGCACTGAACACGCAAACATGGATGCAGCAAGGGCAATAGACCATCGATGCAGCCATGCACAGCGGGCGCCCATTTCCTGATTGAATGTCTAGCGATGCATGTCCAGAAACTCCTTCATGACAACGGAACTGTCTGCCGCACATAGAAAAACGTGCTTGAGGCCTCGGTTAGTCCGAAGCCAACTGCAAGCCGAAGAACCAGGCTCTTGCCACCAAATGGTGGGCCATCAACACCGTCGAAGACCTCCTGTTCCGGATATCAAGACGTTCATGCTGCCGCTGCCAATGGAATGCCGATGCAACGACAAGGACTGTGATGGTGCTGATTGCAAAGAGTAGGATTACGAGTCATACCCGTGTGACTACGAGTGAAATTTGCTCTACAGCTTCGCATTTCAAAGGAATCTTGGACTCGCTTTGCCCCTGTTGCCGCCCATTCGGGGTCGATGCTACTGATAGTTGCATGAAGGCCAAGTCTTGCGTCTCTCGCTCCTGCGGCACATCCGGGGCCAGAGCGCTTGGCGCCCAAGGCGCCCGCCGACGGCACACCAACATGGCCGCGAGCAACGATCAACACCGTTGCTACACTTCTCAAGCAGCTGCCGTCCTCGCAACCGAGTTCTGGCCGTCTTTTCTTACAAACCAATGAGTACTTAGTCAATAAGGAATCTAACCGAATAACTAATCAGACTTCTACTCTGAAGGGTTCACGTGGTGGGCATGCCAAGTCCAGTGCCGCAGCTTTCCGAGCCAGAGGAAGGCCAACTGCAACTGCAAGCCCCACATTCCCAGACCCGCTGCTCAAGAGTTCTTTACAGGAATGCCCTTAAAGGATTCTTTCAGGGTTCCTTTAAGGGATCCTTTAAAGGATCTACATTTTGGGTCCTCCCAGGACTCCGGGTCGCGGTAGTTTCTGATTCGCACTGGTTTCTGATTCGTGGCAGTGTCTGATTCGCAACAAATTTCTGACTCATATCATGTCTGATTCACGACAGCGTCTGATTCTTGACAGTTTCTGATTCACAATTTCGGATTCGTGGCAGTTTCTGATTTACGGCAGTTTTTGATTCGCGGTTTGTGATTCGCTGCAGTTACTGATTCGCGGAAGTTTGTGATTCGCGCTTGTAGTTTGTGATTCGCGGCAGTTCCTGATTTACGGCAGTGATTCGGAAAAGTTTCTGATTCGCGGTAGTTTCCGATTCGCGGTAGTGTCTGACACACGGCAGTTTCTGATTCGCGGCTGTTTGTGATTCGTGGCAGTTTCTGATAGTTTCTGATTTGCGCTCCAGAACCAAGTGTTTAGGCGCGTATAGTAGAGGCTCTTGAATCTTGAAGTACTGCATTTTGAGCAACCACTGGCGAGATCACCCGACCTGCTCTTCGATGAAGTGCTACGTTGCTCTGCATGATGGATTGCATCGGGGCCTGGAAACCTATTGCATAATGCATGCGCTGTGCATGTGCGTGTATGTATGTAATTATACATACATATATACATATATATATATATATATATAATCTGTATATGTATATGTAAATATGCATGTGTACGTTATTTGTTGCTTTCTATGTGTCTCTATGATGCGCCCACATACTAGTTTGTCTACACACACACACTGTAAAAATTTAGGACTTTCCGAAAATTAGGGGTACCGTAATTTGGAGTCCTTATAACAAGGATCCTACCATTCAGGGTACTAGATTACTTGGAGTGGCAGGGGACTTAGTAAGTAGGTTATAAGTAGGGATATAATTGGGGTAAGTCCGTTTAGGGTACTTATAACTCTACTTATAACCTACTTACTAAGTCCCCTGCCCCTCCAAGTAGGGTCCCCTACTTTCGGACTCCCATTAGAAGTGCAAATCGCAACTGGTGTCTGGGCGCCCTGCTCCGCCGCGCGCTCCAGCATAAGCTGCCCGTCACTGGTCTCCTCAAAAGGAAAAAGTTGACCCGGACAAAAGGTCCGCCCTTAGGGTTTAGGAGTTTAGGAGATTAGGAGTTTAGGAGTTTAGGAGATTAGGAGTTTAGGAGTTTAGGAGATTAGGAGTTTAGGGTTTCGGGTTCGGATTTAGGTGTTTAGGGTTGAGGAACGGTCTGCCTTGTAATGACCAAACGCCTGCCCAAACACGACCTGATGCATCAAGGCTGGGAGACCTCGGGAACTAGGGTCTCGAACCCAAGCATCCATCAAAAGAGTCGTCCAGAGCAAGAGGCTGATGTAAGGTTGCAAGTTACAAGTAAACGGGAACCCTGCAAAGCACAAACATCAGCATGTCGACTGCAACGATCAAAATAACATGCCACAAAGCCCAGCAAAGCACTTCCGCTTCGAAACTTCACAAACTCCCCTCTCCCTCCCTGTACCGGCCGAGTAGCTGTAAGGATGGTGAGGCTGCAAGCATTGCATTTGGCATCCTGAGACAAGGTGCACTAAATCCACGGAGACAGCAGCGACAACAGCGTGAACCGGCACCTTGCCCTTCCTTCCCGGGCTTCGAAGCAATACTTACAACCGCCACTTGTAAAACCACCCTCAACCCTATTCCCTAACCCTAACCCTCAACCGGAACCTTTTAAACCCTAAACCCCCAACCCCTAAACCGGAACCCTGAGACCTTTCCGGAGCGCAGCCGGCCGGGCCTTCTCGAGCTTGCCTGCCTCGTCTGAGAAGTGGGTGTAGTGCAGCAACTTCTTGCTGGACTTCTGCCTTACGGTTCATGTAATAAGGGTAAGCCACACTAGGGGGTTACCTAAGGGTTCCTTTAAAGGGTTACTATAAGGGTACTATAAGGCTTCCTTTAAAGGGCTCTATAAGGTTTTAGAGTTTCCGAAAATTAGGGGTTCCTTATTTTGGGGGTCCTTACAATAAGGATCCTACTATTCAGGGTTCTATATTAGGGTCCTCCTGCTGGACTTCTGCCTTGGGGTTGATGTATTAAGGGTAAGAATAACTAGGATGCCCAGTAGTACCCTTATTCTCTTTCGTAGTCCTAGGTTCCTTATAAAGCTACCCAATACCAAAAAGGGATCCCTTTTTATTCCTGGCCCTCTTTATTCCTAGGATACTGGGCATCCTAGATAATCTAGTGCAGGGGCCTTAGTAGTCAGAATAAGGTTTTGGGGCTCTTCGTTATAACTATGGCTTGTTATACCCCCAAACCCTGTTCTAGTTACTAAGACCCCGACATTAGTAATAGTGATGCTAGCACTTTTTAGCAGCAACAAGAAGCATAATGGTAAGAATGAAGAGTACATACAAGAGCCGCCCTTACGGCTCCGGCATGCTCCGGCAATCATCTGCACGGGGCACCCAGGCCTTCGACAAACTACCCAAAGACCTGCTGCTGAAGGCATACTGAACTATAGTTCTCATGAGAAACCCTCCCAAAAAACATCGGCAATTCTTTAGGCCCCTGCAGTGAACCTCTTGGTGCATTCTCTGGCCGAGAGTCAGCTTCAGCTTCAGTTTCTCGCTCTTGTCCGCATGGACCAGGGACCACCTAGGCCCAAAGGGGCTTCGGGTTTAGCGTTGGAGGGTTTGGGGTTTCAGATCGCATCTTGCACGATTTACACTTGGGTCTATGCATAATACAGATTTTTTCAGCACCCATGACAACCCGCAAAGCTCTATATAGAACACATTGAAAACAATTCAAGGCCTTAGCTTCTACCCCGAGAAAGCCTCTGCCCTGAAAGGCCGTTGGTAACTACTAAAACCCAAACCCTAAAGTGCTTCGTAGCTCAATTCAAGGACTAGCCGAAGCTAGATAGCCCTTAAACCATCCAACATCCTAGAACACCCTAAACCCTAAACCACGTAAAACGCACCGCAGCGCAGTCCCTTTCACTCCAAAAGCTGACGAACTGATCCGAGCAGCACCGGTCCATCTTGCAGGTCTGGATCCTCCTCCCCAGGTTGGATTCTATGAGTGCTCTACGAGGGCTCTATATGATATGATATGATATATATATATATATATATATATATGGATGGTTAACCATATATATATATATATATATATATATATATCTATGGGAGCTCCATGAGGGCTCTACAAGGGCTCTATCAGGGTTCTATAAGGGCTCTATGAGGGCTATGAAGGCTCTGTCAGGGTTCTACGAGGGTTCAACGCGGGTTCTATCTTAAACTCGGAGCTGAAGGTGTGTTAAGGTTCGACTACTAGGGTTCGGGCCTTCGTGCTTCAGGCCTTTAGGGCTTTGGGGCTCGGAGGCTGTAGGAGTTAAAAGCGTAGCCGTTGAGGAACTTGGGAGGCAGCAACAAAGGCAAGGCCAATGAGGTAGTAATGAGGAACATCTTGACACGATGGTGATAATGATAAGGGCGAGAGTTTCCAGGACAACAAGGCTGGGGTGCCGGAGAAACTCTGCGACCGGATGTATCCCCCTAGTCCTTCTTCAAAGGACGCTGGTTTAGGTCTCCATTCAAGGTTCCAGGTTAGTTTAGGGCAGTGTAATATAGGGGCCTTAATAATTAGAAGAGGGTTCTGGGGCCCATTGTACTAAACTTATAAATAGGGAACCCCTTAACTAGTATTGGTAATTATGTAGGCCCCTATGGTAAGGACTGGAGTGTGGGGTATTGGATAACGGAAATCGGGCTTCAGCTTTCCAGGGTCGACGATGACGGTCGAGTCCATGGGCAGTTTAAGTTTTTGAATAGGATTTGGGGCCTGTCCGACTATACTTCTACGAAGGAACCCTGTGAAATAGTATTATCAAGTATTCAGGCTTCTAGACTATAGTGCTGCAGTACTCCTTCTAGATCCCTTAACAGGAGTTTCTAAGGACACAGACTACTAACCATTCTCATACTAGTGCTTTCCATGCGCAGGCTTGCCCCGGGTCACTCCTCCATCTTCAGCTCCCACTCGTCCTCGGCTTTCTGCAGAACACCTGTTCGGGTTCAGGGGACTTCATATCTGGCTTTTCTTGAAAAGGTATTAAAGCCAAAAGGACTTGACCTTGCTGTTTCGTGTGTCTTGCTCGCAGGAACATGGGCCTTAGTAAGTACGTCAAAAGGTGCAGTTATGAGTACGCTAACTGGCGATGCCTTACTTGTAACTTCGTTGATAATTTATATAGCCCTATTTAGCAAGTCCCCGAACCCTTATGTAGGATCACAACATGGAGGTCTGCCGCTTCAGTCATGTAACGGCCTTACCCCGTATGATGTAGTTAAATATAACCCCACACCCTATTCTAATAATCATTCAGGGCCCTGCATAAGTCATGTCAGCTCCTACTGGGAAGATTTCAAGAGGAAGCCATGTTGTCTCCCTGCAGCGAAAAATTCTGAAAGGCAACCCTGCTACGGATTCGCCCCCAAGATGAACCCTTGTTAGCTCTCATCTCTTCAATCTGGGTTCGTTTCTGATCAGCAGGATGGCTGCCGTCCGAGATGCAGGTGTGCAGTCGGAAATGCGAGGTCCTATGAGTTTCAAGACTTCAGCAGGTGTACTTCGCTGTTCCGAGATAATCGTTGCAAAGTTTCCAGGGCAGCTGATGCAACTGCTTGGAAGGGATGGTTGCCGGCCTGACCGGAAATGCCAACACTGATCCGAGGGATGTTGTTGGCCAATGCGGCAGTTGCCCCTCTTGGGGTTTTGTGTCTGCAGCCGCTTGCCACCCATGATGTAGCTTGTTGGGGTTGGGATCCCAGTTACGGTTCAGGGCGTTGCACCCTTTCGGGGTATTGGGATCAGTATGCAAATTTGCGGTTGAGGTTTGCGCTTGGCTTTAGGGGTTAGGTCTTACCAGGTTTGGCTTCTCACCCCGCCATTCCCTGCTCGGGTTTGGGGTTGCAGGACAAGCAGTGTTTCAAGTGCTCGGTTCTCAGCAATCAGGTCTTCATTGGGGCTTGGAGTTGTCCGGACCACGTCATCCCATTCAGGGCTTATCGTCTCTCCTTTGTCCAAAACGATCTGGTTTTGGGTGCGCCAAGCAATATCTCTTATCAGATGGGGGACCCGTTGCCCCTTTTCGAGTTCAGGGCCTGCCGCCCATCATCTCTATTGGGGGTTCGGCTTTGCCACCCAAAGCCTGCCCGACCAGGGTCTGGGGTTTTCGTCCTTCAACCATGCAATACAAAAGCTCGTTTTTGGCATATCGAAAACACCCGAGTCCTTACAAACAAAGACGGGTCTGTCGCAAGGCCTAAAGGGAACTCCAGAAAGTTGGAATATGGTTTCAGGGTATGATACCCTATAATTTACCATAAAGGGTTTAGAATAATCATATTCCAACTTTCTGGCTTTTACTTTAGACCTGTGACTCTATCCGGAATCCTGAAGGTGGTGCTTGGCTCCCAACAAGCATAGGAGATGCCGGACCTTGAACTCAAAATATGTCAAGGACATCGTGAGCACCGCACACCAAACCCTACAAAAAAGGGAGCGAGCCTGGAAAACTAGGGATTCCTCATGATGAGTGGCGAACCTTAAATGAGATTACTCGGTCGCGAAACCCAACTCAAACTGGGTAAAACTCCTTAAACTCACAAACAGAGATGCTGGGTGGCAAACTCCGTAACCCTACAAGGTGCCCCCCAAACGAATTGTTGAAAAGGCTGCCAAACCTGAAATCCAGAAAGAGGGCTTGCGTGAACACCCCAGGGTATGGTGGGTGGCAAATCGAGAATAATGATGGCCGCATGCCTACAGCAAACCCTGCATCTTGCGTGGGTTCCGGCTTCCCGCCTTCGGGATAAGTCTTCTCCGCCTCCGCCACTTCCACGGCGACTTCGTCCAAGCGCCAAGGGCCTCGCATCGGTTTAGGGTTTAGAGTTACATTCCAGTACTTGAAGGATGACAAGACGTGGTAAAGTTGATGATGTTTGGGGATACACGGACAATGGAGTTACAACCTGCCATGCATACTAAGTTCCCTGATCGCTCAAGCACTAACAGTTACCAACGTAAGAACAGGACAAGATCGGAGGGAGAACTGTAGCTTTCTGTCATCGGCCCTTCTTCGAGAGAGTCTAGCATCCGGGAACAACCCTAAGCCTAAAACGTGGCATCGGGCCTCAGCAGCACTGTATCGACTGATACAGTGCTGCAACCTGTGTGCTTGGGTAATTCTCTAAGTTAGGGCTGTTCGGTCCCCCACATAGTACGGCATGCTTATAAAAGGTGACTTCAAATCTCAAAGGGACCCTAATTTAGAGTACTACCCTCTTGCTGTTTAAAGACGGACTTTCAAGACCCTCACCCAGACCCCAGACCCAGAAACCTGAACATTCAGCACCGAACCACCCCCCTAGGTTAACTCCGAAAACCCCACAAGCTCTAACGCCTTTAAACCCTACACTTTATATATATATATATATATAAACCCTACACTGCTTCCCAGAACACAATACAACATATTCCAGCTGATCGACGCTCGTCCAGAAGAACACGCTCAGCAAACCGTGCCCCTGCCTCCAGCAGGCACGGCAGCGGACTGGTTTCCTTGCACCCAGACCAATTTACACGAGTACATGTATCAGAAAACCTAGAAGTGATGTTCATGCCTTTTTTCCGGGCCCCTTACATCTTTAGTTCTAAGGGACCCTTAAGATGGCTTTAGCAAATATTGTCTAAGGCCTAAGGCCCGTCGAACTTCAAATCTTTGCGAACAAAAGCACCCACGAAACCGACAAGTCCCAGATCTTCCAAATTCCCTTAATTAAGGAACATACCTAAAATCAGATTCAGGATCCGACTATAGTGTAAGGCACATCCTTAATTAAGGGATTTTGGAAGGCCTGGGGTTGTCGGTTGACTGGGGCACCCTGACCCACGAAACCCTGAAGCAGATCCCTGATACTCAGCGCACATACCTGAACTTTAGGGGTTAGGGAATCAGGGTTTAGGGATTTAGGGTTTAGGAGGTTTGGGGGTTTAGGGGTTTAGGGATACAGCGGGATACAAGTACGCTTAAGCCCTTGCGAAAACGGTGCTTTACTCATGCCGAAATCCCATAAACTCTCCCTGTTATAGGCCAATCATTTCAATAGGGTCTGGGGTATGTGGTATGATATTGTAACCAAAACCAGGAGCTGCGTCCAGATTAATGTAATCTGGGTGGTCCATGGCAGGTCCTGCTTCTCCTATGGCCCTTCGCTTTGCAGGTGGCTCGCCTGCCTGCAACTTCGATCGAGGGCGCAGGGCTCCCTATTGTAATACCAGCTATTATTTAGGGCACCCAATTAGCGACCCTAATTTTGACAACTCTTCAGGCTTTAGGGGTTTAGGGTTTAAAGTTTAGGGAAAGGAAGGGATCTGCATTTGTCGTTGGTGGTTCTTGCTTTTGCTTTCGTGTTGAGCAGGTGGAGAGAGGGTCCACGCGTCGGGCCTCGGACCGAGGGTGTAGGTTTAGGATTTAAACAGTATAGGGGCCCTGGTAATTAGAATAGGGTTTTGGGACTATACCACTTTTGTAATAAGGAACCTCCAAAATAGTATAGTAGTATAGGTAATTATTTATCCCCCTGTGTTAGGGATTCGGCCCTGGAAAGAGAAAAGAAGGGAGTGAACGAGAACTTTAGATTTGTCGACTCGGTGGATTCCCGCAAGGAGCCAGAAACTAGCAACATGAGAAAACTACGGCAGCAGCGACAAGTCCGCCTCCCCCTGTTCCTCCTTCTCTCCCTTCTCTTCCTTCTCCTTGTCCTTCTCCCCGTCCTCTGTCATCTCTGCATCTTCAGGCGGCTTTGCTGCGCCGCCCGCCTCGTCGCCTGCTGCGCCCGCCTCCTGCCGCACGAATCTAGCTCTTTCAGGGTTTTCACGCTCTGACAGAAGATCACAGAAGCCCTAAGCACCTAATTGTTGCACGGCCCTTCTTCAAAAGAAGAGAGCAAAAAGGAGTCTCCATCAGCCCCAAATCCGAAACCCAACCCCGAACCCATAAACCGCTGAACCCCTAAACCGCTAAACCCCTAAACCCTAAGCTTTCCCCTAAACCCCTAACCCCTAAACCCCTAACCCCTAAACCGCCGGAACCACTAAACCCCTAAACCGGTCCTTGGCCGCCTCCTCCGTGTGTGCTTTTGCCTTTCCGGCCAGTTCTTCCTTCAAGGCCTTCGCCGGGGTGTGGGGTTTAGGGGCCTTAAGAATCATAACAATGACACTAACAATACAATATTCATGCCACTAACAAATACGAATAATCATAAAAAGAACAATAACAATACAATATTGGAGCTACTAATTGATCCTAATAAATAATCACAACACGGCATTAAAGGTCGCAGGCTGATGAATGACAATAATAGGAGTTAGGATTAGGGGGACCCTTGGCGATATAGACGCTCAACCTTGTCCTTTTTAGAGAGCCAGAAGTAGGGATAAGAAGGGTCCCCTTTAAGGGGACTCCATAATACCACCTAGGAAATAATAGTAATGACAATAGTGCTGAAAGCAATTATCTGGTCACAGACAGCACGACTGCAAGGGCAGTACAGTACAAATATCGTATCGTACTTGATGGCTCGATGGGGGCTACCTGGACCGAATAAAACCTAAAAACAAGTTAGGACTTATAAAGCAGCTCTTAGTAAGAAACCCTTGAAAAGTAGGTTACTTAGGGCTCAGGTAGAAGATGAAATGTCTAGTACAGCATCGTATCGTACTTGATGGCTCTATGGGGGCTAGAAGATCCGAAACCCTAAACCCTATAAACCCTAACTCCGAAACCCTCATTGCAGCTTCCGGCCTGATCTTGGCATAGGTCCAGCGGTGTTTGGCCTTGAGCTGTCCTCAGAAAAGTCAAACTTCAAGGGCTCCTACAGACAACAAAGCTCTCAAGTAAGGACTATGGTGATTCTAGGCCTTCAGTTATATTCGGGTTCCTGTGGAGTCTCTGGGTTTCGGTGCTGGAAGCACTTTGGGGGGTCACTGGATTTGATTGGCCTGCAGCGGCAAATGCAAGACCCCGCTCACACTACAAAAAATGTCGACGCGGCGCCATACTCGGGATCAGTCTGTGTTTGACGCAATGCATCATGGCTCCCCAGACGCTCCAAAAATCTCCAAAACTCGTTCGATTAAACAGTATACAGTTTACACGCAAATAAGTAGGAACCCTAAAACATCTGCGATGAATGAATTCCTTCATGAAGGGGTTTCGGACCCCTAAACCCTAAGCCCTAAACCCTAAGCACCCAAACCCTCAACCCTAAACCCTAGACCCCCAGACTCACTCGGACGCCCCCTGCTGTGGAGCAAAGGCTCTTCGTCTCGAGGCTTGCGCCTTTCAGCGCGAGGAACTTCGCGCACTCCGCGTGGCCCTGAGGAGAGCGTAGGGTCCCGTTTAGGGTCCCTTTGAGGGACCCTTTAAGGGCTCCAAAAAGTGATCTAGACGGGTACTGTAAGGGTTTCTATAAGGGTACGATAGTCACCAGTTTCAAGGCTATCGCGACAAAACCAATCATTGGGGTACAGCTTAAGGGGTTTGGGGTTAGGGCAGCGACCCAGGACTCAAATAAAGTATCAGACATACACAGCTTATAGGCCAGCGGTCATCTCTGTATTCGGGAAGGAGATCTCCGAAGGTGAAGCCCGAGCTCCCTGCTGCAATTTTCCGTTCTTTAAGATCTTGGCGCGAGTCAGGCATTACCATCCCGGACCATTATTTCCAGACGAAGAGCTTCCGACAGAACAATCCGTGGTTGTTTGTATCGACGTTGAAAACCCCATCCTTCCTTCAGCGCAGTTTTCCGGGCGAGCCGATGCTTCACCGCCACGCAGCAGAGACATCTGCATGTTAGGAGTTTCCTGGAAGATACAAAAGCTCGGAAGGCTGCCAGCAAGCTTCCGCCTCCCTCCAGAGCGCTGAAAACACATATAACGGGCATGTTGAGAAGCGACTGGAAGAAGGACATGCGTCAACGGGGCATCGATTCCAAACGTGTTCAGCAAGAAACCATTCAAGAATTGATGGAGAAACTTAGGGCTGTGGGCTGCAGACTGGCATTGTTCGAAAAAGGCATGCACCAACTTCTTCGGGTCATCGAGACAGCTCGAAGCATCGAAAGTGTGGAACTCCTTCATACCAATCTTGTTTGCAAGGTTTGGTGATACTGTGAGCAATCTATCCTGTTCTTCCTGTCTCAGGGCTGCGAACCCGAAGCAGAGTTCCTTCATGTGCGATGCAGCAGGCGCTGCTCCAGCAGCCGTACCCTGGCAATAATCGTCCTCCTCCTCTTTCCGATCCTCCTTGCCAGCCTCGAGGGAATGAACGCGCTCCTCTTCAGGTCGCAGCTCCTCTTGTATACAACCTGTTCCGCACCCATCTTCTGCAGCTCATCTTTCAGAGCCTGCGTCGCATCACAGCTCTCCGGAGGCCCCGGGGCACCGAATCCACGGATGACTCGACCCAGGCTCAAACCGGATGCCAGGCGTTGCCTCTTGCATGGCCGAAGCACGCGCTGAGTGACGTCGGGAGCTGAGATGCTGCAGTAGTGGCGGCAAGAAAAAACTGCTAAACTGCTACATAAAACTAACCGGCGGAGGGCTTTTTTTCACTTCGGTGCGGCTCGGCTTTGGCTTGGATTGGCTTGGCTCGGTTCGGCCGGGTTTGGCGAAGAAAAAAGCTGCCGAGCCAGGGCGGAAGGTTTTTTTTCTTCGGTGCGGCTCGGCTTGGGTTAGGCTTGGCTCGGTTCGGCCTGGCTTGGCGAGCCAAGCCGCGCCGAAGAAAAAACTGCCGAGCCAGAGCGGAAGGGATTTTTTTCTTCGGCACGGCTCGGATTTGGTGCGGCTTGGCTCGGTTTGGCTTGGCTTTGCTTTTTTGAGCCAAGCCAAGCTGCACCAAAGAAACAAAGCCAGCCGAACCAATAATGTACCAGAATGTGAGCTTTAGTCCGTATATCGTTCGTGCAGAAGGTATACGATTCATATATATGTAAAAAATATGTGGTACCCCCCCCGGGTACCCAGGTTGTGCCTTGTTCAAACCAGATGCCTTGTCCCTAATGTTTGCTTGTGATCCCGTGGTCGTCGTCTCGAGGCTTCCAAGCGTAGTGTATACTGTATTTTTGCTCCCGAGCTTTCTCCAAATACGTGGAACGCGCTGGAAATGTTGGTAAAACCATCATTTTCCATGATTTGTCTGCAGGGAATCCTGGAAAATGTTGGTTACTCAATTTCCATGATTCCCGAAACTATGGCTCCGGCTCCAGCTGTTTCTCCAGATTCATGGGAATGGTTGAAACTGTTGGTTTCGCCAAAATTGTCCACAAGCACAGACTTGAAGACAGTGTTACCGAAATCTGCGATTGAGCAGATCTTACACACTCGCGCGAGGTGTTTTGCAAACAAACCGGTATAGTATTTGCATCCTTGATAAAAAAAATTAGTTGGTCCAACACGAAAGTAGGTAATAATCTCCGCTTGAAGACGCTACTGTGGGAACACCAGTTCATGGTTTTTCTGCCTATGAGTACAAAGATACTCTTGATGTCTCAGATTCAAGTCTTCATTGTAGGACAGCTATTGCTGCAGGAACATGCTTATGCTGGCTTCATCACACACTTCTTAAGATAAGCGTAACGGGTATTTGCTTATGTTGCTAGGTGTTTGCATGGGGGTCTTTAGTGTTTATGTTTCTGCATCCTTTAGTGTGGCCTGGTGCTTACAATAAAAATAAGAAGCTCTTAATCAAAAGACTGTCATGCGCACGAGAATTCTGACATACATCGCTATCAACTTTTCATTGCTTGGTAGGTGCAGAATTTCCAGATCGATTCTGCGACCAATAAAATGGATATTACCTGTACTATGCACACACTTTTGATGAACTGAACTCGGACTAAACATGTCGGAATCACCAGGCGTGAAAAAAACTAGCGGGCTCGACTATAAACAACAACATACAAACTAGAGTGTAATACGAGCCACGGAGTGTTGGAGTATGTTTGATTTGGAACACTAACAACCCACTCCCAGCAGGTAAAAAAGCAAGCAGATGTGTCACTTAATTAACTATCATCCCACCAAGAAGTTTTACAAGCACAGGTGTACGTATTCATGTGGTACTCCCTGGCAGGTTTAGACTTAACAAAATGTATAAAAGACAGTACTCGGCAAGTACTACATTTACTTTATAATGTGCGGCCGTTGTTAAACAAGGTTGGAGGTAATACTACAGCCACACTTGATATTTTGAAGTCGACATAGACGAACAGATCATGTAGCAGTTTCATGACTGAGAAAAGAAACTGAGATCGGATTCCTAAGGCAATGAAGACTAGACTCCCAGTAGTAAGGACAAAACCTACACATACCACAGTGAATCACGAATTAAGACAGTTGTCGCTCTAATTTGGCAGATACGCCATTGTGCAGTGCTGCGAAGACATGCGAAGACTACAGGTTTTGACAGGTATAATGACACTATATGACACTACTTCAGGCTTCCATATATGGCTGCATGAACCAATGAACACAGTAACTCATGTAAGAGGCTGCAAAACCCCCCACGGCAACGGCAGTGTTGCGGGTGCAAAAAACATAACGAGAGACAATCAAACGTAGCCACTATCTACCTTGATACGAAATCTGCGCACATGGCCATGGGGATGCTACAGTATGACCTACCCGATGCTAGCAGAAAGCATCCTCCTTGCATGAACAAGTCCCTCCCGTCCTTCAGCAGGGTATGACCAGTACTAGAAGCAGACGAGGATTTTTGAGGCATATACTTACGACAACATACTACAATAGTTATGTAAGGACCAAAATGAAAAAAGACGATGGTAAATTGGTAAATATTGCTAAATCTGAATACGTTGATCCCTGCCAAAGCCCTTTAGATTGCTTTGGCCCCCTATGAAAACCGTCCTTCAGCAGGGAAAGGTGGAGTGCAGATTTCTTGCCCTTGTGGACCACGCGGTTGACATGCTTCTTCACCTCCCCAAACTCTCCTGCAAAGGAATCCCGAAGGGTCCAGGCACCCAACTAGTAGGGTTTTAAAGTCCAAAAGCCATTCAGAGTATGGATTCAGGGACCTAAAACCCTACTATTTGGGTACTTGGACCCTCTGGGACTGAAAAGCAGCTTCTGAACTGCCAAGCTCCCGGATGCCGAAACCTCTTTTCCACAGCTTTCTTCGTTCCCGGGTGTGTTTGGCTGGAACCCACGGAAGACACGAACTTTAGGGTTTAGGGTACAGTGGTTCAGGGGTCGAAGCAAGTCCCAAATAAGCCATAAACCCCATGAAGCCATGCAGCCCTATTTACCCCGATATAGAAACTGCCAGGAACTCCGAGGAATCGCGTCGCCAACATCAGGCCTCTGTATGGGAGTTTCCGAAAACAGAGGACGCTAATTTCGCACCTTAGATAGTAGGACCTCATTACAAGGACCCGCAATAAGGTACGCTAATTTTCGGAAACTCCCATATTACTCCCAACAAAAACTCGTGGAGCCGGGAGTCCGTTTGGGTCCGTCATATAATACGGCACCTAGTGTTTAGAGTACAAACAAAGGGACCATAACTTGGACAACTACCTATATTACTAGTTCTTGCAAAAGCTCGTGGAGCCAGGAGTCCTTTGCTGCCGACCTTCCGTATCAACAGCCGGAGCACCTTCGCTGCGCTGCACGAACAGCTGTTTCCAGTTTGGGGTTTGGGGTTCCGGGCTTGGGGTTTCGGGGTTTAGAGCTTAGGGCGCCTTGAGCGAAGTTTCGTGTGAGGGTTGGAAAGCCCCTAGATTCCTGAATCTTCAACTTGTCAGACGGCTTATCTCGTTGAATCGAGCCTAGAATCCTTAATCCCTCTAGCCTTTCAGTACCCGTCCCTTCTACACTCAACCCTAAAGTCCCTACAGTTAAAAAACACTCAAATAGTCCTAAGCGCCCTTTTGCGCCTCGAGATGTCCAGCCTGGGCAGCGAAGTGAAGTGGCAAGAAGCCGTCCATCGCCTCAGAGGAGGCTCAGGCACTTTAGGGTTGGGGGTTTAGGTGTTCAGGGGTTTAAAGTTTAGGGTTTGGAGGTTTAGGGTTTAGGGTTTAGGGTTCAGGGCTCAGCTTTAGTTCAGGGTCAGGGTTCAGGGTTTTAGGGTTTAGGAGTTTGGGTTTGTGGCTCAGGGCTTTGAGAGGGGTTTAAGCTCTTTGGGTTTTCCTCAGCTCCTTCTCCTCTCGATCGCAACTCAATCGCCTGCCAACTAAAGGAGGCTGATGGCGGCCAAGAGCACAGCCGCTTTGGGCTTGGAGTTCCTGGCTTAGTGCCCGGAGAGCCCCAAACCAAAAACCCTAAACCTTAATCACCGTAATTCCTAAATCCTGAGCCCTTATAGTACCCTCATAATCATAGGACCCCTTAAAGGAAGCCAACTCTAATCACCTCAAAGAACCCTAAACCCTCGTAGGAACCCTAAACCCTGAAAGGACCCCTAGGAATCCGGCCTCCAGAGTCGGGCTGGCGCCCTTTTCCAGAAGCTTGGCAACCTTGGGTGTTTTGGGTGGTTTTTTAGGGCTTAGGGTTGAGGGGAGTTTTAGGGTTTAAAGAATTTAGGGTTTAGGGAGTTTAGGGTTTAAGGAATTTAGGGTTTAAGGAATTTAGGGTTTAAGGAATTTAGGGCTCAGGGAGTTCAGGGTTTCCAGGGGGGGGGGGGGGGGGGGCTGAGGAAAACCGGGTCTATTTGGAAGCTACCGTTCGGTAAATATACTCACACAACGATTGAAGAAGCTCTTTGTTCTAGATTTTCAACGACATCTCCCCACATTTGAACGTCGCTGGCTTGCCATGTACTATCACTCAATAGAGTCATTCCGCTTGAAGTTCAAGGCTGACCCACTGCTTTTGGGGTTAGGCATGTCTTTTCGGGTTTACGCGCCTCTGGCGCACTCTTTGCCGCCATGTCCACTCCTTTTGGGCTTCCTGGTTGTACCAAACTTGTCTCAATCTTTGCGGTTCATGCATTCCTTTCAGGTTTCTGCCTTTTCGGCTTCAGGTTTTCCATTCATTTTCTCGTGAAAATCAACCGCTCTTTTAGCGTTTTCATAGTCTCTTACCTGGGTTTTTCGGTTCTGCACTTCATGATATCCGATTGGGTTTTTGTCCCACCATCCACTCCTACATCAGGTTCTGATATGGTTCGGGTTGTGGCAACCACCAGCCACTCAATTGAGGGTGTTGGGCTTAAGGAAGCAACCAATCTGTGTTGGATTTTAGGTCAGCTCTGCTTGGGGTTGGTGACGCACTTGCCACGCATCATTTCCTAGCTTGGTTCACCAGTGTGGCCCACCCCTTCTCGGGTCCACCTTTTTGATTATTTGGCACCGTGCTTTCAATCTAAGCGGCTTAAAGTTTTCGGAACCAATCATTCCTTTTGAAGCATAGACTTTCATGTCTTGGCTTATCACCCATCTTCGCTTGTTGGCTTGGGATCTGGCCTCACATCTGAAAATGTATGTAACGTTACATACAGACCACCTATTCATTTGTAAATCTATCCGTCTACCTACCCTATCTATCTATCTATCTATCTATCTATCTACCTATCTGCTTATCTTGTTGTCCATTTATTTATCTGTCTACCTAGTGCGTTTGAGGCTGGGGAATTCCGGAACGAATCCTTGCTTCTAAAGCCTAAGCTTTCAGCGCTTTGGGACTACCGCCAATTTTCTCTCCTCGACTTCGGATCTGGCTTCATTTTGGGTGCTAGCCTATTTTGCGTGCGAAACCGTTGGAAATTCTGGCGCGTCTGCCGCGTATGTATATATGTATACCGCCACGTCATGGTCTCTTATCAACGTTTCGATTCTTCACTTCATGATATCCGATTGGGTTTTTGGGCCACCATCCACTCCTATATTAGATTCTGATAAGGTTCGGATGGTAGAAACCAGCCACTCGATTGAGGGTGTTGGGCTTAGGGAAGCAACCAATCTGTGTTGGAATTTAGGTCAGCTCTACGCTCAGCAGCCTGCCATTTCTTGGTGGGTTTCGAACTTACCACTCATAATCTCCTAGCTTGGTTCACCAGTGTGGCCCACCCAGTCTCGGGTTTATCTTTTTGATTCTTTGGGCACCGTGCCTTCAATCTAAGCGGCTTAAGGTTTTCGGAACCAATCATTCCTTTTGAGGCGTAGACTTTCATGTCTTGGTTTACCACCCATCTTCGCCTGTTGGCTTGGGATCTGGCCTCACGTTTTCACTCCAATTATGGGGCACCGGCCGGGCTACCGTGCGTGCGATTCCGCGCAGCTCCATGCGCATCTGAACATGTATGTGCCATCACATACAGACCAACTACTTATTTGCGGACCTATCCGTCTATCTATCCCTCTACCTTTTTGCTTGTCTTATTATCTAGCTATCTATCTATCATCTAACTATCTATCTGGTGCCCTAAAGGCTAGTCGGTTAGCCACTCCTTCAGGGGTCCACGTTTTTAACACCCTTCAATCGTGGCGGTGTAGGGGTTTCCGGAACCAATCCTTCCTTCTGAAGCATAAGCTTTTAGCTCTTTGGGACTACCGCCAATCTTCTCTCGTTGACTTCGGATCTGGTTTCATTTTCACAACAATTACGGGGTTCCAGCCTACTATGCGTGCGAAACCGTGAGAAATACCAACGCATCTGCCTACGTTAGAACATGCATGTGTCACGATATGTGTATATGCATCGCTACGTACATATGTAGACGACACAGAGCTGTATCACAATACACAGCTGACATAATTATGTATGTACGCATGTATGTGTATATATGTATGTATGTATATATATGTATATATCTATTGATATATGTATATTATTTCTGTATATACATATGCTAACAAAGAGAGAGAGAGAGAGAGAGAGAGAGAGAGAGAGAGACAGAGAGAGGGCACATACATATGTACGGTTTATATATGACATGCTAAAACATGCGGCCAAAGTATTTGTGCATGTATCCTAAACAAACATATGTATCTACAGCCATACATATATACATATCGAAATTTAGACAAGGGCCCTTTACCTCATGCTCGACAAGAAGACACTGAGAGCTTCTTCCAATCTAGGCCCTTCCAAGATATCAAGAAAAGAAAGTTCCGCTTACCGCTCAGTCGGCACGAAGAGACCTCCTTTTTGTTTAGGTAAGAGAAGAAGACCCTGACTATCCCTTTCACCCTTCGAAACATGGAAGAGAGCTTGTCATGCTCAAGAAGAAAGGTGGAGCTCCCTCCAACCCTGAAACAAAGACGTCTGGTCCTTCCCTGAAGTTTCACAAGGAAAAGAGTGCTCCTCCACCCCATGCTGTTCCATGAAGACAGCTCCCCTCAGTCATTCGCGGTAAGAGAGGAGAACTTCTTTCTAGAAGAGAACTCCTTTGTTTCTAGAAGAGAACTCCTTTGCCGCGAGTCTCAATCCGGAGAAGAGTGAAGAGATCTCACTCCTAGTAAGAAAAGACAGAAACCCCCCACCAATGTATAGGTTCTCTACCTCGCTATGGCAAGCAAGAAAAAGCTCCCTCCAAGTTGACGAGGGCTCCTTCATCTGTTGGTAAAAGAAAAAATCCTCTGCCGGGTCCTGTACCCAACAACTCAGAAGAGAGGCCCCTCTGATTTCTTGAGCAAGAAGAGAGCTCTGTTGACTTCTCTGTCGACAAGAAGAAAGACTCCTTTTCTCTCGCAGGGGCGCACGCGCCCGACCATCTCCTCCTCCTCTTCAAAACTTGGAAAAGCGCTTACGATCAAGCTCCAAACTTCAAACCTTGACAAGGGAAGTCTGGTTCTCCCTGCGGCCTGCAAAGCGACATCAAAAATCCCTCCACCTCATCCTTTGAGACAAGAACAGAGCTCTCTCCAAGTTACCAAAAGAGAGATTAGAGCTTCTTTCTACAAAAGAGCACCTTTACCTTTTGCAAGGTTTTTCATCCTGATCTTAAGCACACCAAGGTAAGCACGCTACCGGTAAATATGGTCAGAGCTCCCTCCGTCTTCCAAACAACGTATAAGTTCTATACCCCGTCCTCAACAACAAGAAAGCTTCCTCCAACGTAGTAGTATTGAGAAAGAAAAGGGCCCCATCTCAAAATAGCAGACAAGTAGCAGAGAGCTCCGTTTACCGCTCCCGTCGCCAGGAAAAGACCTCCTTTCTCTCTTGGCTACGGGAATAAGAGAGCTCCTGACTATCTCGTCCTCGCCCCCTCTGCCCAGCCTTCGAGAACGACAAGATAAATCCTTTACTTCATGCTCCAAAACAAGAACAGAGCTTCCTCCAAGTTACTCTTGGTAAGAGAAGAAAACTTCTTTGAAGAGAACAACTCCATTATCTCTTGCTAAGTCGCCTCTTATTGTTGATTTCAACAATTATGCATAAGTTCTTTACTTCATCAAGGACAACACTAGGATAGCTCGCTGCAATGAAATAGCTTGTCGTGCTCAAGAAGAAAGGTGGAGCTCCCTCCAACCATCAAACAAAGAAGTCTGGTCCTTCCCTGAAGTTTCAAAAGGAAAAGAGTGCTCCTCCACCCCATGCTGTTCCATGAAGACAGCTCCCCCCAGTCATTCGCGGTAAGAGAAGAGAACTTCTTTCTAGAAGGGAGCTCCTTTGCCGCTAGGTAACCCGAGTCTCAATCCAGAGAAGAGAATCCCCCCCACAAGCCCAACAATGTATGAGTTCTCTACTTCGTCATGAGAAACAAGAAAAACTCCCTCCAAGTTCACGACAAAGATGAGGGCTCCTTTACCTCGGGCTCCCTTTTTTGGCAAAGGCGCAAGCTCCCGAAAATCTCCTCCTCCTCTTCAAAACATGGAAGAGAGCTTACGATCAAGCTCCAAACTTCAAACCTTGACAAGGGAAGTCTAGTCCTCCTTGCGGCCTTGAAAGGGACATGAGAAGCCCTCTACCTCATCCTCTGAGACAAGAACAGAGCTCACTCCAAGTTACGTTTGGTAAGAGAAGAGAGCTTTTTTCTAGAAGAGAGCTCCTTTACCTGTTGCAAAGTCTTCATCCTAATCTTAAAAAGACGGAAGAGAGCACGCTACTAGTAGATATTGACAGAGCTCCCTCCGTCTTCCAAACAACGTATAAGTTCTATACCCCGTCCTCAACAACAAGAAAGCTTCCCCCGACGTAGTAGTATTGCGAAAGAAAGAAAAGGGCCCCACCCCAAAATAGCAGACCGGCCCCTCCAACTTCACGAGAAGAAGGCTCCAGTCGACAAGAAGAGACCTGCTTTGTCCTTTTTGGCAAGGGGATTAAAAGAGCTCCCGACTATCTCCTCTTCCTCTTCAGAAGATGGCGGAGAGCTTACGCTTAAGAGGAAAAGATGGAGCTGCCCAGACCTTCAAAAAGAACACTCTGGTCCCCGGGACAGCTTTAAAGAACGAGAGGATAAAAATCCTCTACGTCATGTTCAAATAAGAAAAGAGCTTCCTCCAAGTTACTCTTGGCAAGAGAAAAAAGCCCTTTTTTTGCAAAGAACTCCCTTACCTCTTGGTATGTCGTCTCTTATTCTTGAGAAGATTGAACAGACCTCCCTCCTTTCAAGACAGGACCGAGCGCCCCCAGATTTCAACAACTATGCAGAAGTTCTTTACTTCTCTACCTCATCGTAGAAAACAACAGGAGAGCCCCCTGCAATGTCATGAAAACAAAAACATCTCCTCTTCGTCTTGATCGGCGAGAAGAGAGCTCCTTTGTTAGAGGAAGAGATCCCTTGGCAAGAGATGACAGAGCTCCCTTAGCTTCCAATCAGAAGAGCCCTCTACCTCATGCCCGACAGGAAAAGACTGAGAGCTTCCTCCAATCTAATCAGACAGAAGAGAGCTTCGTCTCGGACAAGGACAAACAGGCCCCTGCAAGAAGAAACTTCCTTTCTCTTTAGGTAAAGAAAGGAGGTCCTGACTATCCCCTGTACCTCTTCAAAACATGGAAGAGGGCTTGACATGCTCAAGAAGAAAAGCTGGAGCTCCCCCCAACCTCCCTTCAAGTTTCAGAAGGACAGAGAACTCCTCCACCCCATGCTCTCACACAAGAAGAGGGCTCCCCCAGTTATTCGTGGTAAGATAGGAAAACTTCATTGTAGAACAGGGTTTCAAGAGTGAAGAGACCTCACTCCTAGCCCCCAAACAACGTATGAGTTTTATATCTAGGTATGGGAAGCAAGAAAAGAACTCCCTCCAAGTTCACGACAAAGATGAGGGCTCCCGTACTTCTGGGTAGAAGAAGAGATCCCCTGCCAGGTCCTGTGCCCAACAACTCAGAAGAGAGGCCCCTCTGGTTTCTTGAGACAGAAGAAAGCTCTGTTTACTTCTCTGTCGACAAGAAGAAGACTCCCTTTTTTGGCAGAGGTGCAAGCTCCCGACCATCTCCTCCTCCTCCTCCTCCGCTTCCAACTTCACGAGAAAGAAAAGGGCTCCGTTTACCCCTCAGTCGACAAAAAAAACATAAGAGAGCTCCTGACTACCTCCTCTTCCTCTTCAGAATATGGAGGAGAGCTTACGCCTAAGAGGAAAGGATGGAGCTGCCGAGACCTTCAAAAAGAAGAACCTGGTCCCCGAGACAGCTTTCAAGAAGCGCCGCCAGATTTCAGTAACTACGCATGAGTTCTCTACCTCTCTACCTCATCAAAGAAAACAGCAAGAGAGCCCCCTGCAATTTAATGAGAACAAAAAAAGAGCTCCTCTTCGTCTTGGTCGGCAAGAAGAGAGCTCCTCGGTTAGAGCAAGAGCTCTTAGCTCCCTTAGCTTCCAAACAGAAGAGCCCGCCGCCTCATGCTCGACAAGAAGAGACCTAGAGTTTCCTCCAATCTAATGAGACAGAAGAGAGCTTCGTCTCGAAGAACGACAAACAGGCCCCACCAAGATATCGACGAAGAAGAGAACCTTTCTATTTAGGTAAGAGAAGGAGATCCTGACTACCCCCTTTACCTCTTCAAAACATGGAAGAGAGCTTGTCATGCTCAAGAAGAAAGGGTGGAACTCCCTCCAACCCTCAAACAAAGAAGTCTGCTCCTTCCCTGAAGTTTCAAGAGGAAAGGGAGCTCCTCCACCCCATGCTGTTCCATGAAGACAGCTCCCCTCAGTCATTCGCGGAAAGAGCAGAGAACTTCTTTCTATATGAGAGCTCCTTTGCCGCGAGGTAACCCGAGTCTCAACCCGGAGAAGAGTGAAGAGATCTCACTCCTAGTAAGAAAGGACGGAATCCCACCCAACAAGCCTGAGAATGAGTTCTCTACCTAGTTATGAGAAACAAGAAGAAAAAGCACCCTCCAAGTTCACGACAAAGATGAGGGCTCCTGTACCTCTGGGTAGAAGAAGAAATCCCCTGCCGGGTCCTGCACTCAACAGCTCAGAAGAGAGGCCCCTTTGACTTCTTGAGAAGGAAGCCCACTTCTCTGTCGACAAGAAGAAAACTCCTTTTTTGGCAGAGGTGCAAGCTCCCGAACATCTCCTCCTCCTCTTCAAAACATGGAGGAGAGCTTACGATCAAGCTCCAAACTTCAAACCTTGACAAGGGAAGTCTGGTCTCCTTGCGGCCTTGAAAGGGACATGAGAAGCCCTCTACCTCATCCTCTGAGACAAGAACAGAGCTCACTCCAAGTTACGTTTGGTAAGAGAAGAGAGCTTCTTTCTAGAAGAGAGCTCCTTTACCTTTTGCAAAGTCTTCATCCTAATCTTAAGAAGACGGAAGAGAGCTAGATATTGACAGAGCTCCCTGCGTCTTCGAAACAACGTAAAAGTTCTGCGCCTTTTCTTCGACAACAAGAAAGCTTCCTCCAAGGTACTGAAAAAGAAGAGGGCCCTGTACCAAAATTAGCAGACAAGCCCCTCCAACTTCACGAGAAGAAGGCTCCGCTTATCCCTCAGTCGACAAGAAGAGACCTCCTTTCTTTTTTGGCAAGGGGAATAAGAGAGATCCTGACTATCTCCTCTTCCTCTTCAGAAGATGGAAGAGAGCTTACGCTTAAGAGGAAAGGATGGCACTCCCCATGCCTTCAACAGGAAGAATCTGGTCCCCGGGGGAGGGCTTAGGGTTTGAGAGTTGGGAGGTTCGCGTTTAGATAAGAGTAGGGCCACCAGGGTTCGTTGCACACAGAAAATTAAAGTTGTAAACATGAACCCTTACGATCAGGACTTCTCAAAATCATCAGCTGTATGAGTTGAGACAAGAGGTGCAGTATGACCAGTCGTAATCTTAGCCAGTGTAACAGTCATAATACTAATATTAGTAGCAACATTAATATATGTGTAAGATAGCCCAGGTATTGAGGGTAATATGATTGCTATTATCAGATTTAGTGTCAGTAATCATAATCGAAATAGTTCTAGAAATCGTACAAGTAAACAGTAATAATCCTAACTTGCTATTTGTAGTACTATTACCACTAGCATTAGCAGTTAGTAATCATACTCATGTTGTATTAGCTCCAGTATTAATATTAACAATAGTATGCGTATTGATGTTAGTAAGAGTCGTAGTACTAGTATTAGTATTCGTATGAATATCTGTCATTATATTAAGAACAATATTCGTGTTAATGTTCGTGTTAGTGTTGACATTAGTCTCATACTATTATTAGTATAAGTGTTAGTGTTAGTTGTCGTTTTAAGCTAAATATCAGGATGAAACTGAATCAGAACAAGTATATGAGTAAGAGTATGAATATGAGTATGTACTGGGTATGAGATTCGTGATGATATGTGTATTTGTTGTAGCACTGGTGTTAGTGTTAGTATTCATATTGGTAGATTAACGTGAATATTGGTAACAATATTCGAGCGAGGGGTAGGTAGAGTAATACCAGCATTCGTATACATATCAGTATCCGCGTTAGTATTAATACGAGCTTAACCTTTGAGACAGTGTTAGTATTCAGATTAATGTTAGAATCAAATAAAAAACAACTACAAATATTAATCCAGACATTAGTGTGAGTGAGCATTAGAAGTAGTTATAGCAGCAATACAAACATTCAGGATAGAATTACTGTTAATCCTAGTATTTGTGCTAGTATTAGTAGCAATATTATAATGTCTTAAAAGTATATTATCAATACTACAAACGATAGTCATATTGGTATTCAACTTCGCATCAACATTCATCTTACTATTGTTATCAATGCTAGTGAAGTAGTAGTACCAATAGTCGTAGTGGTAATGGTAGGAGTAGTAGTGATGGTAGTAGTAGTGGTGGTGGTGGCGGTAGTGGTGCTAATAGTGACAATAGTGAAAGTAGCAATAGCAATAGTAACATTAGTCATCGTAGGGGCAGTAGTAGTAGTGGTAGTGGCAGTGGTTATGGTAGTGGCAGTGGTAGTGGTAGCGGCAGCGGTCGCGGTAATGGTAGTGGTAGTGGTAGTGGTAGACGTGTTCGTAGTGGCAGTGGTAGTGGTCATTGTAGCAGTTGTCGTAGTAGTAGAAGTAGTCGTGCAAGTAGTAGTATAAGTAGTAGTAGTCATAGTAAGATGAGGAGTAGCAGTAGCAATAACAGTAATGGTAATAATCATAGTAATAGCAGCAGTAGCAGTAGCAATTTTACTAATAGTAAAAGCAAGAGTAACAGTCATAGAAATGGTAATAGTAATAGCAGTAGTAATAGTAATAGCAAAAGTAGTAAGAATAATGATAAAAGTAATGGTGACAGTAATAGTACTCGTACAAGTAGAGTGCTGGTAATAGAAACAATAATAGTAATCGTGATAGAAATAATAATCGTAAGAGTACTAGTAATAGTACTAGTAGTAGTGATAGAAAGTGTAATATCGTAATAGCAATAGTAATAACCGCAACAGCAATAATAGTAGTAACAGTATAATAACGGTAAGGGTCAGAATAAGAATAATAGTGATAATAACAGTAACAGTGATAGTCATAGTAAAAGTAATAGCAATGGTAATAATAATACTAGCACTAGTAGTATAATATTCATAGTTAGAATAATAATAATAATAATAGTAATAGTCATAATCATAGTAATAGTCATATTAATAGTACTAGCACTAGCACTAGTACTAGTACTAGTAATAGTAATAGTAATAGTAATAGTAATAATAATAGTAATAGTAATAGTAATAGTAATAGTCATAGTAATAATAATAGTAATAGTAATAGTAATAGTAATAGTAATAGTAATAGTAATAGTAATAGTAATAGTAATAGTAATAGTAATAGTAATAGTAATAGTAATAGTAATAGTAATAGTAATAATGATAGTAATAGTAATAGTAATAGTAATAGTAATAGTAATAGAAATAGAAATAATAATAGTAATAGTAATAGAAATAGAAATAGAAATAGAAATAGTAATAGTAATAGTAATAGTAATAGTAATAGTAATAGTAATAGTAATAATAATAGTAATAGTAATAGTAATAACAATAGTAATAGTTTCGTAATGGCCCCGTCATACTAACAGTGACCACAAACACACGCACAAAAAAAAGCACCAGAGAAATGTTGAAATAATGGACTGTCCATGATCATACTTATTATACTTCGTGACTTGTGCAAACATGAGGACCAGTCGCCTTGGAATACATACGCGGGGCCTGGGACCTTTAGCAAGCCTATAGGGCCTAGAAGTGGGGGACCCCGTTGTTTGGTCAGCTTTTCTCACTCTGCTCGCACTCCGATCATCGCTTTCCGGAAGGCCTGCCAGGGGAGAGGTGGAGACGTCGTGGTTTATGATCTAGTCTTGGGGCTTCCAATCTCGACAGCCATTAATCACCTGGAAGTTAGACTTGAAGGTTGATGACCCTCGGGTTCAATCATTCTGGGGTTTGAGAGCTCGAGTTTGAAGCTGAGGATAAGCTCCAGGCTGGATTTGTTTTGGGGGTCGGGAGTGCAAGTAAACAGTATACGTGGCCAGTTATGGCCTAGGGCCCCTAGGGCCACATGGGGTTAGGAGCAAAAGGCACGGGTTTAGGGCACACCAGCAGCCGGGGTATGGACCGAGATACTGCTACTGATCACTCATTACATTGCTTTCTCAGCATCCTCGAATCCAATGCACAACTCTGGCGAGCACAGCGCGCTTGCAGGGACAAAGCCTCGGAGCCCCCTTATGACCTTTTCTTTGCTAGCATGTGACAACATGTGTAACGATGAATGACGCATCAATTTGAACTCGCATCGGGTGGGCTCATGAGGCGAATCATGTTACCAGACTGGAGGCGATAAGCTGGTTGGCAGCGCACACAGCTGGTTGGACTCTCACCCTAGGCCTTGAAGTCTTACGACCCAAAACTTCCAAATACACGTCAGGCCTGAACCGATTGAAATGTAGCAGCACCCTACATGCTCTTGGTCCAACCTGGCTGGCTCTACCGCTCCGAACAGCTCCTGTACAGTTAAAAAGGCCTGACACTGGCACACGACGTGTGTGGCCAGCCTTTGGCTGCCTGGCCATAGCACAGCCATGGGAGGAAGATTCCAGCCTAGCCTTATCGTAAGTGCAGTAAAAGAGTTATTAGGCACTATCATCTGAATCATGTCGATAGTTGAAGCCTGATTCACCAAAAAACAGGTGACAGATTTATGATTTAGGATTTAAGGATTATAGTTAGAGCCATAGTAATATAGTAAGCCTGAAGAGTACTCGAGCTGGACCCCGCACGGTTCAAGACAGCACCAACTTGACCTACCTAGCCTACCTACACCTGACCATATCCCACACTTGACACTCTCAGCTTGGATCTTCCCCACTACGGCTGCGGGTGGCCGACTGGAAAAACCCGGTCGCGACATGGCGATCCTGCTGTGACTGGAGGCTTCTAGTTCGTCGTTGACACCTCAGTCATCCAATCCGTGAGTGCGGCCATCGGCAAAATCTTCAATCGCTCTGCGGATTTCTTGAACCTCAGTCAAGGAACATCCAAGTTCAATGGCTCATAATGCAACAGCCACCAATACGCCGGAAGATGAGATGCAGGCTTTGGGACCCTTGGGACCTCGTTACCTCGTTCACCCGAACGCCGTAACTATGTGACTACAGTAAACCCAACAAAATTGGAAACCGGATTAAGGCCAAATAGCGCAGTGCTGGGATTCTTTTTACATAAGTTTTACATAAGTCTTAAGGAGGCGGCTATTGGATTTCCAACTTTTGGGTTTCTGCTGTATGTGAAGTACTGCACTCACTAGCTTCTCTGCACTCGCATGAACTTGAGACTGAGTCTAGGCTTTGCCTGGAACGATCCAAGCTCAAGAAGACTGCAAGTCTGAAAGATGCAATGGGTTTAGGATTTAGCGATTAGGGCCACATATCATATATCATATCATATCATATCCCCATATCATATCATAAAAGCCGTCATAGAATAGAATCATAGTTTATGCATCACATAGTTTCACATAATGACATAAACTATCTCCAATGAACCGACTGTCCTTGTATATTATATATAAATATATAAACTATATAGCTCAATTATAGCCCGCATGATGCCCACATGACCCACCTGGTGTGTCTTGATCAATATTCTGACGACCCTACTCTCTTCACGCAACTAAATCCAAATCAGCCCTAATCCCCAGACCCTAACGGCAGCCCCTTTGGCCTCAACAAACCTGCTCAAGAACCTGCAACAACCTTACAAACTTCTGGCAACTTCAGTGCTGCCAAACTTCTCACGGGAAAGCGCTGCCTTCTCACGGCTTGTCTTGTTGACGAATTTGTGTAGAATTGTCGTAAGACCATGAATCGTCACGCTGTACTGGCGGAGGCACTTGTGCTGGCTTTCCAGCTTTTTGACAAGCTGCAAATGCACCGCCGTAACCAGACTGCATGAGCTCCATGTCTTAACAGAACTCTGCACTGCCTCCATCATTCCATTGATCCGGTCTGCATTCTGTGTCACCTGACAGCTTGACAGGGTGCTTGCGGTTCTACCAGAATTTCGTCATAGAAAGGCGTAGGAGGTATACAGAGGCTCCGTAAGAAGGCATTTGTTGAAGCTTCGGTGCGCCCCAGGCACTAGGAACAGGCCAGGATTGCTGATATAGTAACTGCAGACTTTTGGGTTCAGGCTTGACGCGGGCAGGTTGTTGGGTGGCCCTTTGCATATCGGGTAACCAGGCCTCCGCGACGTAAGTACTTTGGAGCTCGCTCGAATCGCTTGTGTAGTTTAACTGTTAATAACCATTGTCACATCATACTATACATGCAATGCTGCAATGCTATGTGTGTGCCCATGGCTGGCGATCAGTTCGTACTATCATATATAATGAAGGTTGAAAATTACCACTGTACCACTTACCACAGCAGTCAAAGCATACAGCTGCACGGGAGATTCCAGTTTAGTCCACTCCTGGCAATTTCCCAAGTGCAAGTCAAAAACCAAAAGAGAGTTGCACAGAAGTTGCACAGTTACACATCAATCACATCAAATCACATGCATCACCACATCACATCACAATTACAAGACCGCATCACACCGCATGGCATTGATGGCATCCATGTCACATCGCACCGCATCACATGTCATTGTGGAAACATCACTCATCGACTCATCACATTCATCACTCATCACACCACATCACGCAGACCCAGGCGTCGCATCCGCCCGAAGGCCCACAATAGACCTGAATGGTGACCTGAAGTGTGACGATCTCCAACACGCTAAACCTGGAGCCCATCTAAGAATTAGATTCTAACTCAACCCAATGCCAATGTCACAGTAATACTGACTAACACCGACGCCGACAGTCTCTGTCAAAGCACTCCAAGAATCGGGATCTCAAGTAGCTGCTTCACTACTTAAAACAGTTTCGGCAAATCCAGCCGCTGACAGCTAACAACTTGGGTTAACGGCGGCCTAACCATAAGCCTCAATCGAAAAAAGTACTCCAGTTAGCAGACTCGAAAGACCGACTACAGCGAAGAGCTAAAACTTATCACGGTCTTGAAGAACCTCCAAATCCAAGGCAAATCCTGCAAGAGACCACTGGCCTTGATGTGCGTTGCCTTTTGAAACAACGTGTTCTTAATGGCCACAATGTTGCGGTTTTCAATGAGCTTCTCAAACTGGTTGGGGATTGCTTTCACTGCTTCCTCCAATATGGCACAGAGGGTCTTCTCCATGACAACGAAAATGGGCCCCAGCATGTACTCGGAGAAGAAGTCGAGAAGCTCTTTTTCCTGATGCCTGCCGCTCTCCTTGAGCTTCTGCGTCGCCTTGTCTGCTGAAGCACAGAGCAACTGCAAGTCAGGCTCGTCATTGCTGAGCTGCAAGTGGATGAATTCCACCACGCAGCTTCGCAGCGAGTTGTACTCAAAGTCCTGCTGCAAACGCTGCATGACGTCAGCGCCGATCTTCAGGATGGGGCTCATCTTGGTCAGAACCTGGTACTCGTGGTTGGGGCCCGGAAGCTCTGCAAGCTTTTGCCACAAGTCCTTGTTAACTCGCTGTGGTGACGGCAAGAAGCGGCTCTGGTAAGAGGCGAAGGCCTCTGCGGATTGGATCAGCTTGACTTGGAACTCCACTTTTGCGTTCTGCCACAGCTCAGGCAGTGATTTGTCCACGGTGGTCAACAACAGGGCCAGGAAGTCCTCTGCGCCGTCAACCTCGAGAGCAGCGATATTAGCATGGAAAGGTTCGTCCACCTTTGCACAGGCATTGCAGAAGGTTTCCAGGCAACTGCAAAAGCTTTTTCGGTCCCAAGCTGGGATACTGTTCGACAGTTCTCTCTGCCACACTCGAAAACTCTTGCCGCCGCCACCAGTCTGGGCCATCAGCTGCAGCGTTGAAGATACGAGCTGCACCTTGAAGCAAAATGGATAATGACTCAGTCATAATCATTCAATCACTCACGGGTTTAATTTCAGGCGTTTATGCAAGTTTACAGGATTTTCATTAAATGTGGACATGTAGAGTAGACAGACTGGGGACGAAACTTTGGGTTGAGGACTCTAGACCACAATGACTCCAGACTCACGTATACTTAGTTCGCACACTTCTAGTTCCACAAACCCACGGGTATCGTAGAATGCTACGGGCTACGGCTAGAGCACTACAAGGACCAGGATACGATAGTGATACATGATGCAACTTGATACAACCTGGAACTTGAGCACTTTCAAACTGTAGAGGATGGAAGCGAGTCTTTTGGAATCATCATCAGCTTTATAGTAGCAATTAGAAAACTCAATACCAACAGCACTTTATATAATGTATATAAAACAACACAACTAGGAAACCTGGCCAAGTTGATGAGGCGCCAGCTGCTGCAACGTGTTGGACTTGGCCAGAACGTTTGTGACCTGTGGGTCCACTTCATTCACAACCGTAGCTTTGATCTCGTCCAACAGCTTCTGCACACCGTCACCAGCAAGCATCGTCATGACGTCCCTGTGACTGCTCATAGAATTGAGGAAAGTGGCAACGCAAATGTCCACGGTGGAATCGTTGCCGAAAGTAGGGATGACCTTGCTAAACTGCAAGGTCAGCCCTTCAACAGCCCGGGAGCACAAGGTAGCCACGAAGGTCTCAAAGACTTCCACAGCGGCTGTTTTGGTCCCTGCACCGGCCACCTTCAAAGCTTCAGCCAAGCGATTCGAAGCATCGTTGATTTCCGACAGGATCTGCTTGAACTTTGCGACGGTTTCGGGCGGAGCTGAAATGTCTTCTTTTGCCAGGTAGAGGACCAACACTTCCTCTTCGGAGACCTCCTTGAAAAATCTCTCAGCTGAACGCAAAGCTTCTGCTGCATCAGACTGTGCTGTCAGCTGGGCCACCTTGTCCTGGCAGCGCTTTTGCAGACGCTCCCCGATTCCGTGGTGAGCTGCCCTCAACACAGGCGTGTCAATGCCACCAAGAACTGCAGTCAGAGCCTGCTGCATCTCCATGATCTGGCTTTCGTCGGAGACACTTACGACAAGCTTCACGGCATGAATTGGCTCTCGAATGCTCTCGAACATACCAAGCCGACAGACTACGGACAGCGCCTCACTAAGCTCGGCAGCAGCTGCTTCCACCATGCCGTCGCCGCCAGCTGCTTCGTGCTTGTCCAGAACTTGTCCGATCAAGCTCTCCAGCGTCGCCTGTGCAATTTCCAGCGCCTTCTGCGGTTCGTAAAGGCTTCCAAGGTTCTCCGCCTGCAAAAAGTCGGCAACAACGGTCCAGCTGGCTTGCTGGATGGCTTGTGTCACAGCACTTTCCAGGTACCCCTTTCGAACATCAGCAGGGAACAACTGAAAAAGGTCTTGGTAGTTCCGAGACAGCTGCTCCATTTTCTCCTTGAACTCCGGAGCTGCCTTCTTCCTGGCAGCATCAGTTTGAGAGTTTGGATTCTTCTGGACTTCAAGCTTTGGGTTTTCTGATACTTGGAAGGCATGGAAGTTAGGCAGCCTAAGGGGCCTACTGGCCTACGAACGGTGAGCCAAACGGTGGGCATGTGTGTGGCAGTGACATTAGTGACATTAGTGATGTTATGCGTATGCGACATCATGGGTTTGGGCTGGGTCTAATTCTGAACACTGCTCTGAATACGGCCGGATAGCCGATGTAGAGTGCCTGTTTGTAGACTGCGCATATAGGCAAGCATCTCAGCAGATTAGATAAATCGAGAACACAGGAGAGGCTGAGAGAAGGCTGTACAACAGAATGCTGACTGACTGACCGACTGACTGACTGGCGGACTGACTGATTGACTACGTGACTTACCACTTACCAACCAACTAAACTAAACTAAGCTCAAGCAAATGAGGAATGATTGCCCAATACTACGACTGATGGCTCTGCCTCTAACCTACCTTGCTTATGAACATGCCTATGATGCCTATGATTCTATGATATATGATGATAAATTATGATATATGATTGACAATGATTGATAAGATGATTGACAATGATTGATAAGATTTCTTGCATTGATGTCTACTTTGCACTGTACACTGTCTCCTAGTCGTCTCGTTCTTGCAAATCTAATCCAGCCTATGCACTGGAACTGGGACGTCTCTGGAACATGGAAAAGTCCAACACTACAAGCTGCAGCCGTACAGTGTCAAGCCGTGTAGCAAGATAGTGAAGCCTATCCATCAGCCAGCCTGTCTAGAAGTCCAATACAAAAACACCGTACGGTACAGACCATATGTATGCCGTATGCCGCAGCATGCCGCCGTAATATCATACGGACCGTACATGTCTCCCCACGATCCGGCTGGCCTTGTGGCTGGGGCACCACCGTAGAGGTAGGCATTCGCAGCCTGAAGATGAATTGAGGAAGGAAGTGGGGGGCAGTGGGGGGCATGGTCACACAGTCGCGCCACAGGACAGCGCTGAGCCCAACCGCGAACCGGCCTTGCAGCACGATCGAACCAGGTCCAGCTTGGCACCCAGGCTCTTGCAAGTCGCACTTGCCTGAAAAGCATGTCCTTGCTCGAACTGCTTCAACGCCCTGCTGATCATCCGGTCCACCCTGCCGAAGCTCTGCCCCGTTGGCAACGTTGGAAACTGATTGAGGCCACTGAACAGTGCTTCCAGCTCCTGCTCCAACTTCTCCAGCTCCTCCTTCTGCAAATCCTCCGCTGTCTTCTTCGCTTTCGATTTTGGCACAGCTTTGGCTTTTGCCGCAATGCTAGATGCAATGCCCAGGGAGTTCGCCTCCGCTGCCTCCAGTTCCAAATCCACAAAGGCTGCTCCTGTCACTGCCGTCATTGCACCGGGCGAGCTCGGGTTCGGCGGCCCTTTGTCACTTTTCTCGGGCTCGGTGGGTGCTGCTTTGGCTGGGAGCCTGGCCGCACCACTGTGAGATGCAGTGTCGTCCTTCAGGCGGGAGGCCCATAGGGTCTGCTGCTTGGCTCGATGCCTAGCCTAGACCCAACAGAGCGACCTCACAATGCCACACCCTGCAGTCATGAACACAAGTACCAAGCCTCAAATGCGACTCTCAGAAACAACACCACCACCAGGCCCCACAACAACAACAGGTTGACAACAGGACCGTTGACAAGACTGAGAAACTTGCAAATTTACAAGCACCAAGCAGTCGTAAAGTGGCCTGCAACTTCTTGGGTTCCCATCCCATTGTGGAGAGAATGAGCTGCCCTCTGCCAACGAAGCGCTTTGCTTGCTGGTCCGGGGCGAGCCTGAGATCAAACAACTGCCAGGAACGGGGAACCCCGAAACCGGGCACATCTCACACAAGGCTTTACTCAGGCGTTCAAGGAGCGAAACGAACCCATCGTCGAGCTTTCTCTTGTGAGAGACAGTCATGCGTTCTTCGACGTTTATCTCGTAGACGTCCCTGGGTCCATACCACGCCTGTTTTGTTAGAAATCAGAAGATCAAACATGAATATGAATTTATGAATGTGACTCAATGTGACTATGATATATGAAGCAGTAATTGGTACTACGACTGCCACTACTCTACTATGCAGCCAGTAGGCACCAGCACAGGTGATTCTGAAAATTCGGTCTTCATTGTGGTCGTGGTCTTGACACTACACAAAAAGTTCATGTTGCCAGAACTACACTTAGTCACCTGCCACTTACCTGCTAAAAGAACCTGCTAAAATGACTGACTTACCCACCGATTCCAACCTACGCTCGTATCACCCATATCATATCTTATATCTCAGACAGCCTGCCTGGATACGGACTTGGGTCAAGCTGCTGTGATGGTTTGACCCCACCACCGCCACCACCCCACACCACAAGCCATTGGGGCGAAACTGGCAATCCCGAACGTGATGCTTGGTCTGGAGTGGAAAGTCTGCACAACGGATTGAGAAAGTGTTGAAAGTTGAAAGGTGCACGTGAATCCAAACGGCAGGGGCGATGGGGGAAGGGGCTCCAAGTCTGGCTAGGCCGCTAGGCCCACGCACGTGCAACGAATGAACGGCGGGCGGTTCTTGGGGTGGGGCATGGTGAGCATTCCAATTAAGCGCCTCCGAGTAAGGGCTTTGACTTGGCTGCGATCACTGGCCCTGCCCTTCACTGTAGTTCAAAATCAATCTGAAACAAAAAACCATCTCCAGGAATCCCAATTCATGTCAAAATCATCGGACGACCGAGCTCTCCCTGACGACAATCCTTTCTGCCAGTTCTTCAAGGATCCCTCCGAAATCATATGAGATGCCCCTTAGAAGTCCTCAGCACCCTTTCCGAATCTAGACAAGCACCACTTGTGCTTTTCTACTGAAATATTAAAACCATGCTGGCCTTGTAGAGCACTGCTTGGCTGCCGTTGGGCAGATTTGTCATCTCTCCAGCCATCGGAGGCTCCTCCTGGTTGGGATGATGGATTTTCCAAGCTTCTTTGGTGTATCCCAAGCAGCGCCCCAAGGGGCGGATGACCGTTACCGTCTCTTTGTCCTGGTGCACTTGCCTGGCAGCTTGTAACATAATATCAATCATAGAATCATATCATATCCATATCATATCATTACAACAAGGAGGTTGAGCTGGAGGATGGCACCAGAGCATGATGGATGATTCCTGGATGATGGATGAATGATGGATGATTGATGTTTGATGATGAGAGACTATGAGAGATATGATATGAAGCTATGATTTGGACATGAACTGGGAGATGGTATGATGCAATGACATGAACCATGAGTCATCAGTGGTGAATGATACGAGATAAATGATAAAAATGATCTGTTGGGGGTGTGGGTCAGCCACCGGCGCAAGCATTCCATCACGGAGTCTGGCATTAACCGGGGTCACACACACACACACTATGACTATGACTATGACTATGCCGGGTACGGCCCCCATACAGTAACCGTCTATAATAGGGCTACTACTAAGGGCCTTATATATCTATATTATGAATATTATCCAACTGTTACTGAGTGGGGGCCGTACCCAGACTATGCCGCCTATGCCGCCTATGCCGACTATTGCATGACTCGGTATGCAATGTACTGGCTCTACTATATTATATACTGCATACCTCATCATCGAAATAGCGTCGACAAATCTAAACTGAAACCAAACACACAGAAACGACTGACAACGCCACGCAGCTTATCTGCATCACAACTGAGTCGACGTCACCATCATACAGCATACACCAAAGCTACCCTGGCTACACCAGCTGCAAATTGAAGCAATGGGACTGCTTTCACTGGCTTTCACTTCTTACCGCTAAGCCAAGCAATGCTTCTCACCAAGATGCTGCAGGGGCTCTGGCTTCCAAGCCTCTGGCTGGTGCAGCAAGGGGTAGATCTTCACAAACTTGCCATGGTGAATCATGAAGATCTTGCGCTGATCAGGCGAGCTTTGTATCAGAGCGACCAGGTCCTCAGAATCGTTTCCAAGTTCGGAAATAAGCCGTACAAGTTTTATACTTACATGATTCAATAATAAGTGATAATATTCATACAGCTCATACATCAAGCAGCACTTGCATGCCTGCATACACACAGACATCAACACATCATCTGATATATGATATATGATATATGATAGAGATATATGATATGGTATGATACACATACTCACATACATTACATTCTACTATTCTACATTGTTACATAGTTACATAACTTACTGATGTAGAATGCATGTCTCTCTGTATGGTTCGATCTCTTTCTGGCAAGCTTCACCCCATATCATTTCGCCGTACATCAACAAATGCACCACGTGGCACAGCTCACACTTCCCGGAGCGGGCGAACTTCAACTTTCGGTCCCGGTGCGGGTGGGCTGTGGAGCTTGTGAAGCCGCATGCCTGGCAAACCTCCTCGCCAGGATCATTAAGAAGGTCATCCATACTGAAGTCGTCATCTTTCAAGTACTTCTCGATATCCAGCTCCAATGACCTGAAAGCACTGACAGCACCAGATGCTACACGGCTCAGGATATGATTCAGAACAGTGTGCAGAGAGGCAGCGCAAGGCAAGAACATGGCTGAGCTGTCTGGGCTATTCAAAACACCTGAGGTCATGGCGACGCACCCCCTTCTGCAGACATCAAGTCCACCACAGCCGAGTGTCTCAAAGCTCAGCACGGATCTTTGGAAAATAACAATGAGCAAGCAATCGGATGAGTGGGCCGGCCGATGGATTCTCGAAGCCAGCACAGCTAGCACAGCAACACTGGCCCAACTTCGAGTCAGGACCTCTTCAATTCGGGCTTTGAATCTAAGACCGTGGAGTGGAGTACGGGTTTCATCTGCACGTCAGCCAGCAAGGTCAGAGGGACACATACCGCGGCCCTACAAAGATCATGAGTCATGTCCAGCATACATCACATCAATGAGTCAATCAACGAAACTCAACGGATCTGCTATCGAACGGATGCATCTTTCGTGGCCTGCTTCCACGTCCGGTCGGCCCCTTGTGTTGGCGCTAGGCCTTTGTGGCCTCTACGACACCAAACCCAACCCTCGCTGCCATCGCACAGCCATCACTGCCATCTCCTTTCATCAATGGCAGCAGAGCTCTACACCCAGCAATGAATCTATCGGTCGAGTACTTGGCATGTCAAAGTCTATGATCAGTCTATGACTATGACTATGTAGACTATGACTATGACTATGACTATGACTGTGTGATGGCAGGCAGCTCAAAAGTGCTGTCACACGGCAAGGCACAGGCCTTGGCAATCCCCCAACATCCTCCAAAATTTGTAGCCTACGGCCGGCCATCTGGCTCGCCGACGAAACAGCAAAGCGGCAATGTACAGCAGGCAGCAAGGAATCCTTGGCTGTAATTGTGGAAGGATACTGCGTTGCCAGCTAGCTTTGCAAGAACCCTCTCCGGGGTAGCACGCATGGCTCTGCTCACCCGGGAATCGTCAACATTCATGCCGAGCAGGCGGAATTTCTCTTTGTTGAGCAAAAAACGTTGTTTTTTGCGCAACCATTGTTTCGAACCAACCGTGAGACATGTGATCTTGCCGCTGTTGGTGTAGCAGCGACCCATGCTCTGGGACCTCAGCCAGCAAGCTCTGTTCTGATGCCAAGCGCTACGCAATCCCTGACTACAACTTTAGCTACAACAAGACTACATCACAACATCAGACTACATCACTACATCGACTACATCAGTACAGTACAGCAGACTGCATCGACAAGTCAACAATATCGAAATAATGCTAAACTTTTGCAACTGCCCTACATTCTGATGATGGACATCTGAAAAACAAGCAATGCTAAAACCACCCTTGGCACAAGTCCATGCACTCCTCAACCACTTGACCCTGCACGGGGTTTGTCACGTCATGGAAGATCAAGAGCTCTTGCTCACGCTCAGTCAAAGCCTCGAAGAAAGTATTGCCCGCATAGTCCTGGCGAGCCTCTGTCATCATGCCAGGTGAGACCTGCGCGAGTGGCAGGGGGTTCAGGTTTCTGGGTTGTGAGTTGTGGGCTTCTGAGCTTGGGTTTAGAGCTTTACGGTTCAGTTTTCTGGTTTGTGGGCTTCTGGGCTTGGGGGGCGGATGGGGGCTCTCACTCAGGCAGCCTGACACACCCCCAGCCTTATCCGAGGCTGTTAAATAAATCACATAGTTCCCCAGACACAAACTGTCACAGTCACAATCTCCATGTCTCATACGTAAGAAGAAAATACAAGGAAACCATTCTACAACTCCAACCCCCGTAAAGTCCGACCACGTTTCCCAAAACCTCTGCAGCCCCAACAGTCCTGAGCAAGATCATGGGCTCGACTGCAGACCTGATCCTGAACTCGGAAAGCCTATAGCCACAGCGCGAACATTTCACCGAAAGTTCCGGCTTTGGTAGCACATATATCATATATCATTGTATCATATCATATGAATCATATGTCAATACTGCCATTACCAGTATTATCATTATCATATCATCAGTGGTATTATATATTGTCATTGTATTGTATCTACTGGATACCGACCCATCTCTAGTACATAATAAAAAATATATATAATATACGCCAACATACACGTTATAGGTATACGGTATACGGTATATAAGTTTTATAGCTAATATTATATTTCTATTTGCCACACCGTATACACCAGAGCCCCGTCCAACAAGCTAGATGGCCTGCGAGGACTCCATGTAGTGCTTGTGAAGCCGCCGCCACTGTCTCTGAGTGTTTCTCAGCTGAGGCTTATGATTGCTCCAATGAGCAGCCATGTCCCGCACGTAGCCATCTTCGCCATCGTCTGGGTCGAGGAACTCCAGCAAGGAAGGCTGCGAGTACTTGCCATTCAAGATCCTCAGCCAAAGTGTTTCCAAGGCATCCATCAGGGTCGATGCATTGGTGTGATGCTTGCGGAGAATTCCTTGGTAATGCAGCCGCTGCCTGGTCATCGGCACACCGCACAGTGTTGGACAGACTTGCACACAACGGACTTCGTATCCGCAATCTCGGAGCTTGGCCATGACCTCGTCCTGATTGGTGGAACCGCCAACTCCGTCAGGGCTGTCGCTGGACTCGCCGCCGAAGTCATCGCAAAGGCCAACAACCTGGGAGGACGACAGAGTGCTGGACGTTTGATTGCTTAGGCTCTAGGGTGAGTATAGTCAGTATAGTATAGTATAATGCTGGGCAGTCTATGAATAAAGAGAATCACACCACACTGCGAAATTCCGAAATCGGCACCCTGATTTACCCCAACTCCAAACCTGGACCTGCACCACCCCGGCTTCAAAGCTGTGAAGTAGCAGCTCAACAGCAAACATTGTCATTGTGGACGAAAATGTGTCGCAGCAATACTGTAGGCAACAATGCCGCTGCTGATACTTAGAAATTCTCTCCCAACTACTTACTATTCTTGCTTGAACCACCGGCTCGTTTCGAAACTTCGACTGACTGAACTGAATGAAACAATGAAACCGAACAAAACCGAACTTTCCCAGAGCCAGTGGCCATTTCAAGAAAGATGTAGCGAGGCTGATGGGCTCGCAGGAAGTTGCAAAGCTCATAGAATGTCTTTCCAGTGAGTCCTGTGGCTTCCTTAATGCATTTGTGTGCCTCCTCCAGCTTTCTCTTGGGATTGCGTCTGGACCTGGGCATAATCCGGGGAATCATGGCATTTAGAATTGCTCGGCTCTTAGGGGCTTTGGGCAGGCGGTTACGTAGGTTAGTTAAGTTATGTTATGTGATAGATGATAATATATGATGCTATGTGGCATGCATACAGGCATACAAAGGACAGGGGAACTCACCGGCTCCTTGTGGCAACTAAGTGTCATGTGGTCCCTGTTGGTGGCTAGGAAGTTGAAATAGTTGAAGTTTAATTCAAGGGTCCATGGCAGTGCATATTCTTCGTAAGGGCCATGCGACGGCTTGGTTGAGGTCGGCAAACAGACGAATAAGTAACAGTACCAGTGTAGCAGTATAGACGACTGTATACAGTATACAGTATACAGTATACATTATAACTTACAACTATAACTTATAACTTATAACTCATTAATAAGTTTATACATTTATACCACTTGTATGTATAGCTGTATAGCTGTATAGCTTTATCTATAGCAGTAAAACCGGCGGCATACGGTAGATAGTGGATACAGGATAAGATAAGGAGAAACGAAAACATAACCGGTGCAGCTAGTGCAGTGCAAACAAACAGACATAGACTGCATAGACTGATAGACTTGACTGATGATGACGATGATGATGATGAGGATGATGATGATTGATCACTAGAACTAGACTAGACTACTTTACACTTTGTGTAACAGAATTAATTACTGCAGTCAGTCTTACTGTCTTACCAATAGCTGCTGTGACTCAAGCCATCATCGTGTCTCCCCGGAGCACGTAGCGGTGTAGTACCGCTAAGCCGCTGGATGTCAGTGTTATGATGAGTTAGCACTGATATCATTCATACAATTGAGATCATTGATCACTGGTAAATCATAATGGTATGTAACGGTATGCAAACATACGATATGTATGATTCTATGATATGATATGATATGATGAATCATATCAGGGCACCAACCCAACATACCCAACAATCTCAAAACTTCGAGCCCCCCAGCTTGGACTTCGCAGGGATTCGTTCAAGCTAGGCTATGGGCTATGGGCTATGGGTTGGGTTGACACTGAAGGAGGCCTGAAGAACTAAACAGAGATCGACAAACACTGAGATGGTCTGAGATGAGCACACACTGTGGCACACCCAGCTGCAGAAGCACACGGTGGACTCTGGGCAAACACTGAATTCGCCCTTGCGCAGGTTCCATATGGCCACGTCAGCTGCGTCGGCAATATCGCTTCCCAGAATAGGTACTGCCTGAGAAAGCTTGATGAAATCCTGGACATGAGGGTCGATGTCCACACTCATCTCATGCTTCACAGCCTCTTCTGCCAAGAGGTCGTAGTCTTGCAAGCGCCCGCCAGCGAACTCGCAATTCGCCTCCACCATGAGCATGAAGAGATTGGCCAGCACTTCCTGACCGAACACGGCATGTCTGCAAAATGCAAGTGAAACAAGACCAGAAAACCCTGAGAACCCGAATACCTGGAAATACCATACCACTCGTCATGGAACTTCATGGCACTTCTGACAATGGCACGGTGGAGTCCTTCGTGGCAAAGACGACTCCGTCTGTTCCGCTGCACAAAGTCGTGACACGAAGAGGGCCGGAAGACTCCAGAAGCTCGGCTGCGAACTTTTGCCCAGCCTTTTTGCAATCTGGGGCCAGGTTGTCCCAAGCTTCACGCACTACCCGCCCAACGCCACAGGGTCCCGTGTCAGCAATGTTGATGCCAAGGGGGTCCGCAGGGAGTTCCAAGCACTTATCGAAATTGTCTTGCTCGAAGCGACCCCAAGAGCCGCCGCTACCGGTGCTCCCAAAGGACAAACGCCGTTGACCCACGCTCTTCCGCAGTTGGGTGTCCTGGCAATAAGGCAATTAAAAGACACTACTGCAAGTTTACAGCCACAGGGTTTTCGGACATGTCAGAATATCATATCATTCATATCATATCATATCATATCATACCATCTCATTATCGTATATCATACATTAACACAGGCAACTGTCTCAGACAACACATAATGTATAAATGAATGTAAAATAAAACAGAACACAGATTACACATGTCAGCACATTGTGATACAGTGTGCTATGATAGTGCGCAGTACAGTAAAACAGTACATTACTAATATCAGTGATTAATTATAGACTATAAAATGATACATTGATTGATACATACATGATACGCATGGTAATTACTATGATACGTACACCAATGGTGTTCAGTGAATGCTCAGTAGGTTATGACTCATAAGCTCATAAAGAATGTGAGTGCTCGGAACAGGTGCTCCAGTTGGACAGGTAAGGATGAGGCGTGACTTCGGCCTTAGGCTCCGGGTTTCTTCGGGGTTTAGGATGTAATAAGTGTGCAGGAGTGATTGCCGCAGATTGCCTTCATAACTGCACTGGGCCAATATTTGCTCAACCTCTCCTGATCGCGGGCTGTGGCACTCTTCGGCGTCACATTGGGAGTCTTGGGGGTCTTGAGAAGGGCCAAGAAGTCATCTTCATTATCAATGGAGTCGCCCACATCAAGCTGCGTCTCCAGCGGTCGTGCCATTCTAAGCGTTGGCCGTTGCCAAAGGTGCAGCCAGGCACTCAAAACTATGCCGACTATGCGGCCTGAAACTGAAACTCCAACTTTGGGCAACACGACATGACGACGTTTGTGTGGCTCAGAGACTCACAGCAACAAGCGCAACTACACGCGGTGCCTGCTCCTCAAATGCAGAAAGCATTCTGCTGCACGCTGTGCACTGTTATCTTATGTCATCGATGGTGATGACTGAAACATACTGATGTGAATGACTCAGCAACTCGCTCATATCATACCAAATCATATCCAGCAAAGTCTACAGCCTGGTCTCTTTGGACTTGTGATGATGATGTGTCAAAAAAGAGACATGTGGTCATGTGGTAAGGAAACGACTTAGCAATATTATAATATTGCTACTCCTCTTTCTTGATTCTTGGTCCACACTCAGCAGCATACAGCATACTTGATATAACTGGAAAGTATCAGTATCAGTGTATCATTTTGCACATACGGGCACGCCCCAGCAGAGCAACACCGTCAGGGTTGCGATTAGTGGGTGCGGATTGGTATTTGTGGCAGATTCACATGCTTTTCACAGGGTGTGGCTTGCTATTCATAGACACCCGAAGGGTTGCGTTTAGTGGGTGCGGATTAGTATTTGTGGCAGATTCACAGGCTTTTCACAGGGTGTGGCTTGCTATTCATAGACACCGTCAGGGTTGCGTTTAGTGGGTGCGGATTGGTATTTGTGGCAGATTCACAGCCTTTTCACAGGGTGTGGCTTGCTATTCATAGACACCGTCAGGGTTGCGTTTACTGGGTGCGGATTGGTATTTGTGGCAGATTCACATGCTTTTCACAGGGTGTGGCTTGCTATTCATAGACACCCGAAGGGTTGCGTTTAGTGGGTGCGGATTAGTATTTGTGGCAGATTCACATGCTTTTCACAGGGTGTGGTTTGCTATTCATAGACACCGTCAGGGTTGCATTTAGTGGGTGCGGATTGGTATTTGTGGCAGATTCACAGGCTTTTCACAGGGTGTGGCTTGCTATTCATAGACACCGTCAGGGTTGCGTCTAGTGGGTGCGGATTGGGTCTGGAAGGCTTTCGGGCTTTGAGTGAGCTGATCGAATGCGTTTTTCCTCAAAGGTTCATATTGTGATCGGGCCATTTCGGGCTGGTGGGAAGGGTTCCAGCCTTTGCTGGGAACGGTTTCGGGCTGTCCTGGGTGGGGTTGAGGGCTTTCGTGGGGAGGGTTGTAAGCTAGTTCAAGCCACATCCACGAGAAAGTATTCGATCTGCACTGTTTCTTCCATGGGTTTATAATTTGGTTTATAAGTTTATAATATATTCGTATATTCTATCTGCACCGCACGTGCAAGCTATCTGCCAGCACCGCTCAAGCTTTCAGCTCCTCTGTGTTTGGTATCAGGGACAGTGCCAAAATGGGTCTCAACTCGCTCGCTTGCCTCGTCGGCTGCTGCTTGGCGGCCTCGAGTCCTGGTTTGGGATGGTGGACGAGTTGGGGTATGTCCTCGAGGAACCAGACGGAGCTGCCCCATGTAGAGGAACCTGGCGATCCGCCCTCGCCTCCTCCCGCTTCCGCCCTTGGCGCCGCCTCAGTATGGTCGGGAGAGTGGAGCTTCAGGTTCTTTTGGGGCAGACTAATGCGGACTACCTTCGCTGTCTTCTCGACTCCGGAGGAGGTGGGATCACTTCGCACACACGGCGGATGGTTCCTTTACTTCACCGATCGAGTTGGTCTTTGGTGCTTTGGGCATTACTGGCCAGCCATTGGTTGGACCTGCCTCGCCTTGTTTCTGCTTGGATGTTTGGTGGCCAAGGCCTGGGTGCTTCGGACGTGCGAGAAATGGTGCTCGTGTTTGCTGCTGCAGGCATCACAGCCCTTTGGCTGCCCCTGTTCTGGATGCTGCACTGGATCGTCTCCCAGTTACCCGTGCACCTACGGCGTTCCAGAGAGTGTCCTTGGTGGGACCGTGGGACCCACCAAGGGTGCCCTTTGCCGACACCCAGTACTACCAGCGCCAGGTTCGGAAGCCCCACGACTTGGTGGTGCTGCACTTCCCGTCAGGGGCGGTCCGTCCGCCTTCAACCTGATTGGACCAATCGGACCAGGATCGACCGCCACGGCTTGTGGATAAAACCTGGCCGAGGTTCTTGGCGCAAACGCCCGTTCTCCCAACCAGGAGGGATGCATTGCACCGCTGTTATGCGGCAGTAGACTACTGGCAGTAGATTCAGAAGCCGTGGTGGACCTCGACGCCTATGGCAAGTTCGGCGGCTGGAGATGCCTGGTGCTATGCGGCCCAGGGCTCTCGCGTTTTCGTCAGTGGCGCTTTGAGGTGCTGCTCTCGTCCACCTCTTCCTCGCCGTATCGAAGAACAGTACTGAGGTCCTTGGACCCGGATTCCGAGTCAGAGGCGTAAACCGCCCCAGATTCTTGCGAGGCGGTGCTGGTGGGCCTGGAACTCCAAGGAAAGCCTCGGGCACTTCCCCCGGATGGTCGCGAAGATCGAGCAGCGCCCGAACCCACGAGGCTTATGGCTGATAATGTTCACTTGTCTGACCTGGGGGATTGTGAAACAGCTCGTCTCTGCAACCATCACAGGCAGCTTTACTTGCTGTCATGCCAGGCCAGAAAGTGTAGCGTAGTCTCGTGTTTTGAGAAGATGCACGGAGCACATAAGGGTACCCCTCTCTGCGTGCGTCACTTGGCAGAGATGGGTCGATCTAGCAGCCCGGCACCCAAGAAATGAAGCTCAGGGCAGAAACCCGAAGAGCCGATCCTCGCATCACAACTTTCAGAACAGGGCAATCCGTTTCAAGGAGACGTCTGAAATGATGTCACCTACAGGTATGCCTAGCTCAGCTGAGTATGAGTTGCCCACGAAGGTGGAGATGTCGTCTCACCCGGAGGAGCTCCTGCTCTGGTGCGTCTCCGCCCTTTCTTTGGTAGAGGCGGACCCTCTTCCTGGTACTTGTTCCTCTGTATTCTTCTGGTGGCATCGCTTGACGTCAGAGTGAGCCTTCCTTGGCATTGTCTAGGTGATCCTCCGGAGACTGATGCAGCTGGTCGGTACCCGCGCAATTGGTTGCAGGAGTTCTTCCACTCGAAGCCCCTCGACTTGGAAGAAAAGGGGGTCTCGATCCAAGACACTTTGCTGGCGAGATCCTCTTATCAATGGTTCCAGGAATGGGAAGGCCGGGGTATTGAAGATCAAGGAGCACCTCTCTTGAGCCTGAAGCTGGATCACCTTCGGCAACTAATGCGGTCACCGGAGCTAGTTCTCCTACCTCACGACGAAGGCCGGGTTGTCCGGAAAGAGGGGGATGCCTCCCAGCCCAAGGCAGATTTCGGCACCCCCGACCACCACCGGTTCCTGGCAGGCTTAAGGGAGGACCAATCCCTTGATGCACCGGATGCTGACTTTGACTCAGGTGTGTTATTGCACGCTTATCAAACCGCCAAGGAACACGGGTCGACGAATGCGGAAGCTGTTGCTTTGGTTGCGGGGGCATTCGGCCTTAGCCCGGAGAAGGTTCCCTTCCGACTGCTGGACACCCTTAAAGCACCGATTCCCGAGCCCGCTGAACTAATTCGTGATCCTCTTGCCTGGGACAAGCACACGCAGGCCACAGGCTCCGGGGCCACGTTGGGAGCACCGCCCTCTCCTCCTTCGCCACTGTCCCTGCGGCTTACCGCCAGCACGTCAGAGTTGGTGGGGCCTCAGCGGCAAATGTTGCAAAACCCACTGCTCGGACAAGGCGCGACCGCCATAGGGCCAACCAGCCTCTTCCCAACCGAGAGGAGTTGAGGGTATGGGCTTGGGGCGGGGTCTTCTTCCTAAAGCAGGCAAAGCAGGCACGAACTTCGGTGATTTAGGGGCAACCACTGATCCCACTCTGGCCACAGATCGCATCATCCACGCTATTGATGGCTTGCGGTAGGCCCAGGATGAGGACAAGACGGGCACCAAGGGCCAACTGAATGCTTTGAAAGAGGGTGAAAAGATGGACGTCTGTCTCGCTTGAGGGTGCGGTCAACTTGCCATTGAACTGCATAAAAGGATCTATGGGAAAGAACTTTTTCATAGCACTAAACGTGCAGGGCACCACGCGAAACATTCGTTGGTGATGATCAAATGGCCTGTGCTCATAACAAATCGGGTCGCTCTCGCAATCTCAGGCCTGTGGTGGGGTGGGGTAGTGAGTTTTACCTTGTTGGCTTCTGATTGCGTTACTGCACGGACCGAACAGGTGGAGGCTTGGGGCCCCCCGACCGAATACAAGATCGAAACCCGTGGTAAGGCACCTTCCACTTTCTTGACCTGGCTCCGCTGCGCAGAGAATTCCGTGAATCGGCAGCGCTTACGGGCTAGAGCATGTCCACGAGCGCATGAAGTTCCTCAAAGCAGTCCAAAAGGCCCATGAAGCATGGACCTCTTCGAAGAACTCTCTGCGGTATGGTGCGAAGAAGTACGGGAGAAGAGCCTGGTGTCGACCGAAACCTTCAGGAAAGCTTGATAATGTTGCGTTGTCTGGACTTTCATTGGCCAAATCAGGATCAGGACCACCGAAACTCTAGAAAAGAACCTGCTTCGAACAGCTGGGCTTCTTTTTTTGACAGGGAGGGGGGGGCAGGGCGCCGGCCATACTAACGTCTTTTTTTTTTTTTTTTTTTTTTTTGCGGGCCGGCAGGCCGCCAGGCCAGGGGGTGCTGAGGCACTGGAAGCTGCTGGCCTCCCTGGGCTTCTTGAATAAGTTAGAAGGGAAACCTGGGTCTTTAAGCTTCTGCTTGGGCTGGTGCTAATCTTTTTGCAATCATATGGTCTCTTGTGCTTTTTCTGGTGCTAAAATTTGTGCTCATGATTGTGCTTTTGCTGGTGCTAAAATTTGTGCTCATGATTGTGCTTTTTCTGGTGCTAAAATTTGTGCTCATGATTGTGCTTTTTCTGGTGCTAAAATTTGTGCTCATGATTGTGCTTTTTGGGGTGCTAAAATTTGTGCTCATGATTGTGCTTTTTGGGGTGCTAACATTTGTGCTCATGATTGTGCTTTTGCTGGTGCTAAAATTTGTGCTCATGATTGTGCTTTTTGGGGTGCTAAAATTTGTGCTCATGATTGTGCTTTTTCGGGTGCCTGTTTTGGTAGCAAGCTGTTCTGAAGTTCTGGTGCTAAATTTTGTGCTTATGATTGTGCTCTTGCTCAATTAACTTTGATCTTTGCTGAGATTGTTGCTTGGCTGCAACGATCAAAGCAGTTAGGGTTTGTGGTCCATTCTTGTGCTTTTTGGGGTGCTAAAATTTGTGCTCATGATTGTGCTTTTGCTGGTGCTAAAATTTGTGCTCATGATTGTGCTTTTTCTGGTGCTAAAATTTGTGCTCATGATTGTGCTTTTTCTGGTGCTAAAATTTGTGCTCATGATTGTGCTTTTTGGGGTGCTAAAATTTGTGCTCATGATTGTGCTTTTGCTGGTGCTAAAATTTGTGCTCATGATTGTGCTTTTTGGGGTGCTAAAATTTGTGCTCATGATTGTGCTTTTTGGGGTGCTAAATTTTGCTGACGTGATTGATATCGCATCGACATGGATCAGAATTTTCCGAAATTCCCTCCAACTGGAGATAGAGTCGTCAGAGTCTCTTATAGACTGACCCTGAGGCAGCACTGCAGCCAAAGCTCGGCTGCAGCCCTGAGGCTCTGTCTGCCCTACTGATTGCTGCCCAGGAGCCGCCGCTCCGCAGGGATGCAGCAGGCCAACACCAAGCCCCGCCACCTGGGATGCGCTGAAAATTCTCCCTCCCCTCGAGTTCTGTTCAACGAGTCTAAGCTGCCATGCGAAGAACCGCATGTATCAGGGTTGCGCTTAGTGGGTGCGGATTGGTATTTGTGGCAGATTCACATGCTTTTCACAGGGTGTGGCTTGCTATTCATAGACACCCGAAGGGTTGCGTTTAGTGGGTGCGGATTAGTATTTGTGGCAGATTCACATGCTTTTCACAGGGTGTGGTTTGCTATTCATAGACACCGTCAGGGTTGCATTTAGTGGGTGTGGGTTGGTATTTGTGGCAGATTCACAGGCTTTTCACAGGGTGTGGCTTGCTATTCATAGACACCGTCAGGGTTGCGTTTAGTGGGTGCGGATTGGTATTTGTGGCAGATTCACAGGCTTTTCACAGGGTGTGGCTTGCTATTCATAGACACCGTCAGGGTTGCGTTTAGTGGGTGCGGATTGGTATTTGTGGCAGATTCACATGCTTTTCATAGGGTGTGGCTTGCTATTCATAGACACCGTCAGGGTTGCGTTTAGTGGGTGCGGATTGGTATTTGTGGCAGATTCACAGGCTTTTCACAGGGTGTGGCTTGCTATTCATAGACACCGTCAGGGTTGCGTTTAGTGGGTGCGGATTGGTATTTGTGGCAGATTCACATGCTTTTCACAGGGTGTGGCTTGCTATTCATAGACACCGTCAGGGTTGCGTTTAGTGGGTGCGGATTGGTATTTGTGGCAGATTCACAGGCTTTTCACAGGGTGTGGCTTGCTATTCATAGACACCCGAAGGGTTGCGTTTAGTGGGTGCGGATTGGTATTTGTGGCAAATTCACATGCTTTTCATAGGGTGTGGCTTGCTATTCATAGACACCCGAAGGGTTGCGTTTAGTGGGTGCGGATTGGTATTTGTGGCAAATTCACATGCTTTTCATAGGGTGTGGCTTGCTATTCATAGACACCCGAAGGGTTGCGTTTAGTGGGTGCGGATTGGTATTTGTGGCAAATTCACATGCTTTTCATAGGGTGTGGCTTGCTATTCATAGACACCCGAAGGGTTGCGTTTAGTGGGTGCGGATTGGTATTTGTGGCAAATTCACATGCTTTTCATAGGGTGTGGCTTGCTATTCATAGACACCGTCAGGGTTGTATTTAGTGGGTGCGGATTGGTATTTGTGGCAGATTCACATTCTTTTCACAGGGTGTGGCTTGCTATTCCACAAATGCCAATCCGCACCCCTAGACGCAACAAAATTCTTCGCGTTAGCTGGCATTGCCTGGCCAAGTAGTGCCAAGGAAGTCAATGACTCAATGCTCGAAATATCTGTCCTGGGATGCTACCCGTCTGAGACTTTAGTAGGGCCAAACAAGCAATCCTACGGGATACGCCAGCATTCTGGCTGAGCACACAGTTGAATGCTGAGATTTCGTGAATTTGACACGTCCACTCTCTTTTTTGAGGGGGGTAGCTGGAGCAATGCAAGGTTATTGAAGGTTCCAAATTAGACTTTGAACGGGATTTGAAATGGAAAAACACTAGAAACAAGAAGAGCACGCCACTGCCGAGTGTTGGACCAAGTAAGCAAGAAATTACCATTACAAACACGATATGATATGACGATATGACTCACGATATGATAGGATATAACATAAATTAAGAGACCAAAAGCCAAAAGCTACAAGATATCATATAATATAATATAACTTAATCATATAAATTGCAGGCCGGAGTTGTGACTCGATAAGATCTCCTGGGTTCTAAAAGTAGCGTCCCCGAGTGCCGGCCCATTATTGTCGATGAGTCAATGGCATCAAACAGTCTTTGAATCTGAGGATATGATATGATTATGAATTATGATTCTGATTAATTTATAACTATATATAAACAGTTTATATAGTTTATAAGTAATAAGTTCTAATTTATAACTTTATAACTAGAACTTATAACATATATAATTATGCAATTATAATTATAATTTCTAATAATTATAGAAATATCGAAAATATATTATATATATAATTATATAATATTATGCTATATAGTCTATACTTGTTGTATCCATATATACTGTGTAAGTTTATAATATTATATATATATATATAAATATATGATATATGATATACGCCATGATATTATATGGAATATGACATGTGATGTATGATGTATGATCTCTGATCTATGATCTATGATCTATCATATATCATATATGATACATGATACATGATACATGATAAATGCTGCATACTGCTTATGTGGTATTATGATAGAAGGTGTTGTATTATAAGATTGATTCTATTATTCATAATAACAGCACATCAGACATAAACGTTTATGCGGTAATCTGGCAATAGGACGATATCCTGTGACCCGGCTCGATGCTGCACTGAAGTAAGCCAACTCCAACATCGCGACCCACCGTTCCACTGTTCTTCCACTTTGGCAAGTCAATACGGCTTGTGATTCAGCGCCGCAGTTCTTCTGCCCCCTGAACCTGTGAAACTTGGCCTTTGGCCTGTAACGCTCAGGCTGCAGAGATTGAGCTGACACTAAGATTGAGGACTGACTGCATTGATTGTAAGACTTGGCAGACTAGCAACTATATGCCTCGAGGCTTACAAGACTGCCGGCCCAGGGTCTCGCAACCTCAACCAAGCGTACTCTTGCAAAACATAACGTCCCCAAAACGACGAGAACTGCCAAGAACTAGTGTCCGCCGCTGCTGCTGGCTGCATCGCTGCCGAAACTGGTTCGGCCGAACTGAGCGCAATAGACGGCCCGGATGGTGCCTGCACGCTCACGGGAAACAATACCATACACTAATCTACATATAACATATACCATAGTCAGAACTATGAGGCGATATAAAGCTGTTACCACCTGCACCATAGGGCACACTGGTCGGTTTGGGGCGGCTCAAACCCTCAACGTCAGAAACACAGCCTTGCCTTGGGTATGGCCCCCATACAGTAACAGTCTATAATAGGGCTATTATTAAGGGCCTTATATATCTATATTATGAATATTATCCAACTGTTACCGAGTGGGGGCCGTACCCAAGCCTTGCCTACGAGAACACCTTGTGCACACCATGTGCTACCCAAATCCACTAACAACAGGTGTCTTCGACTGCTCTAGTGTTTTGGGTGCGAGGTGAGATGTTGAGCTGTAGTCACACCCCCAGAATACCTTACGACCCACAGTGCTGGCTAGCATCGAATCTACAATCTATAATATTCATGAATGCATTTCTGCAACGGGCAAAAGCTTGTGGCCGTAGGGCCGTATGACCATACCCTGATCTTATCATGGCCAAATGCAGCTCTAATTTGCATGCGTTGTATTGCCTATAAGGCCTTATAGGCTATATGATATAGCCTGGGTACGGTCCCCATACGATAGCAGTCCATAATAGGTCTACTATTGAGGGACTAACATATCATATCATTATTTTCATATATTATGAAGATCATCCAACTGTTACTGAGAGGGGGCAGTACCCAAGCTATAGGAGTTTGTATATAAACATAAAAAACTACATGATATATGATATATATATATATTATATATAATATACTGTAGTCTGATTTTGCGCCAGAAATATATAATAATAATACATACATATATATATAATATATATATATAGAGATGTATATATATATATTATATACATTATGATATATATCATCATATATATTTCTGGCGCAAAATCAGACTACAGTCCATACTATGACCAGGAACAGTTTTTGCTGTATCATCTATATCATATGGCTATCTGACTATCTAGATCGAAACATAATACGATATGTGATATGTGAACCATTCCAGAGCTCCCGCCAACACTTCCTGCCTACATGTCGACCTCCTGTCTCTGACACACGTCGAACAGTACCCTTGACCTGCTTGTTGTTGTAGAACATGGCGTAGCTCTTCGCAGTTTTCTGATAGTAGATCCGGTATTTCGCCGGCAAAGACCTGGGACGGTGTCAGCAGAAATGTCATTGCCAAGCAGCAACACAATGGGCTGGTGGGTGCACCCCACCGCATACCACCCCACCCACCCCATGGATTTCTGAAGAACGTTTCGTCGCAATTGCCACCCAATCCACCCCCACCCCACCCCCTCCCAAACACTCCACCCACCCAATTGCTACAATCATGAAAGCTTGAAGGCTTGAAGTGTAGGGTTTGGGCTGAAGCTTCGGGCTGGGCGAACCTTCTCAAAGGCTATGTGGCTCGGCTAAACTGTACTGTACTGTACTGTGCTGTTCAGACTCTGCATACTGTACTGGACTGCACTGCACTCAGTACACTATGATACTGTACAAGACTGCATACTTACTTTCATCAGCAATCAACTTCCAGACTGACAGAAAGCCACCAACCCTGATCAGCGCCAGCTAACTTGAACCACTACTAGCCACTATACTGCTTCCTCAGATTAGCCTCCCGCCCCGGTGATGAACGAATGAAACACACGTTTCAAACACACATTCAGACTCATGCAGATTCCTTCAGTTCACACCTGGCTATTCAGCTGTTCGATGATCCCTTGTAGGACTATGCGCTGAACCCTCTCCTCTATTATAATTCTTCCAATGCTGCCCCGCCTTGGCTCCAAAGCCTGCTCGATCAGTTCGAAGTCTGTGGCATCTGTCCTGGGAGCTCTCTCCTTCTCTGCCTTCGCATTGCCATCGCTAGGCCCGCTAGGCCCACCAGGCACCATGGCCTGCTCTGGCTCTCCTCCTTCCGGCTCGGACCCACTGGAGAAAACACCTGCACCCAGAGGGAGCCTGTCATCATCATTGAAGTCAGAGTCATGCCCCGGCAGCTCCGCACAATCTGAAAGCTCGGACTCGGAACCGAACTGCTCTGATGGGCCGCCGAACTGCTTCTTTGCATCTGAAACTTCCTGGGCGCCAGAACCCGGAACCAAACTTCCCAGACCAAGCAAGGGGTCTTCAAACATTTGCCAATCAGGCTCATCGCGAGCTGCTGCTGGTGCGGCCTTTGCCGCAGCTGCCTTCCCGGCAATCTTCTCTTCTGAATCACTGTGCAAAGCTGTAGCAATGTGGTCACACAAGTTGATCTGATGATACTCAACCTCATTGACCAACCAGGACAAGGAAACTTTCATCATAGCACTCGCGAACTCGTACTGGTTCCACATGCCAGCGTTGCCAACATCCCGTCCGGGGACAGGCACCAGGGTCAACCGAAGCGGAAAAGTCTTGACATCGTTGGCCTTGTAGGCAATGGGCACATTCATCAGCTTGGACGCTGTTTTGTCTGCAGCACGCATCTGGCAAAAGAACATGCGCAAAGGCCTCTTCGTACCTGTGCAGCACAGACGAAAACGGAGTTACACGCATATTGGAAGACAGTCTATCCACTGCAAACTTCAGGGTGGGGCGCTCCTACAGAAACTCGTAATTACCACGTTTCTGCAGGGCTGGCAAGTAAGCTTGTGGGAACTCGGCAAGAGTGTCAATTATTTACACGCTGGCCTGGCCTAGTATGCTGCGGACGAACACTGACATCTTCTGGTTCGCCCGACACCCAGATCTCTCGAACTTGAGGAGAGTACTACGCTTGGGAAGGCGGCCAACGAAGGCAGCCATGTTCTTTAGGACATCTGCATCAGTCTTCTGGCAAAGGCCAGGGTGCACATTGAAGCAAGCATCTTGTGGGTCTGGACATTCTGATATGGAGGGCCAGGTGCCGGAATTCGCACGCTGCTCGTCGACCATCCCACCCAAGCATCCTTTGCAGTAGGCCTCTGCTGCGCCCCCTGAGTGATACTTCCTGGCTTGCAATACCCGCTCGGCGTCCTCTGTACCAAGATTGGCAAGCTTGGCACGGCCTTGCTGCTTGTTTGCAAAGGGAGTCAAAATCTTCTGAACCCATCCTTTGGTCAACGGAAATTTGTCATCTCCGATATTCCACGGAGTGCTCACAGCTTCTTTGTTGGCCCTTTCATGCTGGGACTGCTGCCTCTGCTGTGCCCGTCGCGAGGCCACTGCCAGCCGATGCCTGGCGACCCATATGGACCTCTGACTTTGGTCCATATCCTTCCAAACTGCACGCCAGTGCTCCTTTGTGCTCTGTGGGTTGGCCTTGAGCTTGCTTGAAATGAAACAGAACATCCCACTGCCAAATTGCTTGGGTCTGCTGTGAATCACTTTCTTCTTGCGGGTAAGCACCATCGCCTTCTGGACTTCAGCATCGGCTGCTTTCAAGTCCCGACAGCCCCTGGCTTGAAAATGGTCTGCAGCCGAGGAAAGCACCATGCCAGCAGCTTGGTGATAGAAGCTCCGTGGCCGAGCCACATAACCGCCTGCCAGCTTTCTCTGCATTGAGTGGGCTGACTCTTCACGTATGCTGACAGCCCTGGTGTGCTTCTCCAAAGTGTTGACATGATCTGCAAGCGCCTCATTCACTGCTACTTCCTCACGCAGAGCATCCTGAACTACGCGTCCCCAGAACGGGTCAAGACAACAGCTGTTCGTTTTCAAGAATTCATCGACTCGAGGGTGGATGTCTTCGGCTGGCTGCTGTGCATCAGGCGCTTGCTCACCTGAAACCAAGGGAAGGCCGAGCAATGACAGTGGAGGGAAGTCGAACCGCATAGTAATTCGAAACTTCAATGCTGCTAAAGTTTTCAGCATATCAATGGTCAGCATTTCGAACATCTCATGACTAGCCCTTTCAGGGGGCCAATAGCTCACAGCCACGCACCAAAGCGTTTCGCGTACGTTTGAGGATAGCAATGCCCACAGATCTTTCATGACAGAGCGAGTCGCTGTAAGGACATCCCTGAGGGTATGCACTCGAGCTGCCACGCTTCCTTCGGCAGGGTTCTCAACTGGCGGCTGTTTGGAGCGTAAGCGACGTCTCTTTGCTCTGGCAAGCTCTGCACCCAAACGCGAGAAGCCCAACTGGTCCCTGTCTGCATTGATCAGCTTGAAGGCTATGCGTGTAATCCTCCGAAGCAGAAGCTGCAGCGACAGTACGGAAAGCAATGAAAATGCAGCTGTCTCATCCTTCAAGAAGCTGTCTGACCTGGACTTCCTGACTGCCATAGCTTGCTGGTACGAGTCCAAGTCCCGCTCAGCCTCATTGTTGGTCGCCTCCGCGTATCCAAGCAAGGACAGAAGAATAAATATTTACAAGTTATAGTCTAGTTATAGTCATAGTTATAGTCAGTTATAGTAGTTATAGTTATAGTTATAGGTAGTCAGAGTCATAGTTATAGTCTATAGTTCTCATTGTAGACGTAGACTAGAAGAATAGTAGACTATGCAAGTGAAACAAGTCGAACACGAACATGGACTTATGACTTATTCAATAATTATGAACCTATGAAGTACTGACCAGCTAGTACCACGACGACGACTACTACCACCACTACTACTACTAAAACTTAAAACTACTACTGCTACTACTGCTGCTACCACTACTACGACGACGAGCAAAAATACTAAGCGAACCATATGACTACATGAGAAGGGTTCAAGAGCGACACGAGGATCTGAGACACCACGATTTCAAGGGGTCATGGCCCGCACTTATCTAACTTATCACTTATCACCACAGAGTGCCACACACCCAAAGCATAAACCCAGCTGAGCAGAATTCAACTCTTGCAAACACCGACCAGCCCGATACCCCCATAGTTTCTGTTCTGAACAAGAACAACGAGAGCCGTCCTGGGCCAGAACATTGCTCTGGAGAAAGCTTTCGCTCAGCACAGCATGCACTGACAAACCTAAAGACCAATGCGACAGCGCTGGTGTCACTTGGCTCCACCGAGAAGGCTGGAAGACTGGGCTTTCGCTCACGCCGAACACGTTCTGCAACAATGCCCATGCCTCAAACATTTCTGCGCTTGAAATACACAGTTGCTCCAACCAGTATTACTTTAGCCGCTTCAACTTCCTAGCAAATGTGCTAGCTTAGGCTACACGGTTTAAGTTAAGAGTTTAAGTTACACTGGCCGATGAGATTGGATCTGTATATCCCTGTTTCAGAGTATGTGAGTATAGTATAGTACAGTACAGCCTATACCGTACATGTTCAGTACCGTAAATATTACAAGACATCAATGATATATGACATGATATGATGGTATGTGATAAATATGTCAGGTATCAGTTATGCCACAAATGTCATATGTAAACTATATGACTCAACTGCAGCCCAGGCACATCATTGAAAGCATGCTGCCTACTCTCATGGCAGCCAACGCAGAAATGTGACCACTCATTCTTGTTCACAATATCTCCGTTGAAGAAGTCCAACAGTTTTTCGATCTGGCTTCCCTTTCGCTGAAACGTGTCATCGTCATCTTCCATCGTGTTGTCCAAAGCACTAAGCAACATCTCTTTCAGCCTGTTGCGATAATATGTCTTTGTGCAGGGCAAGTCGGGTGGCTCAGTGTCCGGGTGGAAGCGAAACCGCTGCTCCAGAAGGGCAAACATCGTCTCCAGGCATCTTTGTTGGCTTGCAGTGTGTAATTGGATTCTTGTAATGGAATAAAGCGCCGGAGAAAGTTTCTTCTGTTCTAGGAGAAGGAGAACCACCCGCATAAGTTGATGGAGCAGGCAGGGAGTGAATGCGCAGGTGGCAACAACCCCAGCCTCCTTTCCCTTTGCGACCAGGTAAGTGAACAGCTTCCTCATTACTTTCAAGTTTGCGGCAGCCGAGTCAGCCACACAATGGAAACCGATTGACTGGAACTGGCTGCCCAACTGCTTAATGGCTTCTGGGAAATCGCAACCGAAGAGGTGGGTCTCAAAGTTCTCAAGCAAAGTCGAACCAACGATCGCTGCTGAGGTAGATTTCACCTGACGCGGCGGGAAAGTTAACTCCTCTTGTCTCTCCACGCAAGAAGCATCTGTCCAAGATATCGAGCCCGTCATAACCATGGAGTGCACGTATTCCCGCCGCCCATATCTGTCCACACGAACGCCAGGAAGATCTGCAGAAGACCCAATCCTTGGAGGTTGCGCTTCAGCTTCTGTCGTATTTTCTTTTCTCTTTTGCTGATCTACCAAGAGCGAACAGGTTGGGGGTGCGATTCTGATGGGGTGGGCTGGGATATGAACTACAGGCACTACAAACTACAGGCGTATACAGAACGAGGGATACATCATGATACATCACCAAATGCTGTACAGTAGTAAGTCTGAAAGGACAGAGGAACCCAACAACCCAGAATTCACGCATTTACATAATGGTCTAAAATATAATTTAGCTTTGATTCTTGATTACCGCCTCTATTCTCGGTCGAAGAAAATTCGGTTGGAGGGCTGTTTGCTTTGTCTAGTCTGGTGGCTTTTTATCAATCATTATGATGTACGGTGCATCAACCCGCGACATATGACACATCAAGCCGCGATATGTTGACATGACATGACTGACAACTGAAATTGTCTGGCTCCTGTTCTGCCATGATCTATAAAGCTGCTGCTTGGTTGCTAAGTGTTGGGACCAGGGTCCCTGCAGGGCTGTGCGCCGACTCTGGAAGATCTGTAATTACAGGCCGTCGAGCTTTGACCTTCCATGACTTCGATTCGTAAAGACCGTTCACCAACCGCAGAATCTACAAAATCATGACCAATCCGCGACCAGCATACCCTGGTCCATAACAACCCATCAACCGGTCAACTGTCAACTGAACGAACAGCTAACAACTATGGTTTGTCTGATCGTGACACAGACCCGCTTATCCCCAACCCCAACCAGTCTACAGTCTGCATCACGAGAGCCCCCTGGGTGCAGACTTTGGGTCGTTGCCAGCCCAATGAAGGAAGGAAAACTTCATGAGCATCATCCAGCCCACCCAAATTACCCTGCCCCGACGAGTTGGTTTCTGGCGAAGATAGTAGAGCTCTAAACGGTTCTCAACACATACAGGCCGCATAAGTTGCGATGTTACACAGCTACACGTTACACAGTTAGACACGCACACACACACACACACAACAGCCCCTGCGACCCACATCGTCTGCAACATCTTCATATCATACATATCAGTCATCGATCATATCAGTAACAGTATCAAACAGTATCAGTATCAGTATCAGTATCATTATTATAAATGCCCGCGTGCTTCCACAACACATTCCTAGCATAGCTACATAACCGTCCATGCTCGCCTAGTAATGACAAACGAGTTTCTCCACTCCATCTGTCCCGCCCTTCTTCAAGACCTTCCGCACAGTATGAGCTTGCTTCGTCTCGTCCCAGCCAAACGTTACGTTGCAAACCCGTAGATCACGTTGCGGGTGGGCGCCCTGGGCTGCCTGGGCATCATCATGGTCCGTGCCCAGGACATCTTTCTGAAAGGACCTGGCGAGCGGCGGCTAACCACAACATGTTTCCGAGCTTGACCCTATCACCTATCATGCTAGTATGGGCTACAGCCTTGAAGAAACAACCGCAATAGCTTAAGGCGGCTGGGGCTGACAGACAAACCAGAACCCGGCCTCTTTTGCCCAAACATGTATGCCGCTGCAACAGTCAAGCATGACCGGAAAAGACCTCTGCGCTGATCCTTGCCTGTCAAGTACTCTGTGACCTTGGCCTTCAACGAGTTGAAGGCATTGGGGATGTGCTTGTCAATGCGGAACCTGCCACCTCAGATGATGACTGCAGGCAGTGAGCTTTGGGGTTTGCGTTTACGGCTTCACAGTTTGAGCGCTGGAATTAACCAAAAGCCACCAGGTTTAGGTAAGCTTTGGGCAGGCCTGTGGCTTTCAATTCGAGAACTGGGTGGCCTACAGCTAGCATAGACAAGCAATGTTGGGCCGTAGCATAACAACGCAGCATAAGTCATGACTGTCAGGGATAGCACAATCCCGGTTACAAGTTCAATGTGTAAATAATACATCCCTGATGTAGGACAAGATGTATCACTGTATCACTATCACCGTGCCACACTGTCACTACATAATGACTACTTACATACCGTCTAAACCTTACCCGTACCATACAGGTATACTATACCGACTATACCGTATCTATACCGTAATACACCGTACCGGGACCGTGTAATTACCTATGCCTATACCTATATATATAACATAATATAATATAATAATATAATATAATATAGTATAACAGATAATATATATAGAAAAATGGTATATACCGAAACTATTCCGTACCAATCGAATCAAGCCCATGAAATCATCAACCTTCTGAACCACCGAAAGTCTTTAATTCTATCTGTAACCCTTGAGAGCCTTGGTGACGTTAAAATTAAAATATGCGACAAGTGCGTGACTTTAAAAATCGCAGCAACCCTCGTATACCGCACACCTAAGTTACGAATCTTGCAAGACCGAAGAACCAGAGCCGGAGAGATGCGAACCATCTTTTGCCACTTTTGCAGAAGCTTGGCAAAGTCTCACCACGAACCGCAAGCAGAAATACTCACATCCCTGCACATCAAAATTTACACGATGCTTCATGTGCGAGTCTGTGTTCCCACAGACCGTGTCCGATTGACTCCGCCTTTTTGGCAAAGAGCATCAGCCTCCAATCGTGCATGGTACAATATAGCCTGGGCAGCTGTCAAGGCATCGTCGGTATCCCCAATCACTTCAGCTGCTTCCCACGCACCCAGCCCAGCGTCATCACGGTCGTTCTCATGGCTGGGGCCAGGAATGGAGGCATGCCACTCAGCCAACCAGGCCGTAGGAGTTTGCCATAAGTGCTGCTCGTCTGAGGGCTGCCGATGCTCCGCCAATTGCACCTGTTCATCCCAATGCTCGCGGAGAGCCTGCATCAAATCACCCTTGGTGCCGACAGGCGGAATGCCATGGTCGCGGCACCGGGTGATCAACGCTTGCTTGTCCAAGCTGCTAAACGACCTGGCGCCAGTAATCTATGCAACCCAAAGCTGTTTAGTCGCTGCCCAGAAATCACCTTTTTAATCTCATGACTCGGCTCTACCAGATGCCACATAGTGTACTGTATACTGTATACTTTATGCCGTAGAAAGAAAAATGCCGTCAAATAATGATACATAATGTATACCACTACAAGACAATACCGTAGGCTGTAGGTGTATCTGTATACTGTATAACGATACTAATATATAATAATATATAGTCTTATATAGTCTTAGTATAGGACGGTTGTATACCGCATACTGTATTGTATACAGTAGACTGTGTATTGCAAACCGCAAAGCCCAATGCCGCCTATATATAATATAGATAGACATATAACATATATATATATATATCATATAATATGTCTGTATGAGATTATATCATATTATGACTATATGCTAGACTATATGATATAATGATATAATCATTCATATTCATACAATATAGGTTTAAACCTCTACATACTGCATATGCCGCGTGCCGCCTATGCCTAATTAGCTCTTAGCTAGTGCGACTCAAACTCTTAGCCTCTTACAGTAGCTAGCTCTGCGAAGTAAACATAAACTCATAAACTCAGCAATCGTAACAAAAAGCTGCATCAAAGCAGTCAAACGGCGTGGCCGGATTGCAAGGGTGCGGCACCAAGTTGAAGTCTTTCTTGTAGAGCGTCTTCAATTCCGGAACCAGCAATGCCCGCAGCTCCGTCAAAGTACGTGTGTTCTCAGGACGGGCCATGATGGCATGAATCAAAGCATCCTTTTGCTTGGGAATCGAACATGTCTTCGCGCTATGCGCGAACGGCCGCTGGAAATCGTGCTCCGGCCAGCAAACAAAGCAGCGCTGACTAGCCATGCCAAAAGCGCCGAAACCACCTGCCTAGAGTCAACAATTACCTTTAGCCTTGACCCATGCAGCCTAATTATGCCGCCTATGCTACCTATGCTTCGGCCCATGCCTACACTGGATATTGGCTACGCTATTCGCAACATCCACAACTGCTGCTTTCAAGCCTGCCTTTGAACCTGAAGTGGTGCGAGATGGGCGGTAGCAGGGTGTGAGTCACTGCACTGCCACACAATCACAATTTATCCCAGCTCTCAATATTGAATCTCTGCACAATTGTCCAACTCAACAAGGGTCCATGTCAGGATCTTAGAACCACGCGAGATGGTATGAAGCCACGCAACCAACAACTACAGTCACACAGCTTGCGAAGTCATACGATTGATTCTACATACAATCGAACCGAAGTGGCCCGGAAGGCTGAAGGCCCCATGGCCCCATACATACTCCACTACCCACAGCCCACAAAAATGCGAGCAAGCCACGTTCATCCAGGGTTTGCAAATTGTCCGCTAGGCCCACAGCTGCATCACGGACCACTTGCTCGGTATTCTCCAAGCGCCGCTTATTTGGGTTCTTTCTGCCGAGAGAATCCACATTTGCAGGCTGCGGCATGGTCGGGTGTAGTACTGTGGCATTACAATACAGTGGAGTTTTTTACTGCCTATCCTGCCTATGATATTATGAGTATGATTATATTAAATACAGTACAGTATTACTGTATAGTATAAGTAATACAGTATAACTATAACAGTATCAGTATCAGTATCACTGTATCACTATAGACCATGACAGTGTCAATGACAATGACTATGACTCATGACTATATCTTAGCCAAAGCTAAGCAATTCCAGACAATCCGGGCAGGGACGGTGGGAGCTGTTCTGTGCCGTCTGGGACATCTGATGGGTGACTGTATCAAACTGTGCGACTCTATGACTTTGTGGCTATGACAGACTGTCTGTATGAGACTGTATGAGTCACACGGTAATGCCGAATACGTTGAGGAATAGGCTGCATGACTCTGTATGACTCGTCTATCTATGACCTACCTACGTGAAAACCCTACAACTCTACGTCTACAACTTCTACCCACTACCTGCCAAGATGACGCCATGTTAGGCCATGTTGTTAGTTGCGAAGCCTGGCCAGACCCCGAGCCTCTACGTCCAAATGACGTTCGCCTGTGAGCCGCTGTCTGTAGCACAGCAGAGGAATTTCAAAGGACCAAGAAGCCTTTAACGTAAACTGCGACAGTCCATGAGCTGTTATCGGCTATCAGTCAGCACAACATTCCCAACGTTATGAACTCCTGGCGACTCTGGCTGCACTCACTCCTAGCCTTGGGGCGTCGATGCCAACCGCGCAAGCAGCTCAGCCATGCACGGCCGCAGGGCCCCACGTCGAATGAAGACATCCTCGACAGACAGGGACAAGTGACAAGGCTTTCAGCGGCAGTTTGGGGATGGGCACGGGGCAGGGAGGACAGGGGCAACTTCAGCCAGGCAGTGAAACCGGAAAGGAAAAATCTTGTCCGCCCCAACCATACCTACCATACCATACGGACCATACCCTTGAAACCTTGCAGGCCGAACCAAACCCCATAGCATTATGTATGGCTGCCTGAACAGGTTTACTGTAAGGGTCGGGTTATCCGACTACCAGAGACCCTAAACAACCAAGCTTCAAGCAAAATGACCTAGCATTGAACTCCGAGACGCAAGTCCAATTAGACTACTGGCTACACTGCTACACGCTACTGTACACTGCTGCTTAACACTGCTTAGTGCTCAGACCATGTTAGAGCCTTGCAACTTGCAATTTGCAGCCTTACAACAACTCCTAAAACACGAACCGGAGCCCACCAACCCTCGTCTTTCGTCCTTAGACAAGTCTCTTGGCAACATCTCGCTTGCAGGAAACCCAAAAAATGGATTTGAACCCGCAACAACACACTTCTGGAAACCCCAAAGGGGGCGTGCCTTCTGTGCCACGAGTCAGCTCGTGATCGAAGACGATGGAACCTGGCAGGACGAAACAATACGCAAGAAACATGGACGAGGGCCTCGGACGAGGGACCTACCCAATTTACAAGCCCAGCAGCAACCCTGAAAGCCTGTGGGGGACATGACAGCACGGCTACAGTGTTAGGGCTCGGAAACTTTGGAGATCCTTGCAACGCAAGCGCCAAAAAGTGCCACGAACTCCTGCGGCCTTGGCTCCCAGAGAAGGGACGAAGGTCCAGGCAGTCCACGGCAGCAGGCGAAGTCCTGGGAGTTCTGTTTGTTGGATGCTGCTACAGTCGGCTTCGAGTTTCAAGTGTTTTGAGTGTTTTGGGTCAGGGTTGAGATCTAAAGTTTTCTGGCGTGTTTAAGCTTGAATCTTGGATTTCGGTGTAGACAAGACAACACGAGGCAGCTTAAGACAACGCTGCGGATCAAGGGCACAAAAAGTCTCTCCTCGGACTATCCCACGCCTGAGCCTCTCACCAAGCCACATTCTCCACACGCAAGCAGCCGCAAACAGCATCTGCGACGGTCCGCACAGCGCCTGCCGCAAAATAGCTTCGAAAGAATTCAGTCGGAGTGGTTGCCACGGTCTACGTCTACCGGTCTACTGCGGTCTACCGTCTACCTTCTTCCTGTGCTGCCCTGTGACCACAGAGGGACCTACCCAATTTACAAGCCCAGCAGCAACCCTGAAAGCCTGCAGGGGAATGTTGACAGCACGGCTACACCCGGGATTAGGCTGAGGTTTTAGGGTTCGGGAACTTTGGAGATCCTTGCAACGCAAGCGCCAAGAAGTGCCACGAACTCGGTTTTAGGGTTTAGGGTTTTAGGGTTTAGGGTTTTAGGGTCTAAGGTTTCAGGGTATTTAAGGTTTTAGGGTGTAGGATTTCGGGTTTAAGGTTTTAGGCCAGAGAAGGGACGAAGAAGGTCCAGGCAGTCCACGGCAGCAGGCGAAGTCCTGGGAGTTGTGGGTGTTGGTTACAGTCGGCTTCGAGTTTCAAGTGTTTTGAGGGTTTTGGGCCAGGGTTGAGATCTAAAGTTTTGTGGCGTATTTAAGCTTGAATCTTGGATTTCGGTGTAGACAAGACAAGGCAGCTTAAGACCCCGGGTGTAAAGTTTTTTCGCATCAGAAGCTGTCGCCCAAATGAGAGCTGTCGCCCAAATGAGAGCAAAATGTGCGGCGTATAAACGGCACGAGGCTCAAATCCAGGATTCCGGACGCCATAGCAGGCGCAAGCTGTACACGATTTTTTGGGAAGGCATTGCCATTCAGCCTGTCATACTCCGCGGCGCCGCTGCTTCTCAGACTCATGGAATTGACGAATCTCAGCGAAGGAGCGAAACCCCCTTTCACACTTCGTCTCGTTTACCATGCTATTGAAAGCGAGCAGTAGATAGCGAAGTTTCTTTGCGAATCGCCTCTCCTCCTGGCTACCATGATACCATGTCCAGTAGCAGTAGCCTTCCAAAACGTCTGCAGTCTTCCTGGGCTGCTTCACGATGTCATGTCGAAATGTCGGAAACAGAACGTCCAGCACCGTTGCGCAAACCCAGCCGCCGGCAGCAGGTTCACTCCAGCCTTCATATTGGATGCCATCTGGCCCTTCCGCCTCTTTCAAGTCGCCGTGGAACAAGCGGTGATGCACGGTTATCTGGCTGTTCACATGCTGATGCTTGTAGCTGGATAAGGAAGCCAGCATAGTGTGCCTGTTCTCATGTTGAGTGATCCACAAGATACACTCTTCAACGAGCTTGATGGTGGGGATCTCCTCCAGCTGCTCGAGCTCCATTGCTATGGCCATGGCCATTGCAAATTGCAAAGCACGGAGTGGGAGGCAATGGCTTAGTAAGAAGGCCAACTGTCGGAGCCACAGACAACTTCAATGCATCACACGGGGGTTATTATGGGTGTACATGCACGCACCCGAATCTCGCAAGACCTGTCGCTGCCCTCGACCCGGCCTGATGGCATTGCTGGCAAGAGGGTCACTTCTTCCCCAGGTCCTCGATGTCGGCAGGATAAGATACTAATATACACGAATATACTGGCATAGACGGCATTAAACGACAAGGCATGTTCCCATGAATAGCTTTCACCAGGCACTTCGGCTGTCATGTGGGCTTTACGGCTTTACACTGATCACTGAAAAGTCTCGAGCTTCGTATCTTATCGAAAGTCCCAAACCCTAATCCCGCCATTCAATCAGCAATCTTCCAGGACCATTGTCAGCACGGTAGCCACAGAAGCCAGGCTGCGGAGCCACAGGACAATAAGGATGCCTTGGCTGACGAAACTGACGAAACTGCCAAAGCACCCTAATCTTCAATTGCAGGACTGCTCAACTGCACGACCTGATATCTGAACAGCTGAACATTGAGGATTGCCAACGCCGGCGCTGCCAGTCAAGTGCATCCTAGATGCAGACAAACCAATGAAGCTGCAAATCCACGCGGAATATCTTCCTTGTGGCGATCGACTGTGGCTCTCACAGATCCCACTGATCACTGATCCCGCACATGTGCTGTCTGCTGGCTGCTGGCATGCGGCATGCTGGCAACTACAATCTCTTCCACGAGAGGTGCAACGGTGCAACCGTGACAACAGCAACAACAGACAACAACAACGATGATTGATAACAACAACATGTCGGGCAGCAGTCCTGCGAAGCTGTCGCATTCTGGATGTCGTGACGATGCTGAAGTGGACGGCCTCGCAACGCTCGGAATCGGAAACAAGCGAGAACAGGCCACTGAACGGAAATCCTAGCGGCAATTGCAAGCTCCACTCCACAGAATTCCACAGTCCGACGCATGCTGCCCACGTATTTTTTTCAGAACAGCAGCTGACACTGACACATCCTATCGTGATGCTTGTCATGAAAAGCGTCCTGGCATGTCTGCCACTGCAGGGAGGGTCATAGCCCAAAGGGATTCTCCAGCACGCATATCCTTGGTAGTAATGTTTGCCTTTGCCATATAGCTTTTCCTCAGCACGTCCTCGTCCGCCAGGGCTGAAGCTGCAAGCGCAAAACTTATCAAACTTCGATGGCAGGCTTTCGGAAGAGGCAAACGTGACAACTCAAAGCGGTCGACGATGCACATAGCCTGCCCAGCGGCCACGTAGGCAGATGTGACGCCCAGAACTGGCACCAAGATTTGCTGACATTCACGTTGAACCTTCTCTTTCATGTCTGCATAAACTGAGCTTGGCCATCCTGAGCTGCTGCCTGTGTCTGTGGATATTTTTATACCAGAGCAGCTGGGGATGGCAGGATGCATCTCCTCGGCTGTAGAGCAGCTGGGGCCGCTGGGGATAGCAGGTTGCATCTCCTTCTTGGAAGTCTTCGCCTTAGCATCGTCCACCGTGCCAGGTTTAGCCTTAGCATCGTCCACCGTGCCACGACTCTGCTTGTTGCAATTGTGCTTTCCGCGCTTGCAGCTGCGGCAGGCAAAGCAAAAGTTGTCAGGTGGTCGTCTGAATGTGCGGTTTTTGCACACCTTGCAAGACCAACCAGGCATCCCCAGAAAAGCTTGAAGCTATAGCCAGAGTGGGCAGATGATGTGCAGCGAGGCTCTGACCCATGGAAGTCCGCACCGGATCTAAGCAACTGCGCTCGCCATAACTTAACTACAACTTGGACTGCCACTGAATATACTAGCACGCCCGCCTACTCATGAAAGCCCGTGCGGCCAGCTTAAGCAGCATCTCGTGCAACGGCAGACGAAAGCATCAGGAGAAAGGAATGATCAGAGCTTCAACGCAAAATCCGACTTTGCACGGCAGGTGGCGCCTTGAAGATCTTGTCGCTTCAGCTGCAGCATTACAGGCGAGCCGATGACCTTGGCAGGCGTCTAAACACTTTGCCCACGGGAATGGAGGCGAGGAAAGGAAGCTCGGCGAATCTGGCCCCCACCTCACAGATAACTATTCGCAGACACCGTCCGATGGCTGGGAGACCGAAAGCACCTGAGAGCCCCCAAGCCCCCGGCTGTGATCCCGCAGCTTCTCCCGCAGCGCAGCAGCACGAAGTACCAAACGTGCCACCTATCGACAAATCTGCACCGCTTCAACCCCTCGGCAAGAACTTGAACCCCACAGCGCAAGAACCAAAGCACCAGAGCCATCGTACAGAAATTGCACTTCCTGACCCATTATTTTCGAAAGTCGAAACTTGAAGCTTTGGGCTCAGGGTTTTGGAGATTGGCAAGGCAAACCCTTTGGATGCAATGGCAGAGAGAAAGAGGGGGAGAGCGAGAGAGAGAGCCTACCCTGCCTGGCCTACCTGCCCTACCCGGCGCACTAGCGGCAGCCCTACATTCCTAGCCTACCTACGCGAATCTAGCCGGTACCTGGCCTACGCGGCGCACTAGTGGCCGCCCAACTTCCTAGTTAGTTAGTAATCACGGCCCTAGTCTACCTACGCGGTGCACCAGCAGCCGCTTACTTTAGGGCTTACGGGGGTTGGAGATTAGGGTTTAGCCGAGCCGCAGTGGAGTCGCCCAAGCTGTCAAAGCCATGACCGGAACAGTGCGAATGATCCTTGTTACGACTTACGCCTGGTCAATGCACTATGGTTTAAGATTTGGGGTGAGGCTGTGTAAATATTAACTTCAGGACAGGGTCCTGCAGGGACTTTAGGATTCGGAAGCTTCTTGGTATCTTCGGGGAAGGTTAAAGGCTTAGGGATACTTGGGGAGTTTCTTGGTGCACTTCTCGATTTGTACGTTGTCATCCTTGCGCAGGGGCCCTGCTGATCTTCTCTGTATATAACTTAGTATAACGCCCCAATCTTATCGGATATAAGACTTGGCCTGGGAGCCAAAGATGCAAGGCCTGCGAACCAACCCCCATGAGGCTCGCATGGTCATCGAGCAAGAAGCGCCTGCAGGGCTCGGCCGAAACATGGGTAACAGCAGCAGCAGTAGTAGTAGCAGTAGTAGTCTGCTAGTATTCTGTAGTAGCAGCAGCAGCAGTTGGAACAGGAGTAAGTAGTAATAGTGATAGCAGAATAGAGTAGTAGTAGCAGCAGCAGCAGCAGTAGCCGTGGGAGCAGTAGGTCATTGTTGGTCACTAATAGGCATTGGTAATTCCAAATAATACAAATAATACTATAATAATACTACTACTAATCCCTAGTATTTGCTAATAATACTCATGATATATCGCAATACCAATAATACCAATAATACCAATAATACTAATAATACTAATAATACTAATAATACTAATAATACTAATAATACTAATATTACTAATAATACTAATAATACTAATTATAGTACTAATAATACTATTAATACTAATATTATAAGTATAATATTACTTAGCACTAATAATAATACTAATAATACTAATAATACTAATAATACTAATAATACTAATAATACTAATAATACCAATAATATTAATAATACTAATAATACTAATAATACTAATAATACTAATAATATTAATAAGACTAATACTACTAGTAATACTAGCCATAATAATACTAATAATCTAATGTGGGGCCCAGTGCTGTGTGTGGTGGGTGTGGTGGGTGTGGTGGGTGTGGTGGGTGTGGTGGGTGTGGTGGGTGTGGTGGGTGTGGTGGGTGTGTGTGTGTGTGTTGTGTTGTGTTGTGTGTGTTGTGTGTGTTGGGTGTTGAGTGTGTGCTGAGTGTGTGCTGGGTGGGTGCTGGTTGTGCTGGGTGCTGGGTGCTGGGTGCTGGATGGTGGTGGGTGGCTGGGTGGCTGGCTGGGTGGCTGGCTGGGTGGCTGGCTGGGTGGCTGGCTGGGTGGCTGGCTGGGTGGCTGGCTGGGTGGCTGGGGTGGCTGGGTGGCTGGGTGGGGGGGTGGCTGGGTGGCTGGGTGGCTGGGTGGCTGGGTGGCTGGGTGGGTGTGGGTGGTGGTGGTGGGTGTCTGTGGTGGAGGCTGGGTGGTGGTGGCTGGGTGGGTGTGGGTGGTGGTGGTGGGTGTCTGTGGTGGAGGCTGGGTGGTGGTGGCTGGGTGGAGGTTGGTGGAGGTTGGGTGGAGCTGGGTAGGTGGCTGCTGGGTGTGGTGGGTGAGTGGGTGGGGTGGGTGGTGGGGTACTGGTGGCTGCTAGTGTTGGGTGGTGGGTGGTGGGTACTGAATTGGGTGAATTCGATCAGGTTGGCTGGTGCTTATTTTGGGGTGTATGATTGCTCTTCGCGCCCTTTGTGGACTGTTAGTGGGGAGGGGCCATAACGAAAGTTTAAGCTCTAAGATTGCTGCTGCTACCATTATCACTATGACTATCATCAGCCGTCTAGGTGTGGGTGACAAAAAATCAACGGTCCAGGTTCATTGCTCTTACCATTCCTGTTCTGTATTTCTGTCTACGGAAAAAATTATGACTGCTACGTTACTCAGATTTCCTCTACAACGTGGAGAGTCGGGACTGATGCAGCTGGAATTGGCGTGAGAATTTTGCACTGCAGCCCTCTGATGTGGGTTTGGGGTTTCAGGGTCAACACCACAGGAGGCCTGGATGCAAAAAAGGGTGAGAGACCTCGTTCAGAAGGAGTTTTAGGGTTCCTGGGTTTACGGTTTGGGTGTGCCCCCCGGCAGTTGCAGTGCAGGGCACATGCACACACTCAGAACTGAGGTAACTGCCCCCAGCTGGAATCGTCTCGCTTCCTGATACTCGTCCCACTACCCAACAAACGTTAAAACCTTCCATCCAAGTACTTTCCTGGCAGGAGGAACAAAGGTAGTTAAACCCTTAGGGATCCCTCTTTCGTGCTATCACCCACCCCCCTCCTCCCATATTCAACCACACTAGCAACCCTTTGGTGGCCTCTGTAGTAACCATTAAATTCTAGTAGCCCTTGTAGCAGCCGTAGTAGTAACCCTTAAAGCAGCCCTTAAAGGAACCTAAGAGTCTCTTTAAGCAGGGTTTGCTCAGAGGGCCAGACAGTTGCTGCTCTTAGCTGCTCAGAGGCTCTTCCGGCTGACGCAGCTCATGCCGCCTTCCTGGGATCATGGTGTCCCGAAAAATAGGGGCCGCTTATTGAGCACCTAAAATAATAGTACATGGATTGTCCGAGTGTGAGCGCCGAAATAGTATAGGATCCTTGTTAATGTGGGTGTCGGTTTAATAGTGGGGTACCCCCCCCCCCCCCCTCCCCCCCCCCCAACCAAAAACATAAATTCTATTTAGTATGGCGCCGGTGACGCCGGACAGGGGTCAGGGGTCTGAGTGGCAGGGAATTGGGAGGTGCCGGGGTTTGGGGGCTGGCTTGGGTGCAGGGTCTGCGCGAATGCGCGGTCGGGGGTCGGGGGGTCTGGGGATCACCAAATGCTGGAAACCAAGCCCCGATCACTCCAAGATTACTACCAAGACTAAAAACCCTTCATTTTGAACACACTCCCACCCACAATCGACCACGTCTGAAGCTTGGTGCGGTACAATAATAGTACAGTAGTACAATAGTAGAACAGTAGAAATAGTACAGTAGTAGTAAGTAGTACAATAGTAGTACAATAATAGTGCAGTAGTACAATAGTAGCACAGTAGTAGTACAATAATAGTACAGTAGTACAATAGTAGCACAATAGTAGCACAGTAGTAGTACAGTAGTAGTACGATTATAGTACCGTAGTACAATAGTAGTACAAACAAACCCTAAACCCTAAGCCCTAAACCCTTCCCAAAGGGGGGTCGGTCCAGATTGGACCCAAAATTGAATTTTTTTATACAAGCTTTAATGCTGGAGTGGCCTTTGTCGAGCAAGGGTCCAATTCCCAATTCGGCGGTTCACCCTAGCAGCCCCTAACAAACCCTAAACCCTAAGCCCTAAACCCTTCCCAAAGGGGGGTCGGTCCAGATTGGATCCAAAATTGAATTTTTTATACAAACTTTAGTACTGGAGAGGCCTTTGTCGAGCAAGGGTCCAATTCCCAATTCGGCGGTTCACCCTAGCAGCCCCCCCCAATAAGCAAGGCATACAGTAGCAGTACAACAGTACAATAGTACAATAGTAGTACAGTAGTAGTACAGAGTCTCATTCCTGACGCCCCAATAAGCGAAACAATTCTGCAAGAGATTTTCGGGCTTCAGGGCCAGGGTTTTAGGGTTGGGTGGGGGTTTGGGTGGGGGTTTAGGTCGTGGCTGCCTTAAGATTGACCATCAGCAAATAGCACAGCCCCGCCACCAAAAATTCACCCCAGCCAAAAAAAACGCATTAATTAGTACCCTCAAATTTTTGGTCAGATTCGGAATTAGCCCCCGAGCCGACGCATTAAAGGAGCCTATATTCCAAAACCGACACCCACATTATAAGGACCCCAAAGTAAGGTACACACTTATTTTCGGAAGCTCCCAGATAAGGCTCTAGGGCCTAGGGTATAGGATCCGTGTTAACCTGGCAGGTAGCTTGCAAATGAGAGCATCAGGACCCCTAAACCCTACACTCCTAAATCCTAAATCCTGAATCCTAAACCCAAATCCCAAAGCTCCTAAACCCTAAACTTTACTAAACCTTGCTAGGCTTTGTCCGAGTGTGTGCGTCAAAACACCCCAAGTGACAGGTACTTTTCCGGGTAAGTATCAGGAACCCTAAACCCGAAACTCCTAAACCCGAAGACCCAAGTAACAGGTACATTTCTGGGTAAGCATGGGGCCCCTAAACCCTGAACCCTATAAAACCTTAAACCCAAAGTAACCGGTACTTTTCTGGGTAAGCATGAGGCCGAAGGCCCGACATATCAAGTTCCTGGTCGGACCATGTACCTGGAGCTGTGGCGGCCCTTGGTTCCAGAACCCCTACTATCGACTCCGGTATAATTATCGGGTTGCCAATATTGTTCGTAAGGGCTCCTCATTACAGTGTATTATGACCATACCAATACACCCCACAGCCCTATTCCAAGTTTGGCTATACCACGATACACCCCAAAGCCCTATTCTAAGTCTTACCGCCCCCCAAAAGCTTAGTAGCTGAGTGGCTACACTTTACACTTTTTGGGATAATACTACCCATTTTATAAACTGAAAGTGTACACTTTTTGGGGCTTATGAACTCAGCAACCAGGAAAGACTTCGGCGAGTTGCTGAATCCTCTGCAGCCTTGCATGAAGTCACCTAGCCAGGCCCAGGTTCAAAGGAACATCGGAATGGGACCTTTAAAGGGTACTCTCAGGGTTCATTTAAAGGATACGACAAGGGATCCCTTTAAGGGATCTATAGGGTTGAGGGTAGGTATATAACCTTTAACCTTCTGGAGTTTACAACACCCTGCAGAAAATTATGTTTGAAGAGGCTAATATATAACCTTTAACCTTTCGAAGTTTATATAACTCTAGCATAATTATAACTGAAAATGTTAACCTTTGTTTGGGCTAGGGTACTCAGCCCCCAAGAGAAGGAGGAGCGGCGATTTAGAGCTTTTGGGGTCGGATGCAAGAGGGCTCGAGAAACTGCAAGCTTGTTACAGATCCCTAGAGTAACCCTTATGGTAACCGTTATGGTTTAGGGTTTATGGTAACCGTTATGGTTTAGGGTTTATAGTAACCGTTGTGGTTTAGGGTTTATGGTAACCGTTATGGTTTAGGGTTTATGGTAACCGTTATGGTTTAGGGTTTGTGGTAACCGTTATGGTTTTAGGGTTTATGGTAACCGTTATGGTTTAGGGTTTATGGTAACCGTTATGGTTTAGGGTTTATGGTAACCGTTATGGTTTATGGTTTATGGTAACCGTTATAGCAAGCAGGCATGAATGAAGCACTTCCAGCAGCCCCCAGAGTAGCCCAGGAGACTTAAAGCCTTCTGATCGCATCGTCATTTTGATGTACGAGATAACATGACAGATGCAGCTGTTCGAGCTTGTGGGGTTGTGTAGACTCGTCTTGGGACGGGATTGGATCAACAGAAGTCAAGTTGTGTCTCCACTGTTTTACACGAAACTGAACGGTCCACATGGCAGTCCACGAATGTTGCTTTGAACATGTGGGCCAACTGGGCGGGTGATTCCCTCGACGTCCGAGCGTCAGGAGGGCCCAGATTCGTGGGTGAGCGACACCTGCAAAAGACCCAAATTCAAAAATGCCTCTATCCTGAAGGTCAATCGCCGCGCCGAGCTGAAATGTCAGGTTTTCTGAAGCTTCGATTAGTTGATACACAGTATCAGACAACGCAACGATTCTGAAGATCCTGCCAAAGTCATACGTAAGCCAGAAGCTCCCAGAAGCAAGCACAGCAAACAGAAACAGCTAAGTGTTTGAGCAGGCACAGGTTGGATACTATAATAAAGACAATTTGACTCGGAGATATGCGGATAATCTTTTAACACCTTATGATACGGCAGATACGTCCTTTCGGGCATGTGTGCGCACATCAAAATGCATGCACATGCTAGTGGCTCATGCTGCAAGACCTGAAGCAGTCCCTAACCTTAAACTTCCTAACTACGTTCTATGTAAACTCTAACCTACACGCTACACCAAGGATCCAAGAAACCTTAGGCCCTAAACCCTCTTGCGGGAATCGCTTTTTCGACTCTGCGAGACCGAAAAAGGGACCTTTCAACAAAACAACTCGCAAGAATTGACTTTCAGAGCCGAACGTTGAGCGCGAAATTCATCCCCCCCTGTGGTCCTGCCGGAAAGCACGCCCACCTTTGCAAAGCCCGGTTACAATGTGGCAATTTGTGGTAGACTTGTTTTGGAACTCTAAGGGGATGCTGTCCCTACGTTGGTCAGACCCGTTCCAGACACCTTTATTCGGCCATGTCGGCCCCTGTAGTGGCAAGACGAAATAGTTGTTTCACAAAACACAATGCCGGAGCCCTAAACCCGAAGCCCTCATGACTTCGCAAAGTGCGATGCTGGAGCCCCAAGTCCTTAAGCCCAGGTTGGAGCCCTGCACAGCAGGGCGAGAGCCTCAAAGCCCCGATCACTCAAGTCAACTGCCAATCCCCGATCCCATAACCCCTGCAAGCCCTGAACCCTTTATATATACCCCCCTGTCTGGAACACTTAAAGTACCACTATAGGACACCCATTATAGCAACCTGACAGTAAACCCCATCAAGTTGGAAACTGGATGAAGGCCAAGTAGTGCTGGGATTTCCTATAGATGACTCTTAAGGATTGAGGTTTCCAACTTTTGGGCTTCTACCGTAGTACCCTGCATGAAGCAACCTTACAAGGAACCTTGCCGGGAAAGCGTGGGCATTAGGGCTGGGGGCCCGATGCGCAGACAGCCCATCGCTCTGTGGCCTTCACAGCCCCTCGTGGATAGCATCCCAACAGACGTAGCCGTCTTAACCCGGATGCTTTCCTTGGGCTGTTGAGATGCGGAGCGCTCAAAGCTCAGCGAGTGGCTAGGGCTCCTACCCACGTAGCAGAGTTTAAGTTGAGGCTTGAGCCACTTTGTTGGTGGGTTCGAGGTTTAATGGCGGTTTGCTTGAAGCCCGGGCTAGATTCAAGCAAGCTGCACCGCAGAGATTCAGCCCTCAGCCATGCCCAAGAACCCAAACCTCATACCCCAACCCAATCAACACGAGCGCCTGGCAGTCCGGGCCTTTTTTGCACCCAAGAACCGTACCAGAAGCGCTCAAGCAGCACCTCGTGAGTTCCCTTGGCTGTGGCACTGTGGCAGGAGCACGCTGAACACGCGCGGCACGAGTCGAACCCCCAAAACTTCTTCTGCACTGCCGATCACTCGAACATACTCGAACCACGGAATATTCCAAAACCCCCCCCCCCCCCTGCAGAACGTCCGAACTTTGAGACCACACCGAGGAGACCCAAGGAGCCTGCCACGGCGTGGCCCTTGCAACAGAATGTCCACTCAAAAAACAACCAAAAGCATGCACGGTTCCGGCGTTCCGGCGCCCGAGGGGGACTTGCAAAAAGACTGTGACTTGGATCGGAGATTATACACCACGCCGCCGCGGCCGTGGATGAAGTGCCGCGGGGCACCTATAAAGGGGGTGCTGCCATCTTGAAACAGATCCCCTACTGCTCTACATGTAAGAACCCCGCGATGGCACTGCAATGTTTGATCAGTAAGCGCAATAGTGATAGTGCAAAGTCATGACTTGTAAGCCGTACCTTTACAGGCACGCCCCCTCGTTCTTTGGTCTTCCTCATCATGACTTCTCTATGTTAAGTCCATAAACGGGTACCATACGGTTCCCAGGGTCAAGCTAAATCTGGCTCTTTAGTTTTATTGTTGTTATTGTCATTGTTATTCTTCTTCTTCTTCTTATTAGTATTGTTGTTATTGTTATTGTTTCATTCATTATTACTATTATTATTAAAGCCCTCTAGCCACTCGTGGCGACGGCGGAGTTTTTTACACTTTTGCAGCGCCGACCTGTATCTGCCGATCCGTCCTAAGGCTCTTGCCACAACGGGCTTAATGTTTCGTAGGGCCTTAGAATTTTAAACTTTCCGTCCTTCCTCGTGGTTGCTTTTCTCCAGCATGGGGTCCTCAGCAGCTTAAATCCCAAACCCCAGATTTGGGCCAAGAATCTTTTACCGGAAATGCCATAGAACCTGTATTCTGTAGGGGTAGTTCTGGAAATTAGGGTTCCTTATTAATCCCCCCCTAAACCCTAAACCCTAAAAAGGGGCTTTAGGGAACTACCCATAGAACTTTTGAAGAACCCTTCAAGACGAACTCCGGTGGCAAGTGTCGGCTCCTCGGATCGTAATGGCGGGTGGCGGGCTTCGATGCATTGGCATGGAGTGGTAGGGTTCAGGGTTTCAGGGTAGAGGAGCTGATAACCCGGCAACACCACAGGAGGCCTGGATGCAAAAGGGTAGAGGAGCAAGTACAACCGTTTCCCTCCCAAAAAAAGCTTGTTTAGGGCTTTGGTGCTATATGGCTTCGGTCTGCCGGAGGTTGTACTTATGAGCCGACGCAGGCTTCTGCAGTCCAGCAGGGTTCGTTTTCCGTTATTGCAGGTCCGTCCCTCGTCGAGAATTATGCGAGATGCGGTTGTCTTGGCTCCAAGGTTTCTCGGATATGTAGGCTCCATGTTCTAGCATTCTTGAACCGGTTTCCTGCAATAAGCAAAGAAAAGATCAACCCTGAGTCCCTGTCCCAAGCACCCTATGAGCCCTGAGCCCACGCCTTCAACCCTAACACCTCACAAGCCGTGAGGCTAAAAAACTCCAGGCCTTCTCTCCAAACTCTACTATAGGGGCCTAAATAATTGCCAAGACTATTTTCGAGGGGGGTTCCTTATTGTAGTTATAGTATAATGAGCCTGAAAAACCCTACCCTAACTTTAAGGCAGCTAAGGCCTCAAACCTTACGATCATGCCAGAGCCTTGGGCCCTTGGTGTCAGTGATCCCAGGGGCAACGAGCCGTGAGAACCCCGGAAGTGCAGAGGTCAGGAGACCGCTGGAGGGCGCAAGACCTAAGCCAACTGCTTCATATCAATTCGGAATAGGGTTTAGAGATTTAGGGTTTGGGGTGTAGGCTCAATGTTATACAGAGACTACAAGAAATCAGCCTTATCTTCAATATTGTACTACAGCTCGTTGCAAAACAGAAAACTGGTTGTCAACAGCCCATAACATCAGTTAGACTTAAGCTTAAGCTAGTTTCACACCTGTATCACCATGCCCTAATACAAGCCCCTTACTTAATTGGAGGCCTGAGTAGTTCACCAAATCTCGTTCTAATCTTGAGGCCTCTTTGCTATAAACCCAGGAAAGACAATTCAAAAAATTGAAGCCACATAGAAATTTTCCCGTACCTCGCCCTAAGCATGTAGGACCCTGCTCGACAGACGAAGGTTTCGGCCCTATTCGAGCAACTGCCTATTGGGCCACAGGAGGATTCAGAAAGCAACCCTAAACACAAGGCGAATGACCCTAATGTAGGAACCTGGTTAAACCCATGCTCTGGCTGAGGCTCTTGGTATGGGGTTATGAACCCAGAATTCAGAAGTTTGCTGGTCAGATTCCTACATCAGTTTTTATCGGTTTGTGATTTTCTTCTAGCTGTAGGAGTTGGGACTGTTTAAGTCTGCGGCTCAGCTCTGCGTCATGACTTAGTTTAGATGGGTCACTTAATTTGTAGGCGGACTGCGAAACTCCATGAGCTGTGACACGAGCTCTTCCAGACAGCTCTTCCCATGCCGCCCATGAGTTTGGGGCTTGTTTGCAGTCTCAAATTGGGTCATGTTGGGGGCGCCTTCGTAGTAGGTCTACTGACTTTGATTTCGGAAATATGGGCCCCGAAGCCCTATAGGCTTAAAGTCCTATGAGAGCTGCTCAACAGTTCCTGGCCGAAGCCTCTCTGGGAAAGGGCTCCTTGCACCGATCGTGCCGTCGCGGCACCGCTGTGGCGGCACCGCTTCGGATGTCCTGGGGCCAATCTCTGCGAAGAGACCGTCCGGGAGGCCATGACCGGTATGCGGTCGGTGGCTCAGCCTTCTTCAAAGCTATATTGTTTTGGTGTTTGCTTTGAGGGGTCTGTGGGTTTGGAGGACGGGTCACCGTGCGAAAGATCTGGAGATGAGTATGGCTCTAACAAGTGGACATAGACACACGCATGTACTTAGGCACGCGCTTATGCAGGAGTCATAAGCCGATGCATGCAAGCATGCGAGCATACATGCAAATCCAGATTCGCAGACATCGCAGACCCATTCATGCGTACATACATCTGCAGGTGTAAGGATGCAGAGACCAAGCGACGTGCCTGTGGACTGCATGGCCATGCATGCATGCTAGATAGATAGAGATAGAGAGATAGATCGATAGAGAGATCGATAGCCCGTCCTTTCTTCCGTGTTACATTCGACGACGTTCGTGTGCTTGCTGGTTTGAAGTCTGTGAGTCTACGTTGGCACAATTTCACAGCGTGGCATTTCGATGAGTGTGCACGTGACTTTTGTAGAATAAGAGTAACCCTTGATAGAGGCCCTGAATCGTAGAACCCTTCATATCATGAGCCAGGCCAGAGCCGCCCATCCTGCTAGGCAGCCAAGAAGACCTTGGGATGTAGATCCAACTACCTCCAAACCCCGCGCAGCATCAACACCTGTCCTGTCATGACGCGGCCACTCAAGACGCAGTCGTGTATGACAATTGCTTCAAGTTCAAGTGTCGATTGTGTCGATCTGCCCAGCTGAACTGGACAAGGGTCGCTTTACGACTAGGGTTTGGGGTTTAGAGGTTAGGCGCTCAGTGGGGTGCTGGCATTCATCAAGTCCAGGTGTAAAAAGAGGTTAGGAAAACCGCTTCTTCTCGAACGCGCATGCCCTCAGCCGGCACCCCATAGCAAGCCTCACCCACCCCGTATGAAACCTCGCAAAAGCGCCATACAAGAATCCTACAGCACTCCATGAACACTTGCATAAAAACCAGCCCCCCCTCCCCCCCAAAGTTCATCAAAACCCCTACTAAAACCCTAAACCCCTAAACCCCTAAACCCCTAAACCCTTAACTCTGAGCCAGAAAACCCGCCAAAAAACGAAGCTCAGGTCGGCCGAGAACCTGCGGCGGAGAACCGGCGGGCTTGAAAGACCTGGCGGCGCTTCGAAATGGGCTGTTTGTTTTAGGATTCTTATTGGCTGTAAGCTAAACTTTTCAACTTTTGGGATTCTTATAAGGTGGTCGGTTTTGAAAATTTCAACTTTTATTCCCTTGGGTTTTGGGCCAGTGAGGATTGATTTTGTAGCCCTTAGGTTAAGGGTGTTTGGCGCGTTGTCTTTGCAGGGTTTCGTTTCTTAGGATTGGGTTTGTAGGCCTTTTGTGAATCGAGCAGGATTGTCTAAGGGTTGTAAGGGTTTCAGAGCGGTTTTAGAAGGGCTCGGTTGAGGAATTAAGGCTGCAGCTGAGCATGGTTTAGTAAACTAGGGCCTCAGGGTTGGATTTCTTGAGGCTAGGGTTTGGTGTTGTATTTAAGGAAATCGTATAGTTGTTTAGGCAGGGTGTTGGGGCTCAGGAGTCTATGGTTTAAGTTTTACCCTAAAGCCTTAACCAGCTAAGCCGTAAAGCCCTGCCCCAAAAACCTTGGATTCACAGCTTCGCTCAAGAAGCACAACGCACGGGTCTTCCAAGCTGCACAGCGAAGGAATCGTCGACCTACTGGCTCTTCCAGGGGCTGCCCAGGGTACACACAGCTTGCCCTGACCAGCCTGTAAACAGTGCCTTTGGGTGGAATATAATTGCCATGTACCTATGTATATCTTTGTGTTTAAACGTAGAACTGTTTGCCAACTTACACACATACATACATTTGAATACATACACATATGCATGTATAACTTATACAACTATATGCTTAGCTACGCACCTGCGTGGGTAGACATGTAACTGCATACATAGTACATCAGTATGATGCTGAGTTTGTGCGCTTCTGCTTGCTTGCCTGCTTGTCTGTAGCAGGTATCGGAAGTTATGCAACATCTGTGTATTCAAAATATGTATGTATATGTATATATATATATATATATATATATATATATTAGCTCACACCCCCCCCCAAGACCTACCGCGAGGTGCTTCGGCTAGCAATGGGTAGTAGAACATGTAAGGATTTGAGGAAACCATTAGGATAAAATACTCTCATACATAAACAATGGAAACGTATATCGTGTATAATCAATAGCTGAATACACTGTAATGACCTACGACGGCGCGACATCGCCGTTGGCGGATTTGGGCAAGCTTCAATGCCTGCAATTGTTTAATAGGATACTGCCTAAATGTTCCGGATATTCATAACTCTGGTCATATAATGACCATAGGCATAACCCGAAGACAGGACCAAGACAGAACAGTGTCTACATCCTACGTAAGATCGTTAGATGCGCCGGGTAACTTTGTGTTTGTCATTGTCTGTTTTTAATTTTGTTCATGTACTCATAGGCATAACCCAAAGACGGGACCAAAACAGAACGATGTGTGCATCCTACCTAGGATCGTAATGAGGGTTACATGTGCACACATGTTTATTCTGTGTGAAGCTCTTAGGTTACTCATGCGCCAATGTGTATAATAGCTATTACTAGTGCGAATACTAATACTGATACTAAGATTTCTATTCCTACGAATAAGGATATTACTGTTCATAACATAATAGGCTTAATGGTTAATACTAGTATTAAAAATTGCACTACTAATTCGAATAGTAGTGCTGATGGGAATATTAACACTCCTGGGGATACTAATACGCATATTCTTATTAACTGTTCTCAATATGAATACTAATAGTACTAGTTGTTTGGAATACTAATACTTGTCCGAATATTCATACCAATACTCAGGCTACTGCGATTATACATAATAGGACATTAATATGGGTATTCGTATTAAGGTCAGCATTTCCTTCGAAAGTATTCATATGCGCATCATAATTCATCTTAATACTCGTACTGATATGAATTAGTATGATTACAAATACTTTTACGAAGACGGGTACTTTCAGTAATACCGATACTAATATGAATACTAGTGTTCCTACGAATATTAAAAAACATACCCATATTGATAGTAATTTTATTTTTTATTTGTTACCAATATACACGCAAATGCTAACATTAATACTAATATGCACATAAGTGATACAGTTCCTCCGCAGATTAATGCGCATAGTCTTATTAATTATTCTCAGTATTTATATTCACATTAAAAAACCTACACTAACATGAATAGCAGTATTACCACTTGATACTCCAGATAATACGATTATGCATAGTATGAACAGCGATACTGCTATTGATACCAATATTAATGCTCCTACGAATACTAATAATCACGTTCAAACCAAATACAAAAAACAGACACATCAATGTACCAAAGAATCTGTATTTTCACATACCAATAAATAATATACTCGTATACTACTATTCCAATGTTACCATAGACTATGAGACTATACACTTGTTAATATTAACACTAAGAATAAGGCAGAGACTAAGACCAAGACTAATACGAATACTAAAACTCACACTAGACATTAACACTACCATTAGTACACCTATTGTATAGACTTATATTCAGACTAATACTAACGCTGACATTGGAATTGACATTGACACTGACACCAACACTAACAGTAACACGAATCAACACGCTAGAACGCAGATACTAATACTAACACTAATGCCTAATGCACATCTGAAGACTACTGCGCGTAAACAACGAAACCATTTCCGATCAAGCATGCTGCGCGCTGTATTGGCTCTAAGGCTCCGAGAACCAAAAATCCAAAAAACCAAAAAACCAAAAATCCAAAACCTTTGTCAGGGGGGTCGAAACTTTTGGATTTTTTGGTTTTCCTAGGGTTTTTTTGGTTTTCCAACAGAAAACCAAAAAAATCCAAGGTTTTTTTGGTTTTCCAGCAGAAATCCAAAAAAATCCAAGGTTTTTTTTGGTTTTCCAGCAGAAATCCAAAAAAACACAGGTGTTTTTTGGTTTTTCACGAGAGACACAGCAGAAAAACCAAAAAAACCTTGTGTTTTTTTGGTTTTCCACCGAAAATCCAAAAAAAGCCATGGTTTCGCCAAGGCAAAGCCCAAAAAACCAAAAAAGACCTAGGAAAACCAAAAAATCCAAAAGTTTCGGGCCCCTCAGAAAGGCTTTGGATTTTTGGATTTTTGGTTTTTTGGTTTCCGCCGTCGTATCGTATGGTTTCTTTTAATGTTTCTTGCTTATGAATACAGGCATATGAATTTGAAAGCGGACATGAGTAGGCACGACGTTGTAAAGAGACATGACTTCACATCAGCCATGATAGAGAAGGTATCATCCCCGAAAATTACGCAAAACACGAATCGTATGCCAAACGCGAATCCCTGCCAAGAGAAGGTTTTGACGGTATTTACAATGGAAAAGAGGCCGAGGTAGGTCATGGGGGGGGGTGTGTCCATATATATATATATATATATATATATATATGTGTGTGTGTGTGTGTGCGCATCTGTACACATGCATCTCACGTGTTAAAATTGGTGTAAAATTGTAGGTTTAAGTAAGTAATTGTATATATACATATTAGTATAACCGATGTATATCTTTTTGCATTTAATCTCATATAGAGTGTGTAGTCGCCTCGCAGCTGCACTGCGACATGGTCAACTATCCTTGTATGCGATGTTTTGACGGCAAAGTGAGAGCTTGCTTGGGCACCGACAGGAGGTGCTGTTCTTGGGGTTGCGACTGAACCATAGTGTTTGTGTATCTGTGTGCAGCTTAGTGTCTTGCCCTGGTTAGAGTCAGCCCTTATCGGAAGAAGGCTTGCAAGAAGACCTTGCTGGCAGCCCCTGCATTGTCAGAGCCAGGAGGGCGAGGGGTGTCAGACGGAACTCAGCCAGACTCGCGTCCTGCAGTCTCGACTAGGGTTGCTCGCAGTGACCTGTATACAACGTTCTCTGCATGTTCCAGATAAGATAGTAGCTGAGTGTTGGCTAAAGATTTCGATTGCTTTAACCCGCCCAGCTACATGTTTCAACGACTGTCATTTCCCTCGCAGCTTGGATGCCTGCGCCTGGTCACTTGTTGCCTCAAGCTCCTACAAACCGGAGACCAGTGGTCCCAAGTGTCGTCCTTTATGCACTGCGTTACAACATAATGTTGGCCCCTGATTAATAAACCCCCCCCCCCCCCCCCCCCCCTCAAGGTTGTCAAGGTCGCAGGCCCCCCACAGGATCACAGACCCCCAAATAATCCCGTGAAGCCAAATTGCAGTAAACAGTGGTGCTAGTAGTAGTAGTCGTAGTAGCAGCAGTAGTAGCAGTGGCAGTGGCAGTGGCAGTGGCAGCAGTAGCAGTAGCAGTAGCAGTAGCAGTAGCAGTAGGAGTGCCACAGGAGTTTGATTAATCGTGGGACGTTGATTAATCGTGGGTGACACACGATTGCTGGGGATAGCTCAAAAAGCTTGTTTGGGGGCTTGGAACGACACAGCAAGTAGTGTTGAAATCACCACTTTGGAGGATTAAAACGTGAAGCGGTTTTGGGGCCAATGAGGTTTCAAGTTTAATATCGGGGAAGGGTTTAGGCCTAGACCAAGTCTTGCCCCCTTTAAAAGTAGTCTTCGAAGCACTTTTTGAAATTTTAGATCCCCAGACGGTGTTGCCTTTAATCGTGGGGGTTTTCTGCAAAAAACGATCCTTATTTGGGTGCTGCCTTTAAAGTAGTACAGATTGGGGCCGGAGCCGCCCGCAGGCCGCCTTTAATCGTAGGGGGATTATTCATCCTAGGTCAACATTATCAAGCCATATTAACCACGTATATGGTACAAGACCGTAACCGCACTGTATGGCATCATATGTTGGTGTGTTTCTGGCGTTGTATGTGATGCATACTGTGTAATAAGTTTGTCATGTCATATCAGTCCATGTTCATGTTGTTATTTGTACTGCACCATAACATGCAGTTGTATAATGTCCCGCCATATTACATTGTAACAAACTACAACAAGTCAGATTCGAATATATTGCATCATCTTATTATGTTGCATTAAAAAGTATAATTAGTGCTCCAATATATCAGTGTGTGTTTTATTACTTTGTACTGTGGAGTCTTGTAGTATAGTGTGTTTTTGTTTCGTTACAGTATTTTACCGTACAATACATGGTTATACTACTTGCCTGCCTATATTAGACTATGCCATGCTAGGTGACATTAACTTTTCATATGTCATGTTACCCAACCTGAGCTCAACACACATGGCTGTACGCATCGATGCTTCGCGGTTACGACGTGTTTCGATTGTCTGTTACATCTGAGGCTTGAAGAACTGCAATTACTCGTCCTGAGTTTCTGAACATGATTGAACGTTGGCATACCACCAAAACCCTATTCTAGTTCTTTAGACGCCTATTTTGTACTCTGTAGTCACCTTCCAGCCCTTCCCTTGTTCTGCGTTATCGCAATCAATGGTTTAGGCAGGCTGGATGCAAAAGGCCTTCGAAGCTTAGGGATGCTGGAGTTTCTGGGTCTTAGAGATTCAGACTTTCGACGTGGTGCTTAAACTAATCAACATTATGTATGATATGTATAGGGTTTTGAGTGGGCCATGCCGAACCGAGGCAGAATCATCATACCAGAGCGAGCTAGAGAAGCCTACAGGCTGAGCCCGAGAAGAAGCAAGAAGAAACTGTCTTCCTAGAGTCGCAGCCTGCAGAAACGAGCTCTTTACTAGGCTTTGGAGTACCATACTTTAATGATCTTTAATACTGTTTTTCTTAAAAGGAACCATTATGAAATAACAGTATATAAATTTCTCTCCCCATGTACTTAAAAGCCCAGTTTAGCCAGCGTCTGGAGACAAAAGTGCTGAACCCCCAATGCTTCGGTCCCCCATGGACCGAGGAGCAGCGAAATCGGAGAGAAAGCCATAGTGCCGTATAGCCGGGGGCTCTTAGGATCCTTAGGGGTTCTGCAAGGGGCTTCCACGCGTGGCTCTTTAAGGGCCAGAGGGCTCGTGTTCGGGGTTTTGTTCTAGAGATACGAGTTCAGGATTTTGGAGTAGATTCGGGTCGATGATGCATGACCTAACTATTGATGCAACCTGAAGGCCGTTAGCCTCACCATTGCCCTAAACCCTACACCCTAAACCAATCATAGGCACCCCCCAAGATCCCAGCCTTACTTTGTCGGGTGGTTTTGGGGTGTAGGAATTAGGCCATGGGACGTTAGAATGGGAGGTGTTGGATGGCTTTGGTATTTCGCGGTTTAGGTTTAGGGCTTCAGGTTGGGATTTACGGCTACGGCATACAGGAGCAACCTGATAGAGTTTTGATGGGAGCACAGGAGTCTTAATACAGGGGCATGAGGGTTCCCATGATATTTGAGCGGATCTCGGTTCCCAGCTTCAGCATGACAATCCCTCGTGAATGTGGTCGAGTCAAAGCATGTTGTTCGAAAGCGCTAGCCCCAAACCCACGGCAAAGTAAACCCTAACCCCCAGCCCACTCGTGGATAGGTCAAACCTCAGTCTAGGTGGTAGGTAAAGCTGATGGTGGAGGAACCTTTTTTTTTGCATTCAAACCGCAAAAGCACACTATCTAGGACCGTATCTAGGAAATAGCCGGGCAAATTTAGCGAGGATTCTTCACAATGCCATGTCATGCCACCAGAGTCGCGACATGATGGTCTCTGCTATACTATTCGTATTGATTCTCATGTTTGCTGCTCTGAGAAATGCAATCGCAACAAATCGTGATGCCAAGTCTCCGAACCCATATAACCTTAAACCCCGAGACCCTAAAAGGAGGGACTCAGTCGAGCGCCAACAACCGACTTCCCTGCAATGGAGAACTTGGTCAGAGGATTCCAGGACCAACGATCTCTAGGGTTTAGGGTTTAGGGTTTAGGGTTGGGGTTTTGAAAGCCCAGTTGCAAGAACCCCCGGACCTCTGCGCGGGGTCTTTCGAATCATGGTTTCCTGAATTTTCAGCAGTTCCTCTTTCGACGAACCTCCGTATAGAATCGGTTGAGGAACCCTTTTGCCAGCTTAGGGTGTGCTAGAAGTTAGCAGTCAACGTCCCAAACCCCAACACCCGGTACCCGTAAATGCCCTCAACCCTGAAAGCTGCAATACCCTTAACTTTGTCATAGTTGGGTGAATGTTACATGGCTTTGGGTACTTAAAATCCAGTAAGGAATACAAAATTAGATGTCCCAACTATGAACTAGTCAACCCCCAAAGACCCGAAAAGCCGAAATCCTAAAGCAGAAGGACATGCGCTCGGCACTGCAGACCCGCGACAAGGGCTCGGGCTACCGTGGAGGCAAAGCTGGGTTTCCTGAACTAGTGTAGTCGCCAGATCCTTGCAGTTTGGGACGTTCTATGCTCAACGTTGATTTATAAGCAGATCCTTACAGTATGGGACTTTCTATGCTTAAAGTTTATGGGCTGTTCCATCCGTAACGTTTAGGACTCTTGCTCAGAACCGGTTGCTTTGGTGGCGTGTGTGTGTGGGCCGAGGGTCGACACAATTCGAATGGGGTGTGCGGTGTTATTGCAGCCTGATTAGAAGGGGTTACATGGGGGTCTTTTCGCTGCTGTCAGGTTATGACTTCCGTTGCTCCCCGCCGTTGCTGGTCTTGTTGTAGTGGTATTGAATCTACCTTAATAACGGATGGAGTCGCCGGTTGCTTGCGTTTGCCATTTGGGAGTTTACGAACATAGGGGACCCGAATAAGGCACACTAAATAGTAGGATCCTTATTATATGGACCCCAAAATAGGGTACCCCTAATTTTCGGAAACTCCCATTTGAGTTTCCCTGAACTCAACCTTGAAGCTCCAGGCAAGAATGGTGCTTTTACTCTACCGAGCACTCCGAGTGAGGGAAGTCTTGTCTCGGCTACCTGAGTTGGAGAATCCGTGTCAAGAGGTCCGAGTGTGAGCGCCGAAACGCCTGAGGTTATGGCTTAAACGTTTTTACGAGTTTCGGCTTTCGGATTTATGGGAATGGCTCCAGGCATCTAGTAGGACATGGCGCGGGAAGATTGAAACACGGCTTGGGTCCGCCAGGTACCCTACCCTAAGGGCCAAAGGACCTAGTAATCAGGTACTTGGGTTGTGGATGATAGTTTTGCAGGTTGTTGGACATTCCTCCCTATGCTTATGGCACGAATCGCATCGGGTCGCTACAGCAGGGGGATATCAAACTAGACCCAGACTTCCTACAAGAGCTCACCGTCTCCATTCGGAAGATCATGCAGATGAGACATGGGGGCGTTTTATAACTCTGGGTTGATTCCTGGAAACCCATCGCATGTCTATCGGCTACTCTCCCAGCAACATCCCACGGTGACCGAAACCTCACATCCCAAGAACCCGAAACTCCGGGAAAAGGTGTGGATGCCATCCTGCCTCGGGCTTACGCGCGGAAGCTTGTGTATCTATAGTATAACCTACGTACACACACATTTATTTATGTATATATATATATACATATATGTGTATATATATATATATATGTATATATATATACATATATATATATATATCTCTCTCTCTCTCTCTCTCTCTCTCCTTCTCTATCTTTCTACTTACAATGTATTTGTGTGGTGGCAACTGTGGAGGTTCTCAGTACCATCGGGTTTGGCATAGTTATTTGCCAGGTAGAGCACTACTGGTCTCCATATGAGGATCCTTGCTTGTCTGGAACTTCCATATACAGCCCGTGCATCCATTCATAAGTTTCTGGAAAACGCTCACACAAAACCCGTTAAAACTTTGAGCCCTAAATCACACAGCTCGACGAATCTACTATGCCGGCAGAGGGTTCGTGAGGAGTTCACGGTCGTCCACTGAGGGGGTAACGAGTTGGCTAGTACGTCTCGTCCGTACCGAACGTTCCGAGACCGCAAGGCTGAGGAAAAAGGCGTTCCAACAAGAAAACTTGAACACCAAAACGTTGAGTTCGTCAGTCTTAACTTCATGTTTTCAAACATCTAAACCGTTTCCGTTTTCTTCGCTTCGGCGTACTACCATTGTACGATGTAATTATGAGTGCTGAAACCCTTTTTCCTGAACCCTTAACGGGTTGCGGACGCCGAGGGCCGGAACGCGGTGGTTTGGGCAGGCCCGGCTATGGACTGAGGTTTCCGGGCAGGAGTAGGGATGGGCGCTTGGGGTTCTTTGGTTGAGGGTTCTGGGGTATGCTTTTGTTTAAGGTTTGGGGTTCTATTTGGTTTGGTGCTTTCGGTTCCAGAGCATCTAGTCTAGGGTTCTGGGTCAGAGTTACTGCCACGAGTGCAGCGGCTCTGAGATCCGGGCGGGCCTTTACAAGTCTGTGCAAAAGGGTTCTGGGTTCCAAGGTATTGGTGCAAGGGCTCACGGTACACTGCACGAGGGTTTTAAGGGTCTAGAATTTTGGGCTCTTGGCATCTAAGTTATGCCAGCACGGGTTCGAGTTTTTCCCCCGAACAGTGTGGGACACACTATGAGATTAAAGCGTCAAGTTCCAGTGTAAACAGAGCTGTCCAGTTTGACCGCACAACAGGGCTTTCGCCCCAAAGAAAGATTCCGCTGTTTACTCTGCTTCAACGTGTTGAACTGCTACAGCATCACGTGAAATACACACATGTCCACCGGAAAGGTTAGTAGAGAGCAGGAAATATTAGCCCATGGATGCACACACACACACACATGCAAATGCGCATGCATGTCTTTCTCTGTCCCACCCTCCCTCTCCCTCCCTCCCTCCCTCCCTCTCGCTCGCTCTCTCTCTCTCTCTCTCTCTCTCTCTCCCTCCGTTTTGCTCTCACGTCATAGTCTGCTTGATCTGGTTTACCTGCGACCTACTCTCGAATAGGCGGATCGTATCTGCCTTGCTTGAAAACGTCTGTGTATCCCGAGCCATGCAGGGGATGGAGTTGAAGCCCTCGACCGCACCCGCCGAGCCCGAAGAGGAGCTCGCAAGAAAGGGGTCTTGGCAACGGCATCCTTCAAACCTCACGCAGCATTTGAAACCCGAAGCCCCAGTCCCCCCAAACCTTAACTAACCATTGGTATTGGAGGAGCTAAGGGGCCAGGGATGATGATAGTCCCATTAAATAAGGAGCTCAAGAGCCAAAGGGGAACCCCAAAACCACTGGTTAGTTAAGCCCTAGTCCTCCAACACTATGCTCGAAGACTGCTTGTCAAGCCTAACCCCAAGGGTCCAAAGGACCCAATAATTAGGTAGTCGGTTTCAGGATAGTAGTTATGTAGGTTAGGATTCTGGAGAGTATATGATTATTGGGTACTTGGACCCTTGGGTAACTTGTCTGGAGCTCTAACTAACGCGTCGAAGTGAATCCTCGCCTGCATTGTGCGAGTGCGAGTCGAAAGTGTCGAAAACTTAGTAGTGCAGTAGATAACCTTGTTGGGATACTATAATCCCTACATAACATAACCCAAAAAGGCTAACCTTTGTTCCTCTAGGATACTGGCAAATTTGCGTGACTCAATTCCATTTTGGAGGATCTTCGGGTTCACTCTCCGGGGAATGCTGTTGCTAAGGTTTTCCGTGGGGCCTTCGGGACTTCTTTAAAAAGAGTTTACGGGCTTTGTTGTCAAAGCCATTCGGCTTTCGGATGTGCTATCCAGGCTGGGCCCATCCTGTAATCCCTTTATAACCTAAGCCCGGTATGATACTATATTGCATTCTATTCTAAACCCGGCGATGCGAGGCAAACAAACCTGAAACCTTACCGCGCCACCCTCTACTCTCAACGCAAGCGTGGCTGCCATCACTATCTGAGTTCCCGGGTTTTGGGTTTAAGGTCCTTGAGTCTGACCTGATGTCGCATTCCCTTCTCATGCGCAGTAGGAATCCTAAGACCTAAAGGTGTCAAACTAATTAGAAAGCTACTATTCTGCAGGGCTGCCTAACATAACTTTCGCAGTACAGCGTACCCCTTGATCATTAAGGCCCATAGAGAAGCTAAAGCGGACGATAATTCGAGCAAAAATCCCAAACCCAGAGGGCCCGTGTTCCTGCATAGTATATACTTATATACGAACCCGTTTCAGGATTAGGTATATGGCTACATGGGCATGCGGACCCTCAGGGAAATTCAACGGACTCAGACCGTTCGTACAGCATTTGGGCGGTCGGAGTGCGAAACAGACCATAGTAAGCCATACATGATAATTAGCATCAGATGCACAGTTGTCCATACATGGCATACCATAGTAAATCCTGAGCCATAGACCGAGCCCACCGAGCCCAATACCCCTTAAGTAAAGAGTAGACGCTTAAACATAATATCAAGCCCACATGACTACAAGTATATTCCTTTAATCATAACTTTAAGCTCCCCGCCCACAACTTGAGGTCTATATTAGAAGCTGCCCCCACCCTGTAATAGTGACTATAAGGATTATATTAGGGCCTATTATATTCCCATTATACCGCGATTACAGGGTGGGGGCCCCTTCTGAGGTCTATACCGTTTCAGGGGCGTGGGGCTCTCTTGGAAGACCACCTGGGCCCAGGACTTTGCGACGGCATGGACCAGGCGAGTCCGGCAAGGCTTAGAAGAACTGGTTCATGGGTAGATGTCTAGATAGGGGCCCCCACCCTGTAATAGTGGTATAATAGGAATATAATAGGGCCCTAATATAATCCTTAAAGTCACTATTACAGGGTAGGGGCAGCTTCTAAGGTAGATGTCTAGGTAAGGGCCCCTTTTTAGGTCCCAAGGGGTCAAGGTTTGGGGTTTGAGGCTAGACCTCATAGTTCGTCGCTCTAATGCATGGCTGAAGCGATTGCTTAAAAGCTGTAGGGTATCGGTTACTTGAAGTACTTTTTGGGTTTAGGGCACCGTTTGCGCAAGGGTTTCAGGGCTAAGGGTACCCTAAACTCCTTAACCCCTAAACCCTAGGTACCCGGAATCCTCGCTGTGGTTCGTCCGAGAGTGAGTGCTGAAACCCTACTTGGAGGTTCATGGGTAGTTATAAGTGGGGTTATAAGTCCCCTAATATGGGTTATACTTATGGTTACCCTAGTCATAACCCCACTTATAACTACCCATGAACCTCCAAGTATGTACCCTCATCCGCAAGCCGTGAGACTTCTTGCCTCAGGTACTGCTCGCGAAACCCACGGCTTCGCGATCCCAAGGCCAGAGCGAGTTTGCATGTAACTTTTTGGCCTTAATGGTTAGAATAGGGTTCCTTTAAATGCGTCAATAAGGGTTACTATAAGGGCTACTAGAAGGGTACTATAAAACAGGGGGCCCTAAATGATTAGAATAGGGTTGCATAGGAGCACTACAGTGCTTCTAGGGTTCCTACGGCTAGGGGGCGGCAATGAGCCCATATGTGTAATTGCCAAGATTATGGTCCCTTTCTGAGTACCCTAAATATTAGGTGCCGTCTGATGATGGAACAGAGCCTGGGTTCAAAATTAGGTGCCGTCTCATGATAAGGACCCAAAAAGGGACCCTAGTTTTGACAACCACCCATATGCAAAACAAGCGGCACTTTGACATGTTGAAGCGCTCCGGACCTCTCGGATCAAGCCACTTCGGTGCCATTTGTGAGTTTCTGGAAATCGGGACCCTAATAGAGTACCCCAAATAGCAGGATCCTTATTATGAAGGCCCCTAAATAAGGCACCCCCAATTTTCGGAAACTCCCATTTTCGTGTTCGCTCTTACCGAGGCTATTCGTCCAAGATTTCGCGGATCGATTCAGGAATAACGCGCTTGTACATGGGTGCTTCAAAGCTGTTTTTTGCACTCAGTAGCGAAGACCCTAACCCCAAGCGACAAGGTTACTGAGTCAACAGCCCAAAAACCTTAAAACCCGGCACCCTCAAATCTTATAACCCTCATCTTACCCTGCAGTGCGGGCTCGTCCTTACTAGCTGGGAGGGGACAAACCCTCCTCTCACAGCCTAAACCCGAAAACCATGTGCAGCTTCGTCATCTGGGTGGTTCTTCAAATTATGGTACGCTTTGAAAAGGGTGCTGTACTATGATTTTTGGGACCCCAGCGAGGGGACCATGGGGGGCCCCAATTCAGAGAACTACTCATTCTTGCGGTTTAGAGTTATGTGAGGTGCTTGTCGGGCTTCTCTGAGGCTTTTGAAGAGAGATCTCGCAAGGATTGAATCATCTGGCTCGTACCATGCACCCGACATGATGAACCTTAGCATGCCAGTAGTGCCAATGATGTTTGGGTTTGATGCTTACCTCCTTGAAACCTTAGCGTGTCAGAAGCATTAAAGCGATTAATGAACTCATAGCAACGTCATAGGAACCCTAGCAAACCTCTGTAAATGTTTTTGCATGTCCAGCTCGAAACCCTAAAATCCTAAACCATCAAACCCTGAAGACTCTGAGCCTAGAAATCCCGCAACCTTACAGCTCTTGGCCCCAGACCCAAAACCCTGAAACCGTAAACCCCGACCGCCCTCAATGCGCAAAGCCCTAAACGCCAAACTCCTCCAGTGCCCTTATCGTATACCACTTATGGTTTCTCTTGTAGGACCTCCCTGTACCTTAAAACCTTAAGCTAAACCCTAAAACTCTAAACCCTTTACCTTACAACCCTAGGCCCTAAGCCCGAGAATGCTAAACGCAAGGCCCTCCCGGGACTGATGCGACGAGGGGTGCCAGCGGAGATGCGCCAAGAGGCCCATACTCACTGCTGTTGGGTTCCTTTGAAGGGTTCTAGAAGCATTGCTGTAAGTAATTAAGGCTACAGTAAACCCCATAAAGTTGGACACCGAATCAAGGCCAAATAGTGCCGGGGTTCCCTATACACTTCTCTCAAGGACTGAGGCTATTGGGTTTCCAACTTTTCGGCTTCTACTGTAAACCCTAAACCCTAAACCCTAAACCCTAAACCCGAGTTAGGGGTTTTGAGCAGGCTTAGGGTCTCTTGGCTTTAGGGTTTCGGGGTTGTGGACTTTAGGGTTTTAGGGCTTGGGGTTGAGAGTTTTGGGGTCTCAGGGGTTTGGGGATTTCATTGCTTTAGGGTTATATAAGGGTTTGAGGATTTGGGGCTTTGGGATTGAATTAAGGCTTTAGGTTCAGGGCTTCGGACTTTAGGGTTTTGTGCTCTGAGATTCCGGGTTTGTCTCTCGAATAACTTGAGACTCTGCATTGCTTTTGAGCTGTGTTTGAGCTTCGTTCGGAGCCGTGGTACCAAGCATTGCCCGGCCGCATCCGCTGGAGGCCTTAGGCTTCCCGGGAACATAGACTGCCCAAACTTCAGAGCTGCATCCCAAACTCCCCGAAACCTTACTTCTGTTGCACAGACTTGTAGATGCCTGCCTGGATGTCGGATGTCAGAGCCGCTGCACTCGTGGCAGACACCCTAACCCTTGGAAGTCACTGAGTCACGGTGGAGCCTGTCGAACGGGGAAGCCGTGTGAGAATCGACGCCTGTGAAAACAGAAATGAAGCCGAACTCGTGATAGATGTGATCATGCAAGCGGCCCAGAATATCCCCTTGAGACTGTAATTAATCGTCGAAGAGATACACATCCAGCAAGATGCCATACAACTCCCTACACCTCTCAACCCTTTATGGAATTCGTAAAGCCCTGTAGCCCTAACTGATAAGTCCCACTACTACGGCCTCCAAGCGGGCAGTCCTTGATGCCTTTGCCTGCCGCGTCGGTTCATGGTTCAGGGACAGCCTGGGTCTGCAGTTTGAGGTGCAGTAGTACAGTAAGTAACCTTCAGCTTTTTTTGGGGGGTACTATAGTCCCTACATTCCCTACATACTCCACGTAAGGAAGTGGCGGATTTCATGTTGTTGCGTTGAAGGGCTTGCACTTTCGGGGCTTTATGCCTTTCGTTTTAAAGGTTGGAAGAATTGCTGGTACTTGTTCTGCCAATTCCTTCATAAAAGTATGGTACATTCTGCTTTGGTCCGAAACCCTGTCCTAAGTACTGCCGCCGGTTCATGGGTCCAAACGGTTTCAGGGTTTGAGTTTGAAGCCCTCGAACCTTCAAGCCCGGACAACCCCTGCAAAACCGCAAGGCGCTGGACACATCCAGACGCCTACCCATCAACTCCTGCAAGCTAACCAACCAAGCACATTCTGCCAATCAAGAGGTAGTATGTATATAGACATAGACATGCAAGGACATGTGTATATATATATATATACATACATATGACTGATGCACGAAACCGTTGTATGTACACAAACCTGTCGAGGCTGCCAAACTTGTGCACCGGGCCGTTTGAAAAGTCATGCTTTACGAATACTGAAACCCTAAGCCCGAAGCATTAAACTTGTGTCTGACCGTATGATGCAGATCTCATCAGGGCTGAGAAGCCTCGCTGTTCAAGCTTTCGGGTTCTGGTGTGAAGGCTCAGGATTGAGGGTTTCGATTGTTCGGGGTTGGTGTAGAACCGGCCCTTCAAACAAATGGGCTTAGGGTTCTAGGCTTTGATTTTGGTGGTGAGAGCATTGGGTTGTGGCACAGCAGTGCAGGGCAAAACAACAGCGGTGACATGGTCGAACGCCAACTGAGTCATTGGTAATATTAGTCACAATTCAGAAATGCCCATGGGGTTTAATGAGAATTTTCGGAATGGTTTGAGGGTAGTTTCATGGCATTGGGATTGGTGGCCTCTGCCTCACCTACTGGCGGCTCTACGACTCCTACGGCAAACGGCCAGCATCTCCGAAAAAACCTTGAGGACGAAAGATGTTGCACGGTTTTGCATCCACATCAGATGTCAGGGGAGGCACTGGAATGACCCGGAGGCAGGCATATATGATACCAAGAACTCATGTTATCTTTGTCGGTGAACATCCGTCAGGCTCAAGGCTTTCCGTAGGTATTTCCAGGTGGGGCGGCGACTACTTTGTGGCGAGGAATGTGATTCAGAACGCATGCGGTGCTTGGGGCTGGCGCATGTGGATAAAAATCAAACAATGCGCACAGACCCCACACCGCAAGTGAAAGTCACTAAATACTATGAACAGCCTGAACAACCGTCACGGCCCGAAACACGCCTTGCCAACACACCGACATTGGATAACACACACCCATGCCGCTTCGACCAAAAAGCTACGAGTGGCTGCCGAAGCAAAGCATGTTCCCGCTGTAATTACCTGTTCCATTCTGCTTTTCAGCTTCCGACGGTGGAAATCCGCACACCCATGTCGCTTCGACCTAAGAGTGGCTGCGGACGCACTTTCCCATTTTACCTGACACCTTTGCTCCAAGTTTGTAAAAAACGGGTTTCGCCGGCTTGCGTGCACATGCGTTTGGAGTGAAGGCGCTGGATGTTTAGGGAGAATAAGTCCACTTTGCAGCCGAGCCGAGTGGGTTCTGAGGGATGTGCAACGACAAGAGAGTCAGTTCTGAGAACCCCATGGCAAGGCGACATAAACGCATCTTCGCTGGCAAACCTATGGAAATCAGTTTCGTAAGTCCATACTACACAGCTTTCGATCTTGGAGTTTTCGTACATTCAACATGCGACGTGAAGGGGGCATGCCCCTCAATGCCCCCAATCTGGGCGCCAACAAAAGTAGCTCCAATCCTTGTTGAAGTTCTGAGCGCAAGGTGTGGTCCTTCTGCTTGGGAGTTCCAGTGGTGCCCGCAAGCTCGCCCAGCTCAGGACCGAGCTGGCAGATTTCAAAGACGTAGGATGATTCAGGGTATTCGGATGTTGCGACTGCATCATGGAAAAGCGATCAACGGCTGTGACAGAAACAGTAGCATCAGCGACGAACTTAACAACAACAATGGCAGCACAACCAATTTACAGGATCATCGGATCAGTAAAGCAGCAAGTGCGTGCCATGTACTATGCAAAATTCAAAAAATTGCGTACTTTGCTGATGCTTCCTCAACAATATTGCTACTACGACGGCTGCGCTACCACGACCTCGACACCTGTCGCTGCACTACCTCTACCGCTACCGTTGCCGCTGCCGCTACCACTATTGACACTAACTACTGCTACGATCACTGATCACTACTTCTACTATTAATATTGCCATTATTTCATTATTATTACTATTACCACTGCTACCGCTACTGCTATTACTACCACCACTACCACTACTACCACTACCACCACCACTAACTACCACCATTTCTACTGCAACCTTGCGTTTCTGCTGTTGCTGGTGGCGGTGGTGAAGAACGGCTTGGAACCCGATTTGGAATGTTGCTGCAGGAGTTGACGTGTGGGTCCTGTTGCGGCGTTTCGTACCAGTAGCTCGTTCTAGGGTTTTTTAATGTAGGAACATTACGAGACCCGGACAAGCGAAGTGTGTCTCCTGACAGCGACGGATCGCATGACAGCCATACAATGCAATACAGCGTCATGTCACTGATCTGCTTTGACGAGGGCACTGCATCATGGTGTGCTTGTGAAGGTTGCAGCATCCACGCGATCGTGAGAACTTCTTGACAGGGCTCATAAGCACCTGGAAATTTGCCCCTCAAGCCAAGCCTTCGATATTCCCTTGCACTCTGGCCCCCGCACCTTTTCGGATGTACCCTCGCAACCTCAACGCACCGTCCTCAGGGAGCTTCAAAAGACCATTTGCGCTTGCATGATGGCTTTGAGCGCCCCCGGCAGCTGTACGGCGCCGCGATCACCGGCATTGGTTTGGCGACCACTCCCGCGACAGCGCAGGCTCTGGGAATCACGGAGCTGAAGCAAAAGCCTCGAACTTTGTCCATGATATCATGTTTCTCTGGCCTTATAACAGTCTCCCTCCGCCGGAATGCCTGTGCGCCGGGGCCGTGGTCGGTCTGATTTACACCGGCTCAAGCAATATGACTCACTTAGTAACAATAGGCAATGGCAAAGTCCTACTCTTTGCTTTGGTGGATGCTGTTTTAGGTCGAGGGGTACAAGATGAACTCGTCATCGTTTTCCGACAGATCCGACCGTAAACACACGGCTTGGCTTTGGTTTGCGACGAAACCTTAAACTCTACGCCCTAAACTCAGCACTTCGAAGTTGCAGAACTGCAGTGGAGCTTCGCATGGAACTGTGAACAGCTTCATGTTCATTCGGTTGCGTTCTTCCAAGGCACTAGTTCATGGCACTGCTTTCGGCCTAGCGGTTCTCTCCTTAGTGTAAACCAAGCCATCAAAGCGATCTTCAAGGACATCGTGGGAAGTGCAGTTGAGTTTTCTTTTTCACATGCGTCCACTTCCGAATTTGGGTGCCTGGGTTGCTTGCCTTCGGTGCTCAGGGTCGTGAGAAAGGGTTCTTACAGTGCAAGTTCCTGTGGTTCTTAGTCTGAGGATACTCAGCGCAGATGCTCGCATTGTTGTGCGGAACGATTGACGATTGCTGCACTCTCCCTTTCCGCTGGCACAAGATCTTGTCAGCACAGTTCACCACGGCCGTACACTCGCGGCTACTATTCCTGCGTTTATGTTTATCATCATCGCCATCCTCGTACATTGTTTCCTCACTGGACATGCAATGTTCATAGGCATCTTCGTCACCGCTGCCGCCACGACCACTGCCCCCACCACCACCCCAACCCCCACCCCGTCCTTCTCCCATCCCCAACGGCCCTTGACAGCAACACCATCACCATCCTGCTTTTCACTCGCACACGCCCGTCCCCATCGTCTTGCGCCCCATCGGCATGATCGTGCTGCGATGGTGGCCGCAAGTGCTGGCAGTATCTCATCTCATCACATCGTTAGTGTCATCACCCTGTATGTTGTTGTATTACAGTGGTGCATCACGATGAAGCGAGCATAACTAACTCTGCCAACAGCACATGGTTCAAATATATAATAAAAACATGTATATTGAATATTGAATGTTATATATATATATATACACACACACATATATATATATATATATTACGATATATAATGGTGTTGATCCCTTCAGGAGCATATCCTTCGAGTCACGCGCCACCTCGTCCTTGGGGCCTGCGAGCACTGCGGCCACGGCCCTTGCACTACGCTGCCGTGGGCGGCGAGGCAGTGAGGATGATCAGGGCCTGGGTTATTTCGTGTTGGACATTATTCAATCATTATCACATGTTACCACCCAGGATGACATCCTGTAGTTCTACTTTAGTCAGTTATTGATACAACATTGTGTCAGCATCTAAGCCTCTCATTCAGGGGCATGGTTCGCTTTAGGGGCTGAGGACTGGGATTTATGATGAGGTCCAGGCACAGGCGTTTTGCAGAGATTTTTTGATTGTTTCCAGACTTCGGATCCGTTTAGGCACCTTCTTGTGGGCAGAACCCTAAACCTATATGAGGCCAGACTCGCGTTTATTTGCACTACTGTAGCTTCTCGTTTGCTTCTACCGTTGTTGTAATAGGCCTCGTCTAACACCATGCGACGGCGGACTTAGTGACTTAGTGTGCCATGTTGCGAGAGCAGAAGCCCTACATCCAAGACCTCCTTAAAGGATCGTGGGACTTAGTAACTAGGGTTATAATTCGGGCAACTATACTTATAACCCCAATTAAGGTACTTATAACCTTACTTACTAAGTCCCGTGATCCTCCAAGTAGGGTGTATGCTAGGTAGAAATCGTTCAGAGGCTCACAATCTGGAGGTGAGAGGCCTTGAAGGCTTTGGGCCTTCGAATCTTCGATCTGGGGGTTTCCGAAAATTAGGGGTACCTGATTTGGGGGTCCTCATAATAAGGATCCTACTATTTAGGGTACCGTATTAGGGTCCCCTATTTTCGGAAACTCCCAGGTCAGTGAAAGGCCATAGACCTCTCAGAATAGGCTCAAGGTTTAGGGACTACGGACAAGATGGCTTCGGATTCCAAACATGTGTCACGTGGGACCATCTGTGTCCCACAGCCGGGCTTGACGTTTCGAATGTCTGGGAGAGAGAGAGAGAGAGAGAGAGAGAGAGACAGAGAGAGAGAGAGAGAGAAAGAGAGGGAGAGAGAGAGAGAGAGAGAGGGAGGACTGAGGGTCCAGATTGGTTGTTGCGACCGGCTCTGCTGTTTGGTACTGCGGACGGTTTGGGCCGAATTGCCGGGCATTTCGTGTAGGAAGGGTTGAATGGGTTCCCTCCCTCCACGCACGGAGCAAGTGAGAAAAGCCACCGCCTGTTGCAAAGACCAGACAACACAGAACATGAGGGAGTTTCCGAAAATAGGGGACCCTACATAGTAGGACCTTTATTAAAGGACCCCAAAATAAGGTACCCCTATTTTCGGAAACTCCCATGAAACAGGTGCGACCTCAACGGCGGCGACCTCGAAGGACGCAATAGCGGCAGTGTCCGGGCAAAACTTCAGACGAGAGAGATCCGCGCAGCACAGTCGTGATGGCAAGAACGTCGTCCACTGCACAACTTGTACCTATGTATGTCACTGTTTGTTTCTGTTGTTCTGTATAAATAAATAAACAAATAGTTTTATATATGTAGATATTCGCAGCAAATACCTTCTTGTGCATGTCTGGGCACCGTGAGCATGCACAGAATGCCGAGAATCACGGACACGGTGAATACCCGCAGCACTCTTCCAGGCAACGCAGGGTTCCCGGAATCTGTCGAATCTCCCCGCTTTCAACTTGACGAGCCGAGCAGTTTTGGAAACACCACGTTGAGCAGGCAGCAGCAAAGGGTTTTGTCAGTTTGTGTGAGAGAGGGGGCTGCCAGCAGGCTTGTGTTCCAAGAGCATTTTGACTACTACTACTACTACTACTACTACTACTACTACTACTACTACTACTACTACTACTACTACTACTACTACTACTACTACTACTTCTACTACTTCTACTACTTCTACTACTTCTACTACTACTACTACTACTACGACTACTACTACTACTACTACTACTACTACTACTACTACGACTACTACTACGACTACTACTACGACTACTACTGCTGCTACTACTACTACTACTACTACTACTACCACTATGACTTGCATTGCCAATGTTATTAGTATTGCTTGCTATAGTGTTGCTGCCCCGACAAAGGATCGAAGCTTCAGTCTTGCCCCAGATCTTCAGTTGTTAAGGCCACTTTAGGCCATAGGGCTTTCTGACCGTTGCTTTATAGAAATTATCCCGGTGCTGCAAGATCGAAGCAGAAGCTGTTGCAAGCCTAGAGAGGAACAAAAAACCCAAGATCAGAGGAGAAACTTTGACGTCTGAGGCGACCTACCCGCAGACCTGGAGCAATCCTTCTGGTTCGGCAGCTTGTTGCAGCAGTCGACAGTCGTCAAAGTTTTTCGAGTCGTTTTACTAAGGATGCATTCGATAGGAATGACAAGAACAACCTATTAAGAATAATCAGTAGTGGTAGCAGGTGGAAGCGTGCAGCAATCAGTCCTTCATCATGCTAGCCCTCAGCATCAGATAGTAGGTTGAGACATTTTGGAGAATGCACGTGTTTTCTAGCCACAGCGATGTTTGTTAATATCGCACTGTTCATCGTCACCTCCAGCAGCAGTGTTTCCGTCAACGTGTTCACCATCACCGTCGCTGCTGGTAAGTAGGAGCCTCAGTTGAATTGTCAACTAGCTAACTAGCCGCGGTATGCCAACAACAGAGTCCAGTTTTCGCAATGCCTAGTTAGCCTTGTGTATTTGTGCCCTTGAACATGAAGCCCCAACCCCCTAAAGCCAAAACCTAAACCCTGAGGCACAAGCGAGAATCGATCTCAACCTACTTTTCACACCGACTCCGCACCTAAGAACCTCGCCTGGCTGTGTCCGAGTTGTGAGAGCGTAAACCCTGAGTCTTGCAGCCCTCCGTGACTTCTCGTTGAACCTGCGCAAGCGTAGAAAGAGAAGGCGGCCACTAACGCCCGAGCCATAAACCGAAGCGACTGAGACGAGGATTGTAGTCAGACCCAGATGCAGAGGCAGGTTTGATGGCGCTCAGGCGAGTAGGGTTGCGGTTCAGCGCTCAACCTTCCTTTAGAAAGCAAACCCTAAACCGTGAAAGGTGTCTCTGCAGGTTTTCATTTGTATAGGAGCTCGCAGTAATCTTAAAGAAGCCATATTATACATATTATTTTTATTTTTTATTCTTAGTTTATTACTTTTATTATTTATTCTTAGTTTATTATTTTTATTATTTTCATTATTATTTTTATTATTATTACTATTATTATTACTATTATTATTATGATTATTATTATTATTACTACTATTATTATTATTACTACTATTATTACTATTATTACTATTATCATTATTATTATTATCATTATTTAGCTGGCCTGATACCTTCCAGACGCGAAGGTCCTGACGGCGCTCAGCAAAGACCTCTGGGTGGCTGAAAGGCCTTTCATCTGGAATTCCATCGATGCGCCTGGGATCCTTCAGAGTTGCTTGGAGGGTACTATAGGGGTCTATAATACAGGGCTCCTTAAAGGGATCCTTAAAGGGACTCTATAAGGGTTCTATAATGGAGGATCATGGGACTTAGTAAGTAAGGTTATAGGTACCTTAACTGGGGTTTTAAGTATAGTTACCCTAATTATCACCTTAGTTACCAAGTCCCATGATCCTTCAGAGTTTCTGGAGGTTCCGAAAGTCCTCAAGGGGGGCTATGGTTTAGGGCTTCCGAGCTCAGTTTTGTTGGGGTTTGGGCGGTTTAGGGTTTAGGAGTCCAGGGTTTTGTGGAGGGTTCTGGCGAGAGGTTTTTGTCCTCAGCCCGAAACGGAACACCGAGTTGCAATCCTGTGTCTGCGGGCAACGTCCTCGTGCTCTCCAGGTATCCTAGTAGCTGCCGTGATCGTTAGTGCGAATTTACCCCTGGAGTCCTTCAAACATTTGTAAGGACCCCTAAAATAAGTCTCACCCAACAGGCTCCGAACCACATGCCTCGCCTGGATTGTCCGAGTGTGAGCGCCGAAACTAATCCTCTTCTAGTTATTCAGTTCAAGAGGAGTGCAGGGAACCTGACGTGCTGCTCAAGCCTCGCAGCAAGGTTGGTGGGAAGATGGCGGTGGTGCGCTTGCCGGACGGGGGCTTGCGCCTGGCTTAGTTGAAGCCTTTTTTGTTTTCTACCTTTGTCTTTTCTCTTGTAGATCCTTCTTATGAAAGATGGAAAACCATACCCTACAACAAGTAGATTATGCTTTTAGGGTTTGAGTCTTCAGGCAAGGTGCCGCGAGAACCCCGGATACGAGTCTGATGTTGACTGGGGTTGGGGTGTGTTCGATAGGGTTGAGTGTGCCTTAGCTTGACGGTGGAAAATGCACCATACTTCAGTTGTTAGCAAGACGATGCTTGTCAAAACAATAGCGATGCCTTTAAAGGTGTGTGAGCTCCGCTAGCTACCAGCGCGAGCATCATCCCCACACGGGCCATGAGAGCTGTGGCCAGAAGACAAAGTATGTGGCTGTTTGTGTGTTTGTGTGTGTGAGGATGAAGGTGATGATGGCTGTGGCGGTGGTGATGGTGGTGGTTGACAGTAATGCTAACAATAACGCTAGTGTAATATGATAATATAGTACCCTCAATAGTAGGATCCTTATTTTCAGGAAACCAAAATAAGGTACCCCTAATTTCGGAAACTCTACATATGATACCTGGGTCTTGGGGTTCTGGCTCGGCGCTGCCTGAGGTGGGTTCACTCGCCGGTGGAGCTTGATCAGGCCGGTTAGATCAGATCTGGGCCAGACTTGCTCTTATCCTATACTCTAAACCCTGAGACACCCTGCAATGCGGGCTTCGTCCTTGCTAGGTAGGAGGGAAAAGAACCCTTAAACGTACCTACTTCTGCAGACCTTGCCAGGCTTGTCCGAGAGTGAGTGTCAAAAAAAGCCCTTTAACCGGTGTCAAGAAGACCGTTTGACAACTCTACATCATCGTGGGGTCACAAGTGCAGTGCTTTTATACTGTAGTGCTTGTCGAAAGACCCTGGAACCCCCCCAAACCAAAGCCTATCACCTAAACTTTAAATCCTACTTCTCAGCATTCACAATTGGGACAAGCCTGCTTCCCGACCGGGTCCCAACCAAACCAACCTCGCCTGAAGTGACCGAGTTGCGAGAGTTGAACCAACCTAACACTAAACCGTTAACTAACCACTGATATTGGGGGGGCTCAGGAGCCAGGGATGATGATCATCCCTATTAAATAAGGAGCTAAAGAGCCAAGGGCACCCCAAAACCTCTGGTTAGGTTAATCATCCAAAACCTTCAAGCACTAAACCCTACTGTAAACCCGTATAGTACCCTGTACAGGAACCCTTATAGAGCCATTTAAAGGACCCCTAAACCTAACCCCTACTTCCAGGAGCTCAGAGAAGCGCTGCAAGAGCTCGGCGCAGTTCGGCACATCGTGTCACCCAACTTCGAGCATGCGCCCTGGCAACAAGAGACTCCTTGGAAGGTTGAAAAAAGATGGCTTTTGCAAAAGATTGTTCCCTGTTGGGTTGAAGTCTCAGGGTGATTTGGGGAAAAGGGTTTAGGGTTTACGTTTAAGGTTCAGGGTGATTTAGGGTTTGGGTTTACAGTGAACTTCAGAAAGTTGGAATGATTCGTGCTAGAATATTGCTTGAATCCCCGGGCGCGAGGATACCGGGGTTCCAACTTTCTGGCTTCTACTTTCAGACTTTCAGGCTCAAGGGTGATTTGGGGTTTAAAGTTTCAGGTTGTGGGTTGAAGGCTCAGGGTGATTTAGGGTTTGGGGTTTAAGGTTCAGGGTGATTTAGCATCTGGTTTTCATGGGGGCGAAGTAGCAAGCCTGTGACTGTTGCAAAAAGCGTGTGGGTTGGGGTTGGAGGCCTAGCATGTGCGTGTCAGGTTCACGATAAATTTAGGGTTCGAGGCTAAAGGCAGACTCTTGAAGCCGCTTCCCTGCTACGAAGGCACGGAGGCTTTGCAGACTTGGGCCCGGGGTTCGAGCACCTAAAAGCTTCATGCCTGCTTTCCTGGAAGTGAACTGGCGGCTTGTTAGTTCTAGTATCTTATGCAAACTTGAATGCCGAAAGCAGGCTAAATAAGCCTATATATATATATATATATACATATGTATAGCACAGTGTGTGTGTGTGTGTGCACAAGAAGAATACCCTGGGTTGACGACTATCCCAGCAAGGTTAAGTGGGCTGCCCAGTGGAAAGGCGCATTTCCAGACGCCACACTCTGGGGAACCCCAGGCACGGAAATTGGTATGAAGCAAGCGTAGGGGGAACCATTTTTCAATTTGGCATCCAGGTCGTCCCCAAAGCTACACACGGCATGCATTGGTACGGGATCCAGTTTCAGGCTTCGACATGGATGGTACAGAAATGGTCGGGTTTCCAAAGAGGGATTGACAGTTCTAGGAGTTCGAATTACGCCATGACCCTACATATCATTAGCCGTGGTCCTCCCAGCAAGCCCTCATCCCAACTCCCAGGCCCCAATTCCGGGAGGGCGCATGGACTCTGATTTCCTCACCCTCAGATGTTTGAAGGGTCATGGGACTTAGCAGGCAGGTTTATCTAAGCAGGGTAGCTGTAGTTACATTGCCTGCAGCCCCAACTCAGGTGTGTATAGCCTTACGGCTTGACTTACCAAGTCCCCCGTCCCTCAAGTGGCCACTTGGAGTTTCAGGGATAGTTACATATGGCGTTTATAAGTACGAACCATAGTTACAACCTGTGTTGGGGGGACTTATAGCCCCAGTTATAACTACCCATGAACCTCCGAGCAGGAATGAAGGACAAGTTCCCGAAGATCCCCTTCGACCTGGAGCTAAAGAGAAGCTCGGCTCGCGAGCAGTTGCTCCGAAGGGTTTATGGGTTTTTGGCTTAAGGGGTTTAAGGTTTAGGTTGTTCAGTGGTGCAAAAGGTTGTTCAGTGGTACCCCGGCAACGATGAGCCCGGATGCCAGCAAAGGGTTGGGGGTTTCGGGGGTTTAGAGTGAAGCGGTCGGGTCAAGCCTAGGGTTTGGGACTTAACGTAGCAGCCAGAAAGCTGGAACGTCATTTCCCCATCCCTTGAAGGTGGAGCATAAGAAATCCCGGCAATCATCCTTAATCCATGTTCCAACTTTCTGGGTTCAGTATAGGTTCAATTCAACATAGCATAGGACCGCGGGTTTAGGATTTAAGGTTTGGCGGCGCAGGAGCCTGAATGTCTAGAATAGGGTTTCGCAGGCGGGTTCCTGACTATAAGTATGGTATAATTAGTTCTCTGCCCCAAACCCTTTTCGAGCTGCTAAGACCCTCGATGCTAGCATAGTAGCTTCAAGTCTTGAGCCCCCGTAATATAATCTAACTGAACCACTGCATTTCATGTTCACTCACGCGGTCGTAAAATCTACACCCGCGGCCCTCTGAGGGCGTCATGCTGGCCCAACATTGCAGGCTGCCGCTTCATGTCTCGATTTTCGCAGGGCCCCCCTTATAATTCTGCAGTCTACATTCGGCTCCCTGCTGTGTCACTTGCTTCTGCAAGAGCTTCGAGCCCGCTGTTTCAAACTCGCCTTAGGCCCTAGACCCGAATCCTTAAACTCAACACCCCTAAACCCAACCCACCCTAAACACCAACTCCCCAAACCCGAAACCCAGGCAGCGGGTCGGCTCCAGCTGAATGGGGCGGTGGTCTTCTCATGTGCTTTGCAGACTGTGAGAGATGCCTGGATCGAAGACTCGGAGACGTTGCAAAACCTAGGGCTTTATTCGGGATTTGCGGTCTCAGGCTCAGGGAGTTTGGAGTTTAGGGGGGGTGAAGGGCTTAGGGAGTTTGGGGTCCAGGGTTTCGTCGTCGTGGTGTCATCAATGGTTTTCGAGTTTAGGTGTTGCTGTTCTTGCGACGCGCTGCTGTGGTGGTTGATGTGCTGGTTGTTGTTGCTGTTGTCATCCGTTTTGTTCGGTGATGTCGTGTGTGCTGTCCCTACCCTACATCGGGCCTTCCAATTCGGCGGAGATCCCTCAAATGCCCCCCGAACGGCCAGAAATGTGAGGAACCCTTGACCGTAAATGCCTACAGTGACGATAATCTGATTTCGAGTGGCCAGAAATGTGAAATATTACTATCGTTTTTATTATCATTATGTTCATTATCAATACTATTATTGTTACTATTACCATCATTATTATTACTCTTCAGAAGTCTGAGGAACGCCGCTTTTGGGCACTCCCTTTTTCAACGAAGTGATTTTCTATCACCTTGCCAGTGAGACCTTGATGTGCAGCCTGGCGGAGAACTGGCGTGCACCTCAAGCCCTACTATAGGGTTCCTGAAAAGGATATTATAAGGGCTCCGTTAAGGGACCATAGGGTTTGGCGTCTGGGGTTTTGGGCCTAAACAATTACCTATACTATTTTGGGGGTTCCTTGTATAGATTATCGCATCATCTACCCCAAAACCTTATTCTAATTGTTATGGCCCCTATATTAGCTCATGTGAACCCGCTACGACCTCGACCTGTTCTGACGAAATTTGTCAGGGTGTTTCACTTAGCTGGCGACCCGTGCAACAGTTCTGGCAACGAGGTATAGAAATCCTTACTGACCCCGTCCATTGTATCATTAGCGAGTAAGACGTCTCCACGAAAGTTGTTCAATTCTCATCCCTTTTGTTGGATGTGCCAGTCAGTGGACCTGCCGCCAGATCCTGTCCCCTGCTTTTGCCCGCAAAAACGTTGCTAATGCCGGTGCTTGCTGCAAGACTCTCTGGATGCAACGGCAGGGAGAGACAGACAGATGCACCTACCCATACAATTTTACTTTGGTGTTCCTTATCATAAGTATTTACTAATCCTAGTATGGTGGTATATACACCCTCAAGCTATTCTAATTATTCAGCTCGCCTGGAGACCTCACCTGCCAAGTCTGAGAGCATCCTTTAACAAAGCCTCGACCAGACCCGGGCCGAAAGCTACACACAAAAACCTGCCGTATACCACATATTTCAGTACCTAATGGCATCCCATCATGTCTTGAAATTTTGTACAATGTATGATAACAGTGCCTAAACATCCCGAAGGATACTGTAAACTACTACAACTTGTAAGCTACTCTAATGTCCTACAAACATCCTGTACTGTACTTTAACACAGTGTAACATGCTATAGTTCGGACCCAGGGTTGCCTCGTTGTCCTGCGCAAAGGCGAGCAAAGCTCCAAAGGCAGTATCTAAAAGTAATCGGGCGAATCATGTTGTACGATTGTATGGGATATTGTGACCGGTCACAGTATATTGTAGTGTTTTAGGGTTTTGTAGGATATGATAGGCTCCTACAGCATCATTTCAAGATCCGGCTGCAGTCTTACTTGAAGGGCTAAGTCATTCCTCGATTGTCCTCCACGACTGGCAGGTAGCGGCTAGAAGACGCTAGAAGGGCCCTAGATACTACAGTATGTTACCGGATATTTTATTATCATATATATCATACGATAGACTACGGGGTAATATGAGGTGTTACTTGCAGGATCATGGGACTTAGTAAGTAAGGTTATAAGTACCTTAATTGGGGTTATAAGTATAGTTACCCTAATCATAAGCCTAGTTACTAAGTCCCATGATCCTTTAAGTACTGTGCATGATGGCAGCTTCGGTCTCACTGCATGAAGCTTCCTTGGGCAGCCCGAGGCACGGACATCTTCTGGAACTACCCGCCCTTTGCCTCACGAAATATCCGAAGGGTTTAGGGATCGGGATTTAGGGTTTAAGGCTTAGGGAGAGGTACTCTGTCAAGCTGAGTTGCGTAGCGAGAAAGACGCCCAAGTCAAGAAAATGAAAGCCGAGGCGGGTCCCCAATCTCAGCCCACAGCAGGTCTGAATCCCTTCAACGACTTTGTGGTGACATCAAGCACTCCCAGCAGAGGGTTGAAAAAGCATGGAATTGAGCTGAGGCAGCATGAGGACGTTTTTTTTCCAGATAAGTTCGACCTGAATAAGGTCGATATTGCCAGATGTGCACAGTGGTAGACAGACACCACGTGCCCTTAGCAGCTCCGTAGGCCCTGCCCAGGCGGTAGTGGGTGTTCCAGGCAGGGGCATCGTTCGGCATTGGATGAAGCTTCTCCATCCTTCGCCTTTGCCCGGTCCCCAATGCCGAAGTTATGACATCCTCGAATAGAGCTTGTAGAGCCCTCGTTCCGGGCTTGAAGGAATTCAAGCTAGAGTGCGACCCGGAATCTCCGCGCAAGCCAAGGTGACGTTTGCCACTGGGGAAGCGCCACACGCCGATGGCGCGACAGTCTCATCAAATCTGAATCTGTAGACGCGGCAGTTAATTACGCATGTTATCTGCCAGGCCGCCAGCTGTGCGCAAGCCCCATGCCCCGCACATTCCGCTTGCCTTTCCGCCGCCAACACCCCGTGTTCTCCGTGTCCAAACGATGGGAGAAGCGATTGCTTTTGGCTCTCCCTCTCCAGGTGCCCGAATCAAGCAAGCAGTGGCAGACTACTGTACCTAGCGAGCCACAACCAGCGCAGAGCTTCGCAAGAGGCCGCAGCACTGATGCCGGGTGCTTGGTCAATGAGTGGCAAGTCGACGCCACAGTTCAAGCATTACTGTCGCCCTTTCCGCATGGGCATGTAGTCTGCCATCACCCGACTAGCACAGTCCAAATGTACGAGGTAGGTATGCACCCAAGACTGGCTATGGAGCCAGATGTTGCTTCCGTTCCGTGGTGTGCCACAATGCTGAGATATTCGGAGCCCTTGGTTGCACAGCCAGGTCAATTCGAGCGACGTTTTCCGTGCATGCATGCAGGTCCATTTCGCTCACCTCGCAATAAGCCGCAACCTTTGGCCTCCTGCTAACATCTTCGTATACCTGTGTGCGCAAACGCAGCAGACCGAGGTTTGGCAAGGTCACAATGTAATCAGAAAGAGACTCGGAAATTACGGGAGAACGGGGAGCACTGATGCAAAAAGTTTCGCTTGTCTTCCCGGAAAACAGAACTCTAATTATCCCTTCAAGTATGCCAGATACGCAAGTGATCGAGGACAGGCTGTGAGCTTTTGCCTCGTGCCGGAGTTCTTGTCTTCGACGTCCTGCAGGGAGCGGCACAGGACCGCGCCGACCTGGAGGTGGGTGGCCTTATTCCGCAAATTGGTGCTCCCTCCACCTTGGCGAAACTTTTCCAGTGGAAGCTGGAGATGAAGGAGGGCGTCCGGGAAATCGTGCGTTTTGTTGCAGCCGAAGTGGTAGATTCCGTGTAGGGTTCCGTGTCGGGTTCCGTTTAGGGTTCCGTTCACGGTTCCGTTTAGGGTTCCGCTTGGGGTTCCGTTTGGGGTTTAAGCTTCTGTTTATGGTTCCGCTTAGGGTTTACGATCTAGGGTTTGAGACTAATAGACGTAAGTGGTTTCCTGGTGTTGGGCAAACGAGACGGTGATATTGAAACTAATAGACGTAGGTGGTTTCCTGGTGTTGGGCAGACGAAACGGTGATTAGCATCCCAAGGAAATCAAAAAACGGTTTGAACCACTTTAAGGTGCATTGTTTGTGCAAGCAAGCACAAGCGCTTCTCATGTAGGACACATGGGGCGCATCTGCGGATGCCCTGCGGGTGCCGGCCCAAACACCCCTTGAACAGGTTCTTGATGAACAAACTTCAACAAGCCGTTTTGGCAGAACAGGCGAGGTGTTGAAACATATGATTGCACGTACCGACGTATCGCGAGTGAGAGTGGGTCCAGAGTTCTAACAGGTCATGAGTTTAGTTACTAATGCTAAGCTTACTTACTTAAACCCATGAGCCTTTAAGGAACAGCAAGCGTGACTATGGTTCCCCAATTTTTTTTTGCAGCCGGACGAAGGTCGGATTTGCCCTCCGGCTCCGCCCTTTGGAAGTTCTTGATGGACAAGGTGGGCCACGGTTTGATTTTGGGGGGGGGGTTGGGTGTTCTCGGGTTTAGGAATTTGCGGTTAGACCGATGCAAAAAAGCTTTGCTTTCATTGACGAGAGATCTTGCAGCACAAGCCTTCCATGGGGAGTTATAGGTCGCAGAGATCCACCGATCGTGTTTCCAAACTTGGCGGATCCTTTTACAACAATGAAAGGATGAAGAACGATATTGAGATTCGTTAGAGCATAGCCCATATCAAGGTTTTGAAAATTTAGATCTGCGGAAGACACCCAGGTCTACCTGCCCTTCTACAAGCGTGGCGCGGCGAGCAACCTGGGGGCGGGAAGTTCTTGAGACATTTTCAAGGTTCAGCTTCTCCGCGCTGATGTAAACATGAGGCACTCGTGCTTTGGGGGTTCGCAAGCAGCGTGTGGGTTCATTTCCCGCCATTGAGCGCAACTTGTTGATTCTTTTTTTAGTCCAGTAGCTGTGCCCAAACCCCGAATGTTAGACCTGGGAGACCCTAAACCCTAACCTCGAACCCTGAATCTAAACCCCCTACACCCGAAACCTAAGAAAACCCCGGGAAAGAAATCTAGAACCAAGGTTTCATGGTACGGAGCCCAGACTCTTTGCAAGCCGTCTTGGACACGGTGGCAGAGTGGAAGCCACAAGGCCGGAGATAGGATCTATGGAATTTTGTGATTTAAGGGTTTCTACGAGGTGTGCTCGAAGGGTTTGAGGGTTGAAGACTTATGGCTTAGTACGTAGGTTTTGGGGATGGGCTTCACGGCTGTTGTCTGCTTCACAACTGTGTGGTGTTGGTTTTTCTATTTCGGGCATGCAGGATCGCGTTCCGTGCCTAGGCCTTAGGACATGACTAAACCTCCAAAGTCCTAAAAACCATTGCGCTGGCTTCCTTCGCACAGGTCCCATGCACAAGCGTGGCAACCTCAGCTTTGCATAGTTTGGGACCAGTGTCACCAACATCGTTTGAGAACGCTTTAACCTTGCATGCCTGACACACTCTCTTTTTCGTAGTCTTCATGTTTTTCATGTCATTCACACGTTGCGGGTACTGCTCAGTGTGGCATAGCTGGACCTTCGCTAACAAACCGGCCACGAAGAATTGATTTCCTCCGCATAATCGTACTCAAGCGACGCAGTATAGCGGCCTTGGCAACTGAAACAAATTTTGGGGGCCTGAGGAGCCTACTACTAATATGGGGGCCTTAATAATTACCTATACTATTTTTTGGGGGGGGTCCTTATTATAGAAATAGTATATCCAGCCCCACAACCCTATTCTAATTATTAAGGTCTCTACATGATTTATGTCTGAAAGCCCCCAGAAGCATTGCTTTGCAGGACTGCTGCCTTGCCACGGCAAGTACGTAGCCAACGGTGCCTGGAAGATGTTTGAGGGCCACCTGACGGGCTCTTCGTAGGAAGCTACGGTTTACCTGAGGCCCCCATCCCCCTCTCCGTAACGACTATTTGCTTAGGGTTTCTTGGTGTGATGTCTTCATATAAAGCCTTAAGAACGCAGGTTTTCGGTGGCTCAGGTAGGGTTTAAGGTTTAGGATTATTGGGTCTTTCGCAGGAAACTGACAGCTGCAGTTCAGGAGTCGCCTTGTGCAGCAGGTGACATGGATAGTTGGATTCAGGGCCTGGAAACTTGGCAACGCAGAGAATGGCCGAAAGCCATGAAGGTCAGGTTTGGGATTATAAGTTTTAGGATTATGGGCCAATATGGGGCTGAGCGATTTCATGAGGTAAGCTGGAGCCAATCGGTTGAATTTGGAGAGCAGACCTGATGCTGCGTCTCATGTGGATAGTTCTCCATATTAATTTTCTCTTCCTCAGCTCCCGAAATATAGCACCGCACCCTTTTAACACGGATCCTAAATAGGACCCGAAGTTGGAGAACTGCCCATCTGGGTCCCATGCCAGATGAAGCCCATCCGCAGTCTGCGTGGCATGAGCTCGGCGGGCAGAAAAAGCCGACCAGATCCAGGCGTACAGGGCGACATAGGCGCCGTCGTAGAATCGCTCACGTTGGCTTTCATCTTAGCCTTGGCCCGTTGAAGGCTTGAGACGATGGCAGACGCTGTAGCTTAGCTCCGTGAGCTTTATCCCACTTGCGCCACAAGTTTTCTTGAGGGAGGTGTACCCCTGAGGCCCGAACTCCACCACAAGGAGTTTCAGATTTGGAATGAGGGCTCAAGACTTTTCACGCGGTATTTGCGCTGGGTAGACTATGATGCGTGATGAGGTGATACCGTTGGCAGGCCGCAGCTTCATCGCTTGTCTGGGGCAGCCTGTCCAGCCTATGCATGCCTAAACCCAGCTGCTTGCATTGCAAAGAACAATAGGCATCTTCGAGTCGACTTACTCAGCACCCGTTCCAGGATCCTGTTCTATCCTACTACTTGGAGGTTCATGGGAGGTTTGAAGTAGGGTAACAAATATTGATAACCCATATTAGGGGACGTATCACCCCGCATCTATCTACCCATGAGCTTTCATGTATGGAACGGACGAAGATATCCCAACCTACAGCCAGCAGCCGATGTTATCCGGGGTGGAGAGCTTCCCATTCCCGATTGCCGAGTTCAACAGGCGCCGAAATCGAAGTAGAGTATAGAAACACTTGTTAAAATCAGACTCGTTCTTAGGCATGTTGATATTCACCCCGAGTTAAGAAAGTTGATGACCATGACCTAAACCGTTTAAGCTCTAGATCCAAAGCCCCAAGCCACAGCCGCCATTGTGAAGGAGGAAAGGATTCGCAAGCAGCAGAAGAAGAAGACTCTGCTGCCAAGGCATCGCGGGCTAATCATCGGGACGCTTGGGGGGGTAGGGCCTTAAGTCCCTATTATAGGTATAGGTATTAAGGCCCCCTACCCCCTCCCCCTACCCACCTAAGGGTCCTTATGAGCTATTGGTTCAGGGTTTGGGTTTGATCCTAGAGCCCTACAGATCATGAGATCCTAACCCCAAACCATGCAAAAGATGCAGCAAATATTATCGCAAGGGGTGTCTATGCTCATGCTCCTCGGAACTTGATGAGACTGTTTTCGGGTCATTGTGCGAACGGTTCAGGCGGAATGAGGTAGTAGCTCAAGCCATCATCTTTTGGATAGGGCCTGGGCAAGAGTGGTGCGGAGATGCCCGTTCAAGCAGGGTTGGCTGGAGCTTTAGTCTATCGAAATGTCTGGGCCCGCACGCCCCAAAGCCTGAACTCCTAGGCATGCAAGACACCGGAAGTTCGCCCCAATGACTAAGCCCCAAAGCCTAGCAGGAGGACTCCAGTGCAGACCTGTCCGAAGCCCAGACTGTATCTGATTTTGTGTCTTCAGGGTGTAGGGTGTCCTTGTTTGAGGTCATGTTGCGTCTGTTGCATATGTGAGAAAAAAGAGACAGACAGGTCTGGCGTCAGCCACTAGTTTGACCCAGCATAAAGCGTCGCCAAGTGGCACCTATAGCAACAGAAATGCGAGAAGCGACAAAAGACCAAAGTGTTGTCGTTGTAACTGGCTCGAAGTACCATGCTTGTAGTCCGACTGCGCACCATGAACCTCGTCTGGCTGTGTCCGAGTTGCGAGAGCGTAATGTGGAAATTCAGTTCGTAGCCAGCATTCGGTGGTTTTCTGCAGATTGGTCTGGCGATGGTTCGTCAGCTTTCGGGATCGTCATCGCATGTGCAACTCTTCTTTTACAGGTCGCAGACTCTGCTGGACGTCATCGAGGTTGGGCGTAGCCTGGGCGTAGCACTTGGTGCTTGTTATGCCGCTTCGAGATTTCAACAAAAGCTCTGAGTTCCTTGGCCATCCTGCGGATGATGTACATCTGTGCTCATTGCAGGGCGTGATGCGTGAGGTAACTACGGTTGTGCCACTTCTGCACGTCGTTGCCAGTCCTAGATTCACAGATGTCCATCGCTGGTACGATGGAAGCGTTCACCCGTCACACTGGAGCACTCAGGTCTTTCCCTAATTGGTTCTGCTTGCAGCAACTTCGCGATGCCGATCCGTCGCCTACTTCCAGTTTCCACAGACCCTTAGCCGATGCGCAACCCTTACCCAAGCCTCCAAGCACTGTCAATCAAAACCCGACAGCCTTAGACTAAAAATTGCTTCAAGCACAATGCCCAGTTTCCTGACTGCTGCTACAGTCTGTCTGATTCGGGACTAGAGATCACATGTGTCGCCTAAAATAAAGGGGTCTTAACAATTACCTATACTATTTTGGGGGGCTCCCTTGTGATAAACATAATATAACGGGCACCAAAACCCTTTTCTAATCATTGAGGCCCCCATATTCGTCTTGTTATGCGCGAGACCCTGAGACCTCATCTGGCAAGTCCGAGTTCTGGGAGCATGGCGTGGGCCATAAAGCCGAAACCCTCAGACCCTTGCAAAGTTCGTAACACCACCATACGCAAGAAACGCTGAAACGTAAAGGCACATGCAGAAAGGGGGCCATTAGATGCGCGGGATGCTTTTCAGGCCTCTAGACGGGATTCATGCGGTTTTGAAGTAATTCATGCCGGTTTCATGCTGTTTTGTCTCCGGTTTCATGATTTGGTAGTTTGATAGTCTTGTAGCTTTTAGGGTGTGAGGTTGTATAAGGTTTCTGGTCCCAGTCTGCACATGGTCAGGCCGATGTAGCTCGAACTTTTCCGAACAACAAAGAGTTCCAGGCCAGTTCCACCTAGTCGTGCTGCCGTGCACTGCTGAATTTCATGGTGGTTCCTCATGCCTTTCCGAAGTCTGAGCTGTAGGTGCAGCATGGCATAACGAAGATTCCCAGAGAGACTCAAGCTCAGAACCCCACACTGGGCTCAGCAGTTTATGGGGAGTGGCAGGAAACCTCTGTTCACAGCAGCATATGGCCTGTAAGCGATGGCTTTAGGTGCCTTTCTATGGCACGCCTCATAGCAAATTTTGTCGCCAGTGAGGGTAGAACAGAATTTGCGTTTTGATCATCTTGTCATACATTTCTTGGTTTCAAGGACGAACAGAAGAGCCTTCGAAACACATGAGCAAGGAAGCTTCCCGACCTGCCGGTGTGTCGCATTCCTTTTTTTGGCCACGTGCCATGAGAACTCCCTGCCCCTGAAGTGCATTTGTTTTGGAACCCTCTCTGCCTGAACCCATAAACGGTTCAGTTTTCATTAGATCATCAGAGATTAGAGACATACAGCAGGGTAATTAGATTAAACAGAACAGCAACATGAAACAGCAACATACAACAAGTATGGGACAGCTCATCGGAAAGTTCGACGCAGATCCTAGACCACCCTAGCACTCTACATGGGGGACCCCAAAAGGCTTGCTGCACCCATAAAAGTGTGGTTACCTGGCTCCAGGACTCCGGCGGCCCGGAGAATCTCCGACAGGCGGGCTTTAGGGTTTAGGGATTAGGGGTTAGCGAATTAGGGGTTGAGGGTTTATGGGTTTAGGATGCAGCATTCAGGGTTTCTGTTGGAGAGGTTTACGGTGTCTAGGGTCTGGATGCAAACGACTGATGGCCTTTTTCTGTGCCTGTGTTTTGTATTATGAACTTAAGCATGTAAGATGTTCTGCAGACTTATACTTGCCATCGTCTCTGCTGATCGCCAGCTAGTTACTACTGCAGTGGCTCATCCATATGGGTGGTTGTCAAAATTAGGGTCCCTGTTTGGGTCCTTATTATAATACGGCACCTGTTATTTAGGGTTCCCAAAAAGGGACCATAATTTTGGCAACTACCCATGTATATATGCCTGAAGTTTGTAAAGCACCGAGCAGCCGTCCGCCAGGCAAAGCCCTAAATCCTCAACTGCAAACCTCCATCATTAATTAGGGACCCCAAAAGCACATAAGCATAAGCATTTTATAGGGATATCCCTACCTTGTTGGGCTTCATTGTAAGGGGGGTTATATGGGATATCCCTAACCACCTCCATCAGTCCAGATTCAGCTGTGGCACAACTGTTCAACCAAGACACCCTGCAATGCGGGCTTCGTCCTTGCTAGGTAGGAGGGGAAGAACCTCCATCATGCGGGCTTCGTCCTTGCCAAGTAGGAGGGATAAAAATCTTCTATCGATCAAGAAGTAAATAAATGCTTAAACCCTGATCTCCAAAACTGCAAACACCAAACCCACTTAACCCTACGCTCCCTATATATACTCCCTAAACCCTGGCCGTGTAATTACTGCACACCCTGCAGCCCTGATCCTAAACCTCATAGAACCCCTACACCCTCAAACCCTATATACCCCAAAACATCCCAAAACCATAAAGCCCTCCGCATCTCTTGCGAGTGTGCGAGTCGAAACCCTGAAACCCCAAACCCTACAACCCTAAAACTTCAGCACCCCTAACCCCTAAACCCTGCACACCCCAAACCTTAAAACCCTAAAGGATGTCAAAAAAAACCTAAAATCCTAAGACCTCAAAAGCCCAAGAGCGTAAGACCCGAAAAGCCCCTCGAGGTCCTCGTTGAGTTGGCCCTGAAAGACAGCGATTTGGGATACTGCCAGCCCGAAGACCGAGATTCTGGCGTTAACCTAGGGTTGATGATACTACTATTTGCTTAAGAAACCCCAAAAAATAAAAATAATAATCCCTATATTACCCCCATAAGGAATATATTTTTTATTTTTTGGGGGTTCTTAAGCAAATAGTAGGATATAACTGGAGACTCGCTGGTTGTGCAGGCAGCGGTTTAGATCCCGTAAAGGAGCCCTTGTAGTACCCTTTATAGGACCCTAAACCCTGAGCTGGTTGTGCAGGCAGCGGTTTCTAACCATTGGTATTGGAGGAGCTAAGGCGCCAGGGATGATGATAATTCCTATTAAATAAGGAGCTAAAGAGCCAAAGGAGCCCCAAAACCACTGGTTAGACAAACCCTGCATTACCTTAATGACCCTAGACTATGGGAGTTATGATCATATGTTCATTATTATGGGTAATGCAGGATGTATATCATCTACCGTAGGGACTGTGTAAGCTGACCTTCAGGGGTTTTAGGGTTTAGGGTACGTTAAGAGATTCTATATGAGCTCGATTTTTGCGACCTAGGGACTGTGTACTTCGAGGTTCATGGGTAGTTATAAGTGGGTTGTAAGTAAGGTACGTAACCAGAAATGTAACCGCTAGTAGGGGACATAGCCCCAGTTATAACTACCCACGAACCTCCAAGTAAGGTAACCTTCAAGGGTTTTGGGGCCTTGGGTGCGAGAAGAGGTTCTACATGGGCTGTGCAGGGGTTCTATCAAGGTTCCAAGAGTAGTCGAGCAGGGGCACTCTCATCCCAATGTACTCCCAAAGGTTTACCTTTGGTTCCCCAAAATACTGGACAGGTAGGTGTATATGATGTGGGGTTTCATCGTTTGGTAGGTGTTTTGGTCTTTGGGGTTTAGGTTCACTGTGTAACGTTGAGTCTCATATTTCAGTGGGGGTTAAGGGGTATTGTTTAGAAGCTGCCCCCACCCTGTTGTAATAGTGGTATAATAGGAATATAATAGGGCCCTACTATAATCCTTATAGTCACTATTACGGGGTGGGGGCAGCTTCTAAGGTATTGTGATGTAGGGCTTCATGGTTTATTGGTGCTTTAAGCCGGGCTGCATGGGCCTCACGGAGACCGGCAGGTGACGAGCATTTCAGCGCGCCAGGGTCATCAATTATTTTGACCTGATCCGCGCGTGAGAGTGTAGGTAACCTTTGAATCCTGAAGCAAAAAACCCCTCACCCACCCCAAAACACGAAGCTTAGGTCCCTCAACTTCATCGCTGCCAACTTTTTGATGGTCCTCGGTGGCCCTGACCCGGTCGGCTTCTTACCGTTGTGCTGCTGTGTCTGTTTGCAGCCGCTGTTTTGTTTGCTGTCGGGGAGGGGTTTTTGACTTGTTGACTGGCCCTTCTTTATGGAGTGGGAGCCTTTCTGCTGACGGCGCTTCGGAGCAAGGTTTAAATAGATTTATGGTAGTTTTTCAACGGGCTTGCCCACTGCTTCGGGATAACGCTATTGGGTTTAATAGCGGGGTCGGGGTTTGGGCTGTTAGACTTTGCGACGGTTCTGTCAGTTTGGCGGTCCTGCTGGTGGCAAGGGTTATTGTTTGTGGTCATTGCTGCCATTGTGTCGAACATGACGACGGGACTGATGCGACAAGGATGGTGATGCTCATGATGAGGGTTAAAGTGCTAGCATAATGTAAAAAGGTGTGGCAGCCTAGTTGGCTAGTAGCCCACAGGGTTTCGGCCGAGAGTGGGATTGAAAACGCAAGGGTTAACAAAAGAGGCCCGAATAATGACCTATACTATTCTGGGGGGTTCCTTAGTACAATTATGCTATAATATGCACCAAAACCCTATTCTAAATGTTAAGCCCCTAAATTAGGCGGTATTGGCCTAGGTAGCTGTTTATTGATTTATTTGGTTGGGCCTTCATTGCGGACGGAGTAGGAAGCAACACTTCGCTCTGTGCTGCTCTGCCTTGTTGAAACTGCACACTCTAAACCCTGAACCTACTTCTGCAGACCTTGCCAGGCTTGTCCGAGTGTGGGTGTCTAATCTAAACCCTAAACTGTACGCCTTGCGCGAGCGTGTGAGTCCAAACTGTACATGGGAGAGTCCGAAAATTAGGGGTAACTTGTTTTGGGGTCCTTATATGGATCCTACTACTTAGGGTGCTTTAGGGTCCCCCATTTTCGGAAACTCCCACATGGTAGACTGTCAGACTGGTAGACCTTTCGCAGGACCTCCTGGGCGCTTATGAGCACATGTACTCAGCTCTAAGTCTTACTATAGAGGCTTGAATAATTGTTGAGACTGTTCTCACATGGCCTCCATACAGCTCTAGAGCAACATACACATGTGTAATAATATGCGTATCTGTATATATACATTGGTTTGTTTATCTGTAGTTGTTTATGTATATGAGGAAACCCATTAGAATCAGAGTTGGAGCCAACCTGAACTGACACTTCCGGCAAGGCCCTGGCGGCAGTCAGACAGCTCCTCACAAAGCTTCAGTCGCACCCTTGGCTATAATCTAGTGGCCATAATAATTACCTATACTGTACTACACTATTTTGGGGGTTCCTTTTTACCCACTTTGGCAGGCCGGTCTGGAGCCTCAGTGGTACTTTCCCACCCGTTCATTCGCCAAATGCAGTACAGCACCGCACATTCATTTACCAGGGTTTGGAGTTCGGGGACGCATGTCGGCCTCGGTCAAGATGATTGTGAGTCGTAGACTGGCTAGACTTGGGTCCAGTGGCCAAAAAGGAGCCCTGTTTGAGTCGGGTGAACACGAAAGGCCGCGATGCAAGGATTTGGCTAGCCCCAACCCTAAACCCTAAACCAAGCCCAGTGGAACTCGTCGGGGCAACGGTCTGATGAGGAATCGACACTGGGGGCACCAAACCACAGCCATGCCGATACGGAGAGCTTCCTTGCCCGGGAGGAACTAGCGATGATCGCGGACGATGCCCGCAGAATGGAGGAGTACTGGGCTGAGAAGGATGCTGAGGAGGAAGCTGCCCGACAAGCTGCCCGTGCTGCTCGTGAGTGGGATGACTGGGCTACGCACTCCGAACTCTCAGAGCCTACGGCGAAAGAGAAGCGACGACGAATGACTGTCACAGTGGCAGGGGATGGGCCGTGTTCGAGTACGTCGTCGCATCAAATTCCCCTTCCCGATGGCTGGGTGACAGTGACCTTGGCCATACCGCCCTCAGCAGCCACACCTGAGACCCAGGTCTGGCCACCTGGTGCCCTACGACCTAGTACGGGAAATGAAGGAGTGGCCCTGTCGCAGTCCCAGCAGGCCGACTTGGGGAGTGGAGGACCACATGATGACGGACGTGGACTGGAGGCCTGGCTGTCGCAACCGTCGCCGTTGCCGTCGCTACCGGAAGGGGATGGTGAGCAGGGAAATGGTGGGGACTAATGTCTGACCTCGCTGACGAGATGAATGGCACGAGTCTGAAGGCACCGAGAGAACTGGCTGGAAAGATCATGTGTTTTTGCGGTTCAGCTTACAACAAGCGAGACCAAACGCCCAGTGAGAGCTCACTTTCTGGATCCTGCGAGACGGAAAAGGGTCGTGCCAACAAAAAAACCAAGCCCAGTGGTACAAAAGGGGCCCTATTTACAAGCCATGCCAGGGACCCCCTAAACCCCAAACTCTAAGCCTCGCCCAGTCCGCGTTGCGAGAGTCCCAACCCTAAGGTGAAGACAAAGAAGAAGAGGCCCTACCAAAGGGCTACTTGGAGGTTCACGGGTAGTTATAAGTGGGGTTATTACGTCCCTTAATATGTAGGGAAACCATACTTGCAACCCATATTAAGGGGAATTTTTTAACCCCACTTATAACTACCCATGAACGTCCAAGTTGAGGCCGCAAGAACAACCTGAGCCTGATGCTCCAAGCGTTTTGACCCAGCTCACGCCACAGGTGCAGAGTAGGTTTTCACATGCGCCATGGCCATAGCGGTGGTTTGCATCGTGGCCATTGAGCTATGCTGGAGTGTTGGATTAAACACGCTGGTAAGCACCATGAAGTCTTGGCTTCAGGATCAGGGCTTCAGCAACGCTGACAGCAGCTCGGTGCACCAAATCTTCACGCTACTCTCCTTTGCCTTCTGCTTCTTAGGTGGCATGCTGGCCGAATCCTACATCGGTCGCTACACGACCATCCTGGTCTTTTCGGCGATCTACGCGGTCGGCTGCGGGCTTACCGCAGTGGCGGCCAGCCCGACAGTAGAGAGCATCCCACTCTTTATGATGGGAATCCTAGCGCTCACAGCTCCCGGGACGGGTGGTGTGAAGCCGAACATCGGCACCTTTGGTGCCGACCAGTTCGATCCCAAAGGCGAGGAGTCCCAAAAGAGGAAAGAGGCCTTCTTCATGTACCTGTATGTCACGATGAGTGTAGGCGCTGTTATAGCATTTGGCTTCCTAGCCAATGTGGCTACTGCCGGTTTGCCACCCCGCATCCCCAAAGAAGATGGGTTTTTCTTCGCCTACATTATCATGGCCGTATTGATGGCTCTAGCCTTGGTATTCTTTGCAGTGGGCACTCCGTTCTACCGCAAGGAAAGTTTTCAGAAGAACACGGAGCCAGTGCTGATGCCGGCCATGCGACGCTTGCTAAGCGGCAGGCGCACGGCATGGGGCAAAGTTGCGTTGTTGGGCTGGGTGCTGCTTCCTGCACTTATCGTCCTGTCTGTGTTGCAAGTCTTTTACCCATCACGCGCACTCACGATTGCGAGTCTGTTGGCTGACCTGATTTGCATCGGTTGCCTCTGCACGGCACACTACAACAACTCGTGGTTGGGCGAGCCCGACAGTGTCACACGGTGCCTGGATGCAGTGCCCAAGATCATTGTGGGGAATGTCACATTCAATGTGCTTTACAACACCATGTTCAGTCTCTTCTATTCCCAAGCCTGTCAGATGGACACGCGGCTCGCAGGTGTGGGTTGTTCCGCATCATGCTCCTTGTAATTAACTTGAAGTATTCACTTGAATAGTAGCTTGCCACCATGTTGAGCAACTGACATGAGTTATACCAAGGTGGGGTGGTAAGCTGAGAAGCGGTGAGTTGCTAGGGCCTGACACGCCATGTCTCTCGCGACAAAGAACACCTGTGGCACGAGATGGGTTTGGGGTTCTTTAGCGTTCAGGGTTTTCAGGGTTTACGGTCTAGAAGTCTCAAAGGGTAAAAGGAGGGACCCTTGATAAGGACCCCTAAAAATATACCCATAATGTATAGCCATTATATAGCCCATTAATAGCGTAGGGGTCCCCATTAAGGGTCCCTCCTTTTCCCCTTTGATAGTCGGGGGTGGGAGACTGGGGGCCTGACAACGCGGCTTCGAAAGTTTCGCAACTTTGCAGCTTCCATCGAGTACCACTATGGGCTATTAGACCTTAAGGGTACCTTAATCAACCCTCAATAGGGTCCTAATAGGGATCTTTAGGGTCTAATAGCCCATAGTGGTAGGTCCCTTCAGGCCCAACTCGTATAGATTTCAGGGAGTTGTTAAGGCTCCTTAAGGCCCTACAGTACCTTAAGACTTTAAATGCAGATGCTTGCTGCCAGGTGGCCTGCAGCTCAGCGGTGCGTTTTTCAACCTGGGCGATGCCTTCGCAGTGATCATCTTCACACCCCTGCTGGAGCGACTTATCGTTCCTTTCGCCGAGAGAAAACTCGGGCGGGAAGTCAGCTCCAACATGAAGGCGTCCTAGAGTGGATCAGTACACATCTTCTGGCCTAGTTGCAATGAAGGACTGTAGTGTGTGGTCGTTGCAGTTTGAAGACCTGCGGGTTCCTAGATCCGTCTTTCTTTTCGGGTACATGACAGGCCAAATTACTAAGCATGTGATCCATGAGTTTGAATGACTAGCCTAGCTGAAATTTGGCGATCGAAGGTACTGACAGGAATCTCAGTTGCCATTGCCTCGCAGCTCACTGCTGCCGTCCTGGAGTATTCGCGCCGCAGCGCGGAGGTACTGCCCATCCCGTCGAACTGTGCTCCATTAGCATCGGATGGGCAGCATGTGAGGATGAGCGCAATGAGTGCATTTTGGATGGTCCTGCCCTATGCCATGGTCGGTATAGGTGAGGCATTGGTGAATCCCGTGCTTTGGCATGTGGCCTACACTGCCGATCCGTCGATGAAGTCTTTGATGCAAGCGTTCTGCCAGTTTGCCATGGGAGGCCTGCCGAATGCCATTTCGGCAGCCTTGACGCAGGCAACTAAGAGTCTGGGTTGGCCTTTGGGATCTGTTTTGATTTCCCCTACTATTCTGTAGAGAACCATCATGGTAAATAATTTTCCAAGGGCTTAAAGGACAGCTCAGGAGTTGGACACCGAACAACCTGAACAACGGCAACCTGCCCATGGTATACTTCGTCAACGCTGCCTTTTGCCTCGCCGGCTGCGCCGTTTACGTTCTTGTGACCCGCAGATCTGGACCCAAAGATGGCAAGGACTGGTGTGCCGCAGAGGACTCCACTAGCGAAGCTGGAGAGTACAGCGACACTTCCGACAGCCTCAACGAGGGTTGAGGGTGCTTCGTGTGTCAGCCTTGCACATCCCCTTTCTCTGGCAACCACCCCGCAACGCCCTAAACCCTCTGGGTTCGGCAAGCTTAGGGCTCCGCTCTACAAAGAAAGTTCAAAACACATACAAGCACAGCAGACGCGATAATGAGCAAACAGGAACCCTAATGTACATACTGCAGCGGAAAAGATACTAATATGAGTTTGTGAAAAGCAGGATGAAAGCTTTATTGCACAGGGGAAACGGGGTGTGCAACTCGAGGGGTGTTATTCCTTCATGCCGTCTCGGAGCTTCGCCGAGCTTGGGCGTCTCCTCGGCAATGCCCTTGTGGCACGAGCTACTGTTGTTTTCCCCAAACGAAACGGGTAATGACTATCGGAGAGACATGGCAACTGAGGGGCTTGCCACTGTCAGGATGTACAGCCGATAAGTGACCGTTCCACCATGTGGTGGGCACGTGTACAGAAATTAGCCAACATGTAACCTGCGGGCGTCAAATTGGAGCTCATACACCCCAGGATATGTGACAAGAGTGCTTCGTATAGCCCTGGCACCTGAAACCGACGAGCATTAAAGCACTTACAGTGTATCGTTTTTCATCTCTTGGGGCATGAACTCGGACTCAACTTCTTATATATGTCCTCAACTCCCAAGCCTTGCCTTACCTGGGGTTCTATAAACCCTGAATCCCACACTCGAAACAGAAACAACTCAAAACCGAAAAGCCTTCTTCAACCCTAAAGAACCACCAAAATCCAGAACCGCAAGCCCGAACAGTTAAGCGTAAAACGCAGGAGGCAATAAGAACACAGTCGAGGCTGCCCCTTTCAAGTGGCAAGGCAGAACAGCATCAAGGCTCCAAATCCTTCAATAGTCTGTTTAGGCATTTAGGGTTTAGGTGGCTGAAGTGATTCAGAGCTTGGTGCGTTGCAGTCCCTGCTCAAAAAAAGGGGGTTTAGGGTGGAACATAGTTCAACTTCCCGCAGCTCTGAGCCTCTCCGGCTCTTTAGGAGCTCCGCCGAACGCGAGGCCGAAGCCCTGAATCAAAAAGGGAATTTCCGAAAATTAGGGTTGATGATATAAATCCTGCATTACCCATACTAAGGAATATACCAGAATTCCCACATATTCCCTGTTATGGGTAATGCAGGATTTATATCATCAACCGTAGGGTACCTTCTTTTGGGGTCCTTTATGATAAGGATCCTGCTATTTAGGGTGCTATATTAGGGGCCCGGCAAAAACGCTCGAAATACTGAGGAACCCCCAAAATAATGTGGGTGATTACCTTAGGGCCCCAACTATAGATAGTAGCCCTTATATAAACCTGCCTTTTAAACTGACCCTAAGTGGATTAGTTTGTTGGTGTGTTGTTTTGGTTCGGATAGTGCGGAGTTTGTGGAGCGACGCCCCCATGAGGACATAGTGGTTGTTGGGAAGCCTCGCTAGGGCCACTGCTTGTAGAAGAGTGCAATACCGCCTGGAGCACAAAGAGAACAGTATGCACTCGCCCAGCTAGGGCTTTTTAGGACAAGGCTGTGCAATAAGTTCCTTTCACTTGACTTAGGACGCGCCAGTGGTATACGGACGGAATGAAGCAGCTGCGTGAGGGCCACAGCCTTCTGATGAAAGTCTGGAGCGCAGCACGGTTGATTGCCGAGACAGTTGGAGTATTTGTCGGTGGTGGCAGCTATGTCCGTCCCAGTGAAACTCCGAGCCACTGAGTGGATGTCACCAATCCAAAGTGCAGGTGCAGATACGGCGGTGCTCGAGGTGCAGGGGAACTTTGCAGCGCGCATGATTCTCGCGCGGTTCCATAGTATTTAGGTTGCGATTGCTGTCATCCTACGGCCTCATTTTGCTTCTGACGCAGAGCGAGTCACATAGATAGTCTAGACAAGCAGGATTCATAGTGCAAGCAAATCCGGGAAAACATTCGATCATTCTGATGACTCCTCTCCTCGGTCATGTCTTTTGGCTGTTATCGCCGGGAGCAGCTCCCGACCCCCCAAACTGCACAGTACAAGTAGCACACAAAAGGTAGAAAAGAGAGGACGCACCTGGAGGAGCGGCGGTTTTGGTAAACAGAGTAATGCAGATGCAATTGCTTACAAGCAAAGTCCTCCAGCGGATCATTGCAGAAGGAGGCGTTGAACCAGGACCAAGGAAGAAATCTTCGGACTCTGCCTGCTCAAACCTGCATGTCCGAAACATAAACCACATAGATCTCAGGGTTTCGGAGAGGTCGGGTGCTTGCTTGTTTCCGGTTTGCGAAGTGGACAATGCAAAAGTTCTGGATTGCATCGACCTGGCGAGAAGCATTCAGACGTGGCAACCAAACTCGGGATGCGTTCACGTCTCAGCAACCTAGCCTTAGGTGTAGTGCTTAGGGCCTGGGGTGTAGAATTCAAGAGTCAAGTGCCCACCGACGAGGAAAAAGGCACCAAGCAATTAAAAGAAACTCTCGTAGGAGATGCTTCGTGAGCGCTTGCCTGCCGTGCACGCTGTCCTTGTTCAGCACAGGCGCGCTTGCTTCTCCGTAATGCAGCTTGTAGAACCAATTTTCTCACCGGGCCAAGGCTCTATTGATTGTTATCAGGCCAGAAATGGACGACTACTAAGAACTACTACTACTACTACTACTACTACTACTACTACTACTACTACTACTACTACTACTACTCCCACTACTGCTACTACTACTGCTACTACGACAGCAACAACTACAACAACAACTACAACAACAACAACAACAACAACAACTACTACTACTACTACTACTACTACTACTACTACTACTACTACTACTACTACTACTACTACTACTACTACTTACTACCACTACTACTACTACTACTACTACTACTACTACTACTACTACTACTTCTACTTCTACTTCTACTTCTACTTCTACTTCTACTACTACTACTACTACTACTGCTACTACTACTACTACTGCTACTACTACTACTACTACTCCTACTGCTACTGCCACTTCGACTGCTACTGTTACGGCTACGACGCCGACTACCACTACCACGACCACTACCACTACTACTACCACCACCACCGACAACAACCACTACCACTACCACTAGCACTAGCACCACCACCGACAACACCACCACCACTACCACTACTACTACTGCCATTACTACTCTAGCAGTAGTAATTGCATATGATTTCCTGGTTTGGTTATCTTGCGCTGCCTTGCACCTGCAACCCAAGCTCTCCAAAACTCGCCCTTCATTTATCTAGAGGCCTTTATAATTAGAGCAGGGTCTCGGGGTATATTATATACTGGAAACGAGCCGCTCACTTGAAGGCTTTTAGCCTCTAGAGGGCTTGATAAGGTTCGACATTCGTCACAGCGCGGGTTTCAACTGTTCTAACTCCCCAACGCAAAGCCTCAATCAAAGAAACACGGTACAGAAGTGTGATGAATGAGATGTATCGTTTTGTGTTAAAGTCGACTTGCTTCTCTATCCCCGTGTACCACCCTGTGGTGCGGCCTCGTCCAAGCCGTGCGGGAGGCAAACTGACGTTCTTTTTTGTTCCAGCTTGTTATGTTAGTGTTTCGGGGCCTTGACATGTTTGGGGTTGTGAACAAACCACAACATGGTTTCAAGGAGCAACTCTAGTAACTAGTTATATCTAGTTATGGGGGCTCGTTTTGCCGCGGCAGCTACCAATTACAGCCCGTTTTCTTTTCGGGCTAGGAGGCATTGGGATGGCTTCGTGCGTGATCATGTGATAGCACGTGATGTGTCAGGCGACCCGTGCTAACTTGTCAGGATGTTGCTTGTGCAGTTCGGGTTGCCTCGGCCACCTATCATGACACATGCATGTGTGCATATGGAGGCCACACGAATATGGTTAAGGTTTAGGGATTTAGGGTTTAGGGCTGGGAAAAGGCTTAATTTAATCGGTCCGGAATGCTTTGTCAGAGCTGAGACCAGAAGTCATTCAAGGTTCGATTTCCTCTTCGTCACCTCGAAATGGCGTCTTCGTCGCATCTGATTGGTTTCTGGAACTACTGTTGTGTAGTCGTAGTTTTGGCCACGGAAGCTCACAGTACCACTGCGCTGTGGTTAAGCCTTTTAAAGGTCCCTTCAGCTTCTGGAGTCGTCTAATATATAGGGGCCTAAGCAATTACTGTACCAATACTATTTTAGGGGTTCCTTATTATAGTTATTGTAGTAGAATGGGCCACGAAACCCTATTCTAATGATTAGACAGGGCCACGGAATGGGTTCACGGGAACTCTGAGTATCATAGGAGGCCAAAAGGGGTTTTAGCCTATGGGGGTTTAGTAGGGATTAGGGTTCCCATAATAGGGTTCATATTAAGGAATCCCTACCCCAAGAATCTTAAACCCCCCTTTAGGCCTCCCATCAGAGTAGCTCCTGTCGACAGTATCGAGGCCTCGTTTAGTCGACACGCAGTCATACTGAAAATACCCAGAGGCCCCAAAGTAGTTTACTGCGAACCGTACAAAAAAGACATTTCCAGAAATGGTTATATCTGTAGGTATCAACATAAAGACACATATACACATGTGCATACACGCCCGCACTATCTACATGTGCCGATACATTGTATGCATACACGCCTACATGCTTACATTATCTCATCCCTCTTTGATTCACTAGTTTATTCGCCTCTGCATTGTTTGATTCATTCGCTCAGTCATTCATACACACAGACATGCCTGTGTACAAGCAAGCTGCCATGCATACATGTTTTACAGAATATGTGTGTGTGTATGTATATATGTATATTATGCGTTATATGGACACACACACATATGTGCATGCATCTATGTATGTATTCTTATCTGTACCTACTCGACGCTAATTCCTAGCATATGCGTCAATCTCTTTTGTATATATGCACTCACATGTATGTATATATATAAACATATATATATATATACGCATATACACACGCTTGTGTATGCATGCGTCTACACACACATGTACCTATAACGAGTGCACAAGCACTTGTGTACATACATGTTTGTATACACCTAAAGTTCGTATACATACATATATATATATACACATGATACGGACTCTGTGTATTTTCATAATGCGAACACATGTGAATGTTCTTAGGGGTGGGCCTGCATACAGATCTATACATATATACAGTCGCGAGTATCCTTTGTTAGTGGTAATGCTGTTTCGATTACTTCTATTACTACCACTACTAGTGCGACTGCTGCTTCGACTACTACCTGCTGCTGCTATTGCTACTACTACTACTACTACTACTACTACTACTACTACTACTACTACTACTACTACTACTACTACTACTACTACTACTACTACTCCACCACCACCACCACTCCCATCCCTACTACTGTCATGATTGCTGCTGTACTCATTCTCGCTGTTAGTCTTACGAAGCACGAATCTGGATGCGTACCTTTTCTAGGGGTCCCCATGACACGTATTAGACCCTTGAGGGTTTATGTTTCGGGCTTTCTTATTTCGGAAACTATTTTCCATTCAGGGCTTAGGCAGAGTTGGTTTGGGGGTACAGTCAAGTGGCATGGAGCTCAGAAGGAGTGTGCTGCACAGGGTTATGGCCAGTCTCAGGTGTCGGTGGGTTTGCCTTCCCTTGCAGTCCAAGTCCCCCGACTCAACATGGGAGTGTCAAAATTGAGACCGAAAAGCAGTGAGTGGTAAGTGTTTTGTATACCGTTGTCATACAGACCCTACGAGTGGTTGGGCATGGCACTGGCACCACTCTGGCCCTTGAACCTGTCCTTAATCGTCCTTGCGGTATGCGATGTTCGGGTTTCTGGGCGGACGCAGCCTATCCCCAATAGTTGCAGACACGTGACTATTATTCTCATTGTTAAGTATCAGTATCAGTTCTGTTAGCCCTAGTAAGTATTACCATCATGGTTATTGTTCTGAGCATCGCTATGATCACTATAAGGGCCAGCCCAGGTTTTTGTGCCTCTTTGCGGCAACACTCACGGGCGAGGCGCTTGCAGCTTTGGTAGTCAGTTCTTGCGGCCGAGAGTTTTTAGGGTTGAGGGGTTTAATGTTCAGACTGCACAGATATTTTACCGTTAACCCCTCAACCCTACCACGGAGTGATCTTCGGGCTGCACGTTGCAATTCCGCTGTCATGTATGCAAAGGTCTCAGGTGTGTCCGTCCCAGCCGCCAACGGCAATATGTCACCCATTCGACGCTCTTCTGTAGTATTCTATTCTAGTTCTATTCGTTTGTGTTGCGTTGTATTACCATAATATCTTGGATAAGATCATGTTATTATTGTAACAGACTGTCGAGGACAATACCGGACTAGATGGGGTCAGGCCATTTTCTGGTGCGGCCTCTGCACGTGACAGATGCACTTGACAGGCGTTGAGATGGTGGGTATAGGGTTTAGGGGTACCTCTGGGTCGTAGACTGGCTAGACTTGAGTCCAGTGGCAAAAAACGTACCACGATGTGCAGCTTTGTTTAGAACGGTCATTGCAAGATTCCGGTGCCCTACACCGCGACCTGCAGGCACTCCATCGCGTATGGGACGTCCTCCTCGGCGACGGGATTGAGGCAAACCAAGGGGAGATTGGCTGCAGCTACGTCGTTAATCCCAGTCATGGTCCGAAACAGCAGTATGAAAGTAAGTAGCAAGCAAGCATGACAACAAGAGTAACAAGTATTGCTTGAGGCAAAGCACAGTAAGACCAGATGCATTTAGAAGCAGTAGTACGAGAAGCGTAGGAATTTTCAATCAGCAGGCGGATGCTGTTTTATGGCTTCATGACTGTGGTAGTCTTAATCTTTTGAGCTTGGTGCGGGTCTGATCCAAAGACTAGACCAACTCGTCTTTTGGACCCAGCATGTGCAAAACACATTTCATGGGGCCGTATGTCCAAATCTGAAAGATTGGGCTGTTCATAGGTATCTAGAAGCCTGAAAACGTATTAATTTACTCCTGAGGACTCCTTATTATGTTCACAGCACAAAGGAGCCCCAAACCCATTCTAGTTATTAAGGCCGCTACATTGCCTGTCTCCCTGAGGAAGTTGTACTACAATGGTGGTCCGTTCGCAGCCCAACTTGAACCCCCCTGCCATGCGCCAGGATGCATTGCATTAAAACCTTTTCCAGGAGAGAGAGAGAGAGAGAGAGAGAGAGAGAGAGAGAGAGACAGAGAGAGAGAGAGAGAGAGAGAGTGATGACGAAACCGTGTGTCTCTTTCCTGAGAACCGAAGAGCCAAGACGGCTCCAGGAAGAGGTCCGATTTGCTGGTCTTGGAACATTGGCAGTTAGTTGCAATGGTTTGTTTTGTCCTTGGATGTAAATACCAGCGGGGGAACCAGCGGGGGAACCAGAGTTTTCTTCGTACAGCCGAGCCCTCCTGGGAAATATTGCCGGGAGGATCTTTCCCACCATGAGCTGCGGGTGTGCGGACCGCACGGGATAGGGGCCTGGATGCTGTCCCTGCCTCCCACCCGGACGAGAGAGAGAGAGAGAGAGAGAGAGACAGAGAGAGAGGGAGAGTGTAGGGGGTAACACCCCTATACCATAGCCCGAAAGAAAAGAGGGAGTGAGACAGAGAGATTGCTTGATAAAGTGTGTCACTGGTATGGCCGATGATCCGATGATCGACGCATCTCTCAGGGACAGTCATCCTGAAGCCTTAAACCTAAACCCTTAAAGCCGACCTCATGAATCCGTGCCTGCCTTGCGCGACTGTGCGAGTCGAAACCCATCAGCCCTGACTCTAAAGCTGTCAAACACAAGTCCTAAACCCTACGGTTTAGGGTTTAGGGTTCCCTAACCCTGAAGCCCTGGAGAAACCCGGAAGTGATGCAGGCAGTTTTCAGAATTTCGCTATCCTTGTCCCGGGCTCGGCATTTGGTTGATGGCGGCTTAGTGCTGGGTCTCTGACATTCTTGGGTTTGGGATTTAGGACCTAGGGTTTCGAGATGCGAGCCAGGCAACTGAGAGGCACTTCAGAGGAAGCCAGTTGCAAATGGGATATGATTGGGTTTGGCTTGAGCTTACGATGTCCTGGCGCTGAGTTGCTGAGGCCCTGCACATGTCACAGTAGCAATCGCAGAGATGAGGTAACTTATGTTAGAGTACAGTATACTATAGTATAGTATAGGATTCTATCTTATAGAGTGGTACGCCATAGTGTATGTTGCACTATCAGTTACAATCATTATAACACAACTCATAGCACATTATTGTTAACCCTAACCCCTAAACCCTTAACCCCTAAGCCCTGAACCCTTGAACCCTAAATCCCTAAACCCCTAAACCCTTAAACCCTTAAGCCCTGAAGCCCTAAACCCCCAAAACCCTGAACCCTTTAAACCCCGAAGCCTTGGAGCTTCGTCTTGCTCGCAGGTTTGCTCTGCAAGAGGCAGCGATCCTGCCCGATCCTCAAGGGCCTTCAAGGGTTTTGGGGCTTTAGGGTTTGGAGTTTTAGAGTTTTGGGGTTTTGGGGCTTTAGAGTTTTAGGGTTTAAAGTTTTGGGTGTCGGGGTTTTGGGGTTTAGGGGCAAGAGAGTTTTTCTGTAGTACTCAGAAGCACACCGGAGAAGCAACACGAGCTACCATCTTGCACACTGGCCCTAAATAGTGTTCATGGCCTTGTAGAGCTGGACATAAGTGGCACGGGCAAGAGACGGCAAGGGTGTAAAGTTGAAGCGAGCCGACAGAGAGAGAAGGGTGTAAAGTCGAAGCGAGCCGACAGACAGAGGAGGTCCTAGGTTAAGAGGCCCGAGCACTTACTGCAAGCTGGGCAATCTCACACGGTTGGGAACGTAGTATATGGTACTAACTCATAGTATAGTACATCATGTTTTGTCGTGTATATGATAGAAGCTTATATTGTATGATCTTGAGGGTTCGGTTCTCTGACCAGTGTAACTTCAAGACTTTCGGAGCTTTCGGTGTAGCCTCTAAGACCCGAGGCCGACGAAGCCGCTTCTTAGGGGTACTTGGAAATAGCTTTTAAAATTTTTTGGCTACTATAACCGACACATTCTTGCAGTGCTAGCAAGCTCTCAGCATTGGTTTCCCGATCCCCTACCGTGGCCTGCAAATAAATCTTTGGAATCGTGCGTGCAGGTCAGTGAGATCGCAGGACGACCTCATTCACTTCATGCAGGCCCTGCTCCTTTCAGCTTGTGAGATTCTTAGGGCCACCTTGGGGTTTGGACGAGTGTCAGAACATGAGGAGCCTGCACACAGAACCCTAGGCTGCAGTGTCAGAACCCCCTCTAAGGTTCTAGCACGCCTTATTTATGAGACCTGTGCATCAGGGTCTGGAATTGGAGGGGTCTGAGGGCAAGGAAGGTTCAATTCATCACGAGTCTAGCAGTGTCTACCTTGCGGACGTTTTTCGGGGCAGGGACAGGGACGAAAATGCGTTGCTGCAACAAGGAATGCTGAGGCTGTCCGCCCAAAGCTTTATCGAAATGTAATTTGGCGAAGCAAGAGCGAGCCGAGAACATGTAGCAGACAGGGGTAGGAATGTCCGGCATTGCACTTGGTCGGATTCATCAAAGAGTGCTCATGTAATATGTGAGGCTTCAAGACAGGGGCACCACTAACTACCATACGTAATTCCTTTGGGTTCCTGATTGTAACTATACTCTCATATACCCCGAAACCCTGTTCCCTTGAAGGAACCCTAAAACGAGCCCTGGTCCAATTTTCGGAGCCCGACAGCACTTACTTTTTCTCGATTGAACCGCAAACCCTGAACCTCCAAGCATCAGCAGACACCAAAAGGGCCCTCAAAAAGCGTAAGAAAAGCCATGCACATCATCAATTGCTATTAAAGGCCCCAAAACCCCTAAACCCTAAACCCGAAACCCTGGCAAAAGAACCCTAAGAATCAACCCCACGATGATGGCCATGTCCAGGAGTGGCAGCCCGACTGCGCTCCCGAGGCCGCCAGGAGGTTAGGCTTTATGATTTTAGGGTTTAGGGGTTTAGGGTTTAGGGCTTTAGGTATTTTAGAGTTTTGGGCTTAGGGTTTAGGAGGGTTTTGTGCTTGAGGGCTGTTGGTATTTCAGGGGTTTGGGCTTTACAGCTTTTGGCATTTTAGGGTTTTGGGCTTTTCAATTTCGGTTCTTGTTTGATGTGAGGGAGGAGCTGTTTTCAGGAAGTGTGATACAGCGCTTGAAACAAGCCATCGGCTTGTTTGCGGGCCCCGCAGGCCCGCAAAATAGCCCGACAACCTTGTAGCATGGTCCTTGGGGAAATGCCTGAACAAAAAAAGGCCGTAGAGTCTTGGTGTTTGGGCCTCCGATGTGCTGCCAAGGCGCCAGGCAGATTCGGTAATCTCAGGGACTAGCGAACTGGCTCGCTGGATGTTGTGTGTAGATACCATAAAAACACAGGGCCCTCAATCAGTAGAATGTAGGTACTGCGAATATACACGTTACCCGTACAAAGAAGTCATACTCATACCCCCTGCTATGCGAGCTTCGCCCCACAAAAAGCACTAAACCTCCCAAGGTCTAGACCCATCGTAGGACTAGGACGCCAATAAAGCGACCATGTTAACACCCATTTAGTAACCTTAGGAGCCACGTCGGAAACCCTTCTTAGTATCCCTTGCTGTAATTTAAAAGGGGAACCATATAGGAGCCCTTATACTTGTATCCAAGGGTAAAAGGAGGGACCCTTAATAAACCCTTAATACAAATATTATATACCCATTATATGGCCCATTATAGGGTAGGGGTCCCCAGTAAGGGTCCCTCCTTTTCCCCTTTGATTGTAGTATCCCTTTTAGGTCCCTTGCAGAAGTTTTACAGGAGCCCATAGAGTCGGCTTTCCTTGCCCTGACCCTCCCAAGAGAGAGCCAAGAAAAGTGTAAGGGCGCGGTAAAAACTTATTAGCCAGTGGTGGGAACTCTAAGCTTTTCGGCTATGTCTGGTTGGTCAATCTCAGAAAGTTTGTGTTTCACGCTGCTTTTTGGGGGTTGTGTTTGGGGTTTTTTCTTAGAGTTTTGCGGGAGGTTTACTGGCTTGAAAATCGGGGCCTTCAAGAGAACCGGCATATGATAGTGTGGATGTCCATGCGGACGAGGAAGGAGATGCTATTGCTAATCCTAAACCCTTCAACCTTCCAACTAACTTCACGGGCAGGAGGAAGAGAGGGTTCAACAACAAAAAATTAACAAGCCGTTCAGCCCACAACTTGACCCTTTGACAGAGTCCAGCTTTGGGGGGCTTGGTGACTGCAGGGCTCCCTTGTCCCGGCCCTCAGGGTCTGTACACCCGCAGAGCTACGGTGAAAAGGGTAGGGTCCAGGGTATTTGTCATAGTCACTTTAGAACCCAAACCCTGCAAGCCCTAAACTTCTAAACCCAAACCCCTTTTTTGACAGAGACCCTAGAAAGGCGGGGCTTTGTCCTTGCTAGGTAGGAGGGACAAAATCCTCTGGCTGCTTGCAGGTCATTATACAGACCGCTTATCATCCTTCCCTCGCGGGGTGAGGGCCCCAGCTCTGGAGTTGACAGGGGGTTTTAGCCTGCGGGGGTTTAGTAGGGTTAGTAGGGGTTAGGGTTCCATAATTGGGCCAATATTGAGGAATCCCTTCCCCAAGAATCTTAACTCCCCCCCCTTTTGGCCTCCATCAGAGTTTCGGATGCGGCTGAGAGGCTTACGCTTCGAGGAAGCACTCCATGGGCTTTCATAGGGTTGCATAGGGTTTAGGCTGCAGTGGAAAAAGCCAGAAGTATGCATGCGATCCGAATCGCTGCAAGCTCCTGGCCTAAGCAGTCCAGTGTCGCGGAAGTGGTAGTGCTTCGTTTGCCTCCTCTGGTGCCATGTCTCGCAAGATCATCGCGGCTCTTGCCTTTGCCCCGGCTGTCATGGCCCACAGCTGTCCGGGCTCGGCCGCCTGGATCCATGCCAGCTGCCAGGTTTCTTTGACCGCAGATGCCACTTGCTTGGAGGTCATGTCCGAGATGGAGGCACGCGTGGCCGGCATCAGCACCGGCGCGTGGCATGACCCGCACAACAACGGCACCTACTCGCAGCAAGAGCAGGGTGCGGACGAGCTTGCATTCCAGCGCATAACAGGCAACAAGAAGTACACGGACAAGCTGAAGTTCACTTTCACAGACGCTCCTGCTGGCACCTGCAACATCCAGGGCTGCAGCGAAAGCCAAGTCTTCTCCGTTGCCGACTTCTCCACCAACTACTGCAATCTGCGGATGCTCTATTGCGGCTCGCACGAGGGGTGCAAGCCAGTCCAGAAGGACTTTGCCATCACTGAGACCTCGGTGAGTCCGTCCTTTGGGGCCTCCAAAGACCCCGCAGCGTGCCTGAAGACCACGACTGTGAGTCAGCATTTCTTGTCAGCTCAGGCACCATCCCAGTGCCCACCTGCTGGCTTCGAAACGGTGAAGGACTTCGACCTGGATAGCTTCATCTCCAAACGCTGGTACATCCAGCAACAGATGGAGACCAAGTACCTGCCGAAGTCCCAGAACCGCTGCGTCTATGCCGAGTACAAGCTTCAGCCCAAGCAGACTCTCTTGGGTTACGACGTGGCTGTGCACAACCATGCAGAGGAAGTCGCGCCCCCGCACACTGTCCATGACTCCGGCAACAAGATCTGCGCCAAGGTCGTCGACAAGGCCCGTGGGAAATTGGAGGTCGCACCCTGCTTCCTGCCAAGTGCCCTCGCGGGCCCTTACTGGGTCGTAGACTACGACGAGGGAGCAGGCTATGCTTTGATCTCTGGTGGTGCACCGACTGTGCAAGCAGACGCGGGGTGCAAGACCGGATCGGGAACCAATGACTCCGGGCTGTGGATCTTCACGCGCGAGCAGAAGCGGGACGAGGCTCTGGTGCAGAAGGTGAGGGCGATCGCAGCCACGAAGGGCTTCGACCTCTCCGTCCTCAACGATGTGGACCAGAGTGACTGCGGAAGTATCGCACAGGTTGTGGTGTGAGGACGCCCTCTAGAAGGCTTTTAGCTTTGGCCTACAGTTATGGCGTGGTATGGCCTTTGTACAGCTTGCAGACAGTCGGAAGCCATGCAAGGAATAGGCTGTATGGTTCGATTTGTCAGCAACCGATTCAAATTTTCAGAGTTGCCACTTGGGCAATCTTTTGCACTGAACAGAACGCATTTGGCAACTTTCTGCAGACAGGCGCAACAGGCAGAGAAGGAAAACTCTGCGAAACAGAATCATCGGCGCTTCTGTGAGGGGTGATGTTTGGTTTGCGTTTTTCTTTGCTGCTCCTTGACTTTTGGAGTCGGGTTTGAGTTTGAAGTGGGTATACCGAACAGTTCCTGACCATGAAAAGATTCGAGACCCAGAACGCTCTCTGAGTGACTTTGCGAATGTAAGCTCGACCTCAGCAAAACCTGGCGAAACCAGGTTAACTTTCTTCGAGTGCTCTTTAGGTCTCCTTCATAACCCATACCATGGCCCCTATGCTCCCTATCTTGTTGTGCACCGAGGACGTCACGAGAAACACTAGAACAACTGCACAAAGCCGAAACAGCGCGAGGAGTACGCAACACACGCATGTCATTGCATAGGTTTGGGGGTTTCAGAAACAACTCGGAAGCAATGTTTTTACAAGGGAAAACTGTTGACGAAGAAGCCGAAACATCGAGGATTGATGTGACACCTCCCTCGAATCGCTGCAAGCTCCTGGCCTTAGCAGCCTTAGCAGTCCAGTGTCGCGGAAGTAGTAGTGCTTCGTTTGCCTCCTCTGGTGCCATGTCTCGCAAGATCATCGCGGCTCTTGCCTTTGCCCCGGCTGTCATGGCCAACAGCTGTCCGGGCTCGGCCGCCTGGATCCATGCCAGCTGCCAGGTTTCTTTGACCGCGGATGCCACTTGCTTGGAGGTCATGTCCGAGATGGAGGCACGCGTGGCCGGCATCAGCACCGGCGCGTGGCATGACCCGCACAACAACGGCACCTACTCGCAGCAAGAGCAGGGTGCGGACGAGCTTGCATTCCAGCGCATAACAGGCAACAAGAAGTACACGGACAAGCTGAAGTTCACTTTCACGGACGCTCCTGCTGGCACCTGCAACATCCAGGGCTGCAGCGAAAGCCAAGTCTTCTCCGTTGCCGACTTCTCCACCAACTACTGCAATCTGCGGATGCTCTATTGCGGCTCGCACGAGGGGTGCAAGCCAGTCCAGAAGGACTTTGCCATCACTGAGACCTCGGTGAGTCCGTCCTTTGGGGCCTCCAAAGACCCCGCAGCGTGCCTGAAGACCACGACTGTGAGTCAGCATTTCTTGTCAGCTCAGGCACCATCCCAGTGCCCACCTGCTGGCTTCGAAACGGTGAAGGACTTCGACCTGGATAGCTTCATCTCCAAACGCTGGTACATCCAGCAACAGATGGAGACCAAGTACCTGCCGAAGTCCCAGAACCGCTGCGTCTATGCCGAGTACAAGCTTCAGCCCAAGCAGACTCTCTTGGGTTACGACGTGGCTGTGCACAACCATGCAGAGGAAGTCGCGCCCCCGCACACTGTCCACGACTCCGGCAACAAGATCTGCGCCAAGGTCGTCGACAAGGCCCGTGGGAAATTGGAGGTCGCACCCTGCTTCCTGCCAAGTGCCCTCGCGGGCCCTTACTGGGTCGTAGACTACGACGAGGGAGCAGGCTATGCTTTGATCTCTGGTGGTGCGCCGACTGTGCAAGCAGACGCGGGGTGCAAGACCGGATCGGGAACCAATGACTCCGGGCTGTGGATCTTCACGCGCGAGCAGAAGCGGGACGAGGCTCTGGTGCAGAAGGTGAGGGCGATCGCAGCCACGAAGGGCTTCGACCTCTCCGTCCTCAACGATGTGGACCAGAGTGACTGCGGAAGTATCGCACAGGTTGTGGTGTGAGGACGCCCTCTAGAAGGCTTTCAGCTTTGGCTTACAGGTATGGCCTTTGTACAGCTTGCAGACAGTCGGAAGCCATGCAAGGAATAGGCTGTATGGTTCGATTTGTCCGCAACCGATTCAAATTTTCAGAGTTGCCACTTGGGCAATCTTTTGCACTGAACAGAACGCATTTGGCAACTTTCTGCAGACATGCGCAGCAGTCAGAGAAGGAACACACAACGATTTTGCCTGTGTCTTGAGCCCTGAACCCCGGAGCCTGAACCCTAATCTTCCAAACCTAAGGTCAGGGGTTCAGGGTTTCTCAGGTGTTTAGGGTAAAGTAGAAGGGTTCAATCTAGAACCCGAATCTTTGAAGCCCTCTTCAGAGAGTCAAGACGGTACGCGGCAAGCCCCCTGATCCTCCCAAAGTAGCCTGCAGAAGCCTGAATCCCAAATCGAGCCGTGATGGAACCTTTTGGAAGACCCCATAACTCCGAAATCTTAACAACCGTATAGTATAGACCTATTCTGGCATCATGAGTCATAAATCCAAAGAGCCTTATATAAACGGACCCGAAACCTGAAAGTAAGCAGAGTATACTACACTAAAAACTGCTCTAAATCCTTAACCTTAATTTTAGCATAGGATACTACAGTATAGAAAATGAACCCTCAACCCTAAACCTTAAAGGGAAAAAAACCTTAAAGTAAACAGAGTATAGGGAAAAAAAAGTAAACAGAGTCTATTACATAAAGTATAATAAAGTGCCCTAGCAACCGCGCCTTTAAAGAACCCGCTCCCCAGGCTTTTGAGTCGAAAAGAGCTCGATCTCCGCAGGCGAAAGGCTGCTGACGAGCGCCTTGGTCCGATTGAAGCCCTACTTGGAGGTTCGTAGGGGGGATCCTCTAGGGGCTACTTTAAGATACTTTAAAGGGCTGCTGTAAGGGTACCTGTAAGGGTACTATAATCTGAGTTCTATAAGTTAGTTGGAGGTTTATGGGTAGTTATAGCTGGTGTTTAGGGTTCCGTTAAGGGTGCTATAGGGTTCTATAATAGGGTTCCCTTTAAGGGTTCCTTTGAGGGTTCTACAAGGGCTCCTTTCAAGGGGTTTAGGGATTAGGGTTGAGGATTTAGGGTATACTTGAAGAATCATGGGTAATTCTAAGTGGGGATACAAGTCCACTAATATGGACTAGATTTATGGTTACCTTACCAGTAAGCGATTGAAGATGTATTGTGCATGGAACGGTAGGCAAATCAACATCAGTCTGAAAATGTGCAGTTTGACTATGCAACTGTGCATCAACTGTATCCCGGTTGGCCGTCAAGGGTACAAGATGCCCGTGGGGTGTGGAAATGCTAAGCATCGATCGATGTTCCCCTTCTTGTGGGGGGCTTCTGATGCATCCATGGGCAGCATCGCAAAGCGCTCGCCGGCAAGTGCACGGCGAAACAGGCTTCGACGATCCCGATGGTTGGAGCTCAGGTCAGACCAGCACAAAGCAGTGCCATCGGACAAGGTGTGGTTGTTGCAGCGTCTCAGCACGGCATGCTTGAAGTCAAAAGGCCGCTTTGAGTCTTACTGCCATCAGTTTTACCAAGCCAGTGAGTCCGAGTCAGGTCGGCAGCGGGATATTTTCCCACTCCCATTGATCAAGGGCAACCGGCTGAAGCCACATGGGTTTAAGCAGTGGCGATGGGTGATTTTGTTGGCTTTTGTGAACTGCTGCATCTTGAGCTTGAACTACATGTTCTCAGGAAAACCACCTACGCGTGTGCCGGGAAGTCTAACTGCAGCGCAGTCGGATGTTCAAGGACGCATCGTGTCAAGATCGGTGGACTTTCTGGCTCGCCTGTCCTCGGCGCAGACAGGCCGCTGGGAGCAGTTTCTTCCAGATTGGGTTGGTGGTGTGAGCAGGCCAGATGGCCCCAAGTTGAGTGAACTGCGGGCTGACATGATCGACAACCTCGAGAGTGCTGCTTGCTGCGATCCCTCGTCGAGCCTTCCGGATGAGATTCGTGGCATCGTGGAGAGTCCCACTTCCATGTTTCCTTCGCCTCCTAAGGGCCTGGAGGGTTTCCAAAGTTTCTCTGCCGGGAACCGGAGCGAGTACTTGCGGCATGTCCGAAATCAGCTTCGCTGTGGCAAACTTGGGCTGTGCTCTCGCGTTTTCGGTGGAGGCACTGTTCTGGCGGTGAGCAAAAGGGATTCGGACAAGCAGCGCGAGGTCTGGCACGGACGACGGGTTTCACAGGCAGCGCTCAGACCTCCTACGCCGAGGCACTTAGCGTCGCCTTGCGCTCTCGTGCAGTTGGAGGCCACTGACGAATGCCCAATCCGTGTGTCCAAACGGGACGCCAAGTGCTGGTTCGACCAGTTGAAGCTGCCCTTCAAGTTGCGGCCCTGGATGGCCCGTCCTCCGGTGACGGTGTGCGAGCTGGCTGGAGCGACTGGCATGAGCCGTGCAGAGATACAGCGTTACTTGGAGCCTGACACAGATTTGTCTGCACCATGGTTATACCCTGTCTCTCGCGTGTGGCCTATGGGTTTTTCATGGTCCAGTTACATCGCCCAGGAAAAGCTTCTGGGTGTTTGTGCGGATGCTGGACTGGGCAGCGACCGCATACTGGCTGCGGACTTGCCAACGCCGCAACAACTGGACATGACGTTCGCGGCGGCCACCGACGACGTGATGATATTCAGCAATGCCGGCCCGGGGTTCACTCACAGCTGCAGCTGCCGAGCGGCTGGATGCCACTTTGGTTTCTCACAACGTGCTCAGGAACACAACGAAGGACGTCACAGACAGCCTCAATGCTACTTGTGTGGGAGTGCGTTTAGAGAATGGTGTGCAGTGGGCCGTGCCTCCTGAGCGCTGTTTGGCCATGGTTTTTGGCGTTTTGCAGCTTGCAGACCGCAAACAGGCTTCGCCGGAGCAAGTGGGACAGATCCTCGGCAGCTTGCAGTGGTATGACTTGCTTCGCAGACAGAAGCTCGCCGTGTACGAGCACGTGTACAAGTTCACGTCCGGCGTCGGGGCGACACACCAGCAGAGCGTGCCAAACGGAGTGCTTGAAGAGCTGTTGCTGGGAACGGTTTTGGGCATTTTCTGGCTGACAGACCTTCGCAAGCCCACTCTGGACATGGTTGGTGCTTCTGATGCGTCCACAGACTTCGGTTTTGGGGCATCAGTCGCGCGGATGCCAGCTGATCAAGTTTGGCGCCTTGCGTGTCTGGCTGAGAAACAAGGCGACTACGTGGTCCTGGAGGGGACTTCAGTCAGCCAGTTTCCGAGGCGCGTCGGACGCGCGCACTGTTTGGGCCTCAAGCGGGAGGGTTTCAAGCACGTTTTCTCTGTACGTAAGCGGCATGAGGCGCACATCAATCTGTTGGAGGCTGAGGCGTTCGTTCTGTTGCTTCGATGGATTCCTCGATCTCGATCGCGACATGCTTGCAAAGTTGTCATTCTCCTGGATTCGGCAGTATGGCTGGGCGCTGCGTCGAAGGGCAGGTCGTCGACCATCCTCAACCGTTTACTCCGGCGAGCAGCTGCATTGGAGATGGCAAGTGACCTCACAGTGCAGCTTATACTAGTTCCCTCCGCTGAGAACCCGAGTGACGAGCCCTCCAGAGGAGTGAGAAGCAAACCCAAAACGCATGCCTCCACATTGTGAATTTGTTTGAGTCGCGTTTGCCTGTTGGCCACCGCCCACCTGGGCTGGACGTGCAAGCTGACAGGCACGCTCTTGAGGGCAGACGCGGATACGAATGATATGCACGTTGTAGTTGGAAGTGCTTACATCCAACCAAGCTTTCCGGATCAGCTGATTGATTGCTTGGAGTGGGTTCCTCACTGCAAAATGTGTTTCGAGCACACAGTGGGCAGCTGTGCGCCGTTCTTTCTCCACAGAAAGTTTTCGGTCTACGAGGTGCTGAACTACAGCGCCGCTCGGACATCTCTTCCTGGCTGGGGCTAAGTTTTGGCGCATTGATCTTTTATCGGCCGCAGGGCGAAGCCGCTGCTGCCAGTGTCGGGGAAGGGGGATTCTGTTGCACTTGTTTCTCTTGCAGCTTTCTCTAACCTCCGGCACTCCAACGCAAGTTTTGAAACAGTCCGTAGTTCGTCTGGCATCCGTCAGAGGCATGGTGGAAAGTGAACCTTGCACAATGAAGATGTATTGTGCATGGAACGGTAGGCAAATCAACATCAGTCTGAAAATGTGCAGTTTGACTATGCAACTGTGCATCAACTGTATCCCGGTTGGCCGTCAAGGGTACAAGATGCCCGTGGGGTGTGGAAATGCTAAGCATCGCCCACCCGCCCTCCCGGGGATTCTGTTGCACTTGTTTCTCTTGCAGCTTTTAGGGTTTCGGGTTCCAAGCCCATAGGAAAGCCTCTTCTGGATGCTTTTCCTTAGCGGGAGGATTTTCGACCACAGGACGATCCTTTCAAGGAGTGCAAGCTCAATGCTGCCATGTGGCTTGCGGCCACTCAGAAGAAGCTACAGAAGCAGCCTTGGGAGGGTAGAAAAGTCCCTGGCAAATCGATCGCAGTCCGTACTCTACTCGGGCTCATTGCATTCACTTGCTTGCAGCTGCCGTGACCTTTGGCGCTGACTCGGCTGCCGTGACGTGACCCCAGCAATGCAGCCACAGCCCGACTCGGCAAGTCAAACGTGTAAGTCACTACAAAGCATGCTGACATCTTCAACCTCCCGGGTCCGATTTGTTGCGAGTTTTTTTTTCTGGGTTTGGGGCTTACTTGGGGTTTAGGGTTTAGGGCTTACTCCGGGGTTTAGGGCTTACTTGGGGGTTTAGGGTTTAGAGCTTACTTGGGGGTTTAGGGTTCAGGGTGTAGGGGCTTAGTTACGGGCTGTGGAAACTTGAAGGAGCTTCAGGGCTGCGAAGGCTTTCGTGTGTGCCTTCGATAAGTTGGAGGTCCCCACGGCGACTTGGGGGCTTCAACATGTATTCGAGATTGAGGGCTGAGCTTGGCCCTTTAAGTCATTAGGATATACGTAGAGTAGAAATTCACCATATACTATTATCAGATGATAGATAATAGCAGATATATATATATATATATATATATATATACATACATACATACATACATAAAGGCCGGGGTCTGGGTTTTTGCTTGAGGCCAAAAGGTAGGACCTTGGAGATGCATTTCGGGCTTTGGAGATCTGACGGGTGAATTCACTGGGTCGGTGCGTTTCGGTGCGGTTGGGGTTTGAAGTAGGTAACAGGTAGAATTATAGTGCCCTAAATGGGTTCATAATTGGGGTGATGGTACTTGTAAGTCTATAAAAAAAGCGTTGGAAAAAGGGTGTAGGAGTTCGAGGGGTTTGGTATTTACAGTTTCGGGGTTTAGGGTCGAGGACTTGAGGTTTGGGATTCAGTGATGGTTAGAAGTTAGAGGCTTGGGACTTGGTTTGCCCAGCATTTCAGGAGACCGATATACGAGTTGCAGAAAGTTATAGAGACCGGAACATGGAAGCCTACATAGTGGATCCTTGCACATTGTGTGGTGAAAGACCTGACTCCACTGGTAAAGCAATGGGATACGGCTGTGTAATAGGGTGGCCTAAGTAATTACCTATACCAGTTGGGGGGATTCCTTATTATAACCATAGTATAATATCCCCCCAAGCCCTATTCTAGTTACTAAGGCCCCTATACCAGATCCTTGTAGTATCCCTTGTAGTAACCCTAAACCCCTAAACCCCTAAACCCTAAACCGTAGCCCTTATAGACGCCTTTAAAGGAACCCTATTCTGGTTGGAAAGGCCTTCAGCGGTTTGGGGTTTAGCGCCTGTGTTGCATGCAGCAGGCTCGGACTGGGGCAGCAAGAACCTACTTAAAAGATCATGGGACTTAGTAAGTAGGGTTCCTTAAAGGGCTCCTTACCTTAAAAAGGGATCTATAGGGGTTCTATGCTCAGAGGGGAGTTATAGGGTCTACTTAAAGGATCATGGGACTTAGTAACTCGGGTTACAATTAGGGTAACTATACTTATAACCCCAATTAAGGTACTTATAACCTTACTTACCAAGTCCCATGATCCTCCAAGTAGGCACAAAAACCCTCAACCCGAAACCTTGTGTACCCTGCTATGCGGGCTTCGTCCTTGCTAAGTAGGAGGGGGAAAAACCGTGTACTAGTATTAGTTCCAGTAATCATAGCAGTAGCAGCAAAAGTTGTACTGCTGGCAGTAGCAGCAGCAGCAGCAGCAGGAGTAGAAGCAGTAGTAGTAGTAGTAGTAGTAGTAGTAGTAGTAGTAGTAGTAGTAGTAGTAGTAGTGGTGTGGTGCTAGTGGTGGCAGTAATCGCAGCATTCCCTAAATCCGACAGACCGTCCGAGGATATCTTCTGTGCGATTCTCAGTTCACTTGGGAACTGCGGGTTCTTTGGCTCCGAATCCTCCTATCCTGCTCTGAAGCAGCGACGAGGCTGCGGCAGAGCAATCCACAGCTACTACTGAAACCGTAATAATGCTTATCACGTTATTGTGCATTATACTATACTGCATTTTGCCGAAACCTTAATAGGGTCTCGGGTTAAGGGAGTCGAAATCCTGAACTCCCTGGCTTCAGCCTCACAATCCGGCATCTGGTGTAGGAGTCTTTATAGAAAGGATTCCATGTCTTGAAATCTAAATCAGGGTCCTTTCCGCACGCCCCAAAGCCTAACCCTTTACCCTAAAAAGTTGGATCCTTACAGTTCTTTGTTTGTAGCTCTATGGTTCCCTTATAGTCCGTCTTTATAGTTCCCTCATTGTTCTTACTACTGCTGATGGACAAAATCCTGCATGACCTTACGGACCCAAAACTATGGGAACGATCGTATATTCCTTATAACGGGCAATGCAGGATTTTGTCCATCAGCAGTACTTACAGTATTCTTTTTTCGACTCTTCCACAGGACTCTCTTTCAGGCCTGGAGACACTAGTATGGGCACTTAACTGTGGGATCCTTGTATACCTACTATATACTCTATATACTCTATATAGCCTCCTAAGGGTCCCGAGAACCCCCTCCAAAAGGCCTAAGGGTCCTTCAGGGCTTAGGGGCGAAAGTGTGGTTTTTTTTAGGGGTTTAGGGTTTGGGGGCGGGGGGAGCCTTTCAGGTTAAAGGGTTTCGGGGCGAGTTTACTCAGCCCTGAAGGCAGACCACACCGAGAGCTTCACTTAGGGAAGAGGGTTGGGCGTTTAGGGTTTGGCAAACCAGAATTCGACTGGTGTTTCTTTGTCCATCCTTTTGAGAGTATCCCCCTTAAACCAGCCCTCAAGCCCCAAACCTTTTTGGGCTTCTCAGGTGTCAGTGTCAGCCCCTTGAGCCGCAAAAAGCGATTCCAGGCCGACACCCGCGCCGAGATGCGAATCACGCACCTCAAACGAGGAGGCGGTGACACGTTGAACGCAGGGATTTTTGTTTGGGGTCTCGGGGTACACAGACCTGAAAGTGGGTTGACAAGGACGGGTCAGCATGCTACCCACGCCAACGCTAATCAGATCAAAAGTGGCTAGTCTAGGGGTCGTGGTAAGTATCGCTACTGCCAAGACAGGTTCTGTCATGGAGTCATGCCCGAAACCTCACGACATGTTTTAGTGTCTAGACCCTTTGGCATCCGAAAAACCCTCACAACCCCCCGCGAGTTGCGAGAGCATAGGCATAAACCCCTAGCATCCCGAACTGAGCAACCGAAGGTTTGGAGCTACAGGGAATCGCTCGTCGCTGCTGTGAGTTTCCGAGCTCCGTGGTCCCTCCCGTGTTTGGCCTCCAGATCCCTGAGGGCATTGCAATAGCACTAGGAATGACAAGAATATGAATCATGAGAATAATAACAAGAGTGTCAATAATGAGAATATTGTATTAAGAATAAGAACAATAATAATAATCAGAATAAGAAGAGAAATCATAATTCAAGACTGCCTTATCCACATCGTCAAAGGGGAATCACATCTCTTGCTTGTCACGCTCCCCCAAACCTTAAATCCCTTGAGGTGTACGTCCGGCATCCATCCTGGCACGCCAATGATCTTGCTGCAAAAAAGCGAATCTTTAGATTTGGGGCGGTTGTAGTGAGAGACCATTTCCCATCAATGGCTTTCTACATTGATAGATTGAACAGAAACAACACTAATCCATATGGTTATATCTATATCTATATCTATATCTATATCTTTATCTATATCTATATCTATATCTATATCTATATCTATATCTATATATATATATATATATATATATATAGATAATATATGTTTACTATTGACTTGATACATTTCTTATATTAGCTTTGAAAAAGATCATAAACATAAATTTGTCATACAATGTCAGAATATGCAGAGAAATCCGAAACTAATTTGTAATCATTGACATAGCTATATTAAGATATTATTCCCTAATAGACGCGTCGACCCCGGTTTTGGGTAAAGCGCCCAGACGTCTGGGCAGCCGGTATTCCGGTCTTTTTGTCAATTTGGGTCGGTGTCCTGGCGTCGGGTTCCATGTCTTGTCGTCTCCTGGTCATGAGCCGATCTTATGACGTGGTCGGGGTCCTGATCGTGTCCCGGTCGTGTGTCCCAATCGTGAATCTCGATCGTCTTTTTTGGTAGTGTGTCTTGGTTATGCGGTGTGGTTCGTGTCCCGGTCGCGTGATATGTTCCGGTTGTGTCGTGGTCGGTGCGTTGGTCGTATTCGGTCATGGGGTCTGGGTCGTATGTAAGTGGTGTATCGTTTCTATTCGCTTAGTAGTTCG
>CAJNDT010000028.1:212847-335306 GCA_905221615.1 Symbiodinium sp. CCMP2592 | reverse complement strand
CGAAGGCCGAGGTTTGTGACAGCGGATGCAACCTGCGCAAAGAGACACGCAACCAAAAAAGCAATTCATTGGTCTTGGTCCCTTTTATTAAGATGTAGCCACAATCATCTTCTAATCCAAGCATTGGAAAGAATGGTGTTTGCTTGCAAAGGTTTTTTTAAAAAAACCCGATTTGACGCTCGCACAGACTCAGAGAGCAAAAAGAAATTGAAGTAGAGGCGCAACTTCCGGCAGCGAAAAGTGCAGTTCGGACTGTTTGAGGGGACGCAACAGCCGTTCCAGCAACAGCAAATGCAACCAGAAGCAAGGCAGAGGCAAGGAATGTAACAAATGGGTCTCTGCCAAAAGAGCAAAAAAAATCTTGCAAGAGCCAGATGAGTCCATGTCGTGCATGAGGGGTTTTGGAGTTAAGCACCGTGCACAAATTCCGAACCGTCAGCCGCACCTCTCGATACCATAACTCTACACAGCTCAAGAAGTCCTGTTCAGATCTGGTGGAGATGCCTTCCAGAAAATTCCGCCGCTCTTGTATGATCTGTTCCGGCCGACCTTCTCGATACCATAACTCTGCATGGCAGGGCTTGATCTGCTCTGTTCAGAGATGCTAGAGTCACCTCTGGAAAAATTCCCTGTCTTTGTACGATCTCAAAGCTGCACAGTTATGGGGCTGTCGGGCGACCCATTTTAAGGCCCGCAAAACACAAGCAATTCTGGCTTCGCCAGGTCGGCCCTCCACAGTTGCACTCCGCTGGCTGCAGCACCATTAAGGGCAAGCAACACAGCTGCTTTGGACAAGTTCCGACCTTCCAAACGGTCCTCCACCAGACGCTCCCCAAAGTTAATACAATCAATGACATGCACAGCTGACGAGATTCAGCCGCTGTGGGTGCAGGAATCAAACTTGCGACCCCAAAAATGGGGCCGTCTCGCGGCCCCAGAAAAGGAGCCGCGAAATGCAGCCAACCTCCTTTAACATATTTTGACTGGCAACTAGAGGACCCCAAAATCGGGGCCGCTTGGCGGCCCCTGTTTTGGAGTCGCGAATTTCGCATGTTGGGGCCCAAGCCAAGCCCGTGCATTCCACACACACTGCTACATCAAGGCGACCCGCCCACAGGCAGGCATCCAGTGTGGAAAAATCATTCTCCAAGAACAAGAATTTCCAACAGACAGCTTGCCCGTGGAAGTGAAAGACATGAGAGAACAGAGGGGGGCCACTCAAGCGAAGCCAAATTGCTTAGCTTGTTCGACCCCACAATTGGAGCCGCGTGTGCTGCAGTTGGTCCGCACCCAAAGTGGACATCGGCGGCACTGGTGGCAGAACAGGTGTTCCAGACACAGCAGCTAGAACACTTCCACCTTTGAGCTGCAGGCGGACTTTTCGGACAAATAGGATCTGGTCCAAACAGGTAACTTTGCTGCTTTCTTGGCACAGGTGCCTTCCAGAAGAACTCTTAACTTCTACCTTGCACAGGCGAGGCCGAAGTCCGCTTCCAAGAAAAACAGAGTGTGCATCTTTCACTTGAGCTGAAAACATTCGAAGCAAAACGAAACGAGACAAAACGAGTGCGGTCACTAACCTGATTCAAAAGCACTTCTAACATTTGAGGCAGACCGAAAAATACCAAGATCAAATGACACTTTTTCAAACAGGCGCAGAATGCTGTCCGAAATCAGAAAATACACGGATCTGTGTTGCGGAGGGGTGGCACGGGTCTGTGTTGCGCGGAGATGTGGTGGAATTTGCTGAGCAACAAAGTCCCTTGAAGCGCCTGTTGCGATGTTGTCCGTCCGTGCTGAGGCGCAAGACCTCCGAAGGCCGAGGTTTGTGACAGCGGATGCAACCTACGCAAAGAGACACGCAACTAAAAAAGCAATTCATTGGTCTTGATACCTTCTATTAAGATGTAGCCACAATCATCTTCTAATCCAAGCATTGGAAAGAATGGTGTTTGCTTGCAAAAGTTTTTTAAAAAAAAACCCGATTTAACGCTCGCACAGACTCAGAGAGCAAAAAGAAATTGAAGTAGAGGCGCAACTTCCGGCAGCGAAAAGTGCAGTTCGGACTGTTTGAGGGGACGCAACGGCCGTTCCAGCAACAGCAAATGCAACCAGAAGCAAGGCAGAGGCAAGGAATGTAACAAATGGGTCTCTGCTAAAAAAGCAAAAAAAAAATCTGAGCCAGGTGAGCCCATGTCGTGCATGAGGGGTTTTTGGAGTTAAGCACCGTGCACAAATTCCGAACCGTCAGCCACACCTCTCGATACCATAACTCTGCACAGCTCAAGAAGTCCTGTTCAGATCTGGTGGAGATACCTTCCAGAAAATTCCGCCGCTCTTGTATGATCTGTTCCGGCCGACCTTCTCGATACCATAGCTCTGCATGGCATGGCTTGATCTGCTCTGTTCAGAGATGCTAGAGTCACCTCTGGAAAAATTCCCTGTCTTTGTACGATCTCAAAGCTGCACAGTTATGGGGCTGTCGGGCGACCCCATTTTAAGGCCCGCAAAACACAAGCAATTCTGGCTTCGCCAGGTCGGCCCTCCACAGTTGCACTCCGCTGGCTGCAGCACCATTAAGGGCAAGCAACACAGCTGCTTTGGACAAGTTCCGACCTTCCAAGCGGTCCTCCACCAGACGCTCCCCAAAGTCAATACAATCAATGACATGCACAGCTGACGAGATTCAGCCGCTGTGGGTGCAGGAATCAAACTTGCGACCCCAAAAATGGGGCCGTCTCGCGGCCCCAGAAAAGGAGCCGCAAAATGCAGCCAACCTCCTAAAACATATTTTGACTGGCAACTAGAGGACCCCAAAATCGGGGCCGCTTGGCGGCCCCTGTTTTGGGGTCGCGAATTCCTCATGTTGGGGCCCAAGCCCAAGCCCGTGCATTCCACACTGCTACATCAAGGCGACCCGCCCACAGGCAGGCATCCAGTGTGGAAAAATCATTCTCCAAGAACAAGAATTTCCAACAGACAGCAGAAGTGATAGACATGAGAGAACAGAGGGGGGCCACTCAAGCGAAGCCAAAATTGCTTAGCTTGTTCGACCCCACAATTGGAGCCGCGTGTGCTAGTTGGTTCGCACCCAAAGTGGACATCGGCGGCACTGGTGGCCGAACAGGCGTTCCAGACACAGCAGCTAGAACACTTCCACCTTTGAGCTGCAGGCAGACTTATAGGACAAACAGGATCTGGTCCAAACAGGTCAAAGTTGCTTTCTTGGCACAGGTACCTTCCAGAAGAACTCTCAACTCCTGCCTTGCACAGGCGAGCCGTGGCGCTTCACAGAAGTCCGCTACCAAGAAAAACAGAGTGTGCATCTTTCACTTGAGCAGAAAAACATTCGAAGCAAAACGAAACGAGACAAAACGAGGTCACTAACCTGATTCAAAAGCACTTCTAACATTTGAGGCAGACCGACAAACACCAAAGATCAAATGACACTTTTTCCAAACAGGCAGAATCCTGCCCGAAATCAGAAAATACACGGCCTGTGTTGCGGAGGGTGGCACGGGTCTGTGTTGCGCGGGATGTGGAATTTGCTGAGCAACAAAGTCCCTTGAAGCGCCTGTTGCGAGCGATGTTGTCCGTCCGTGCTGAGGCGCAAGATCTCCAAAGGCCGAGGTTTGTGACAGCGGATGCAACCTCCTGCGCAAAGAGACACGCAACCACAAAGCAATTCATTGGTCTTGAGACCTTTTGTGAAGATGTAGCCACAATCATCTTCTTATCTAAGCATTGGGAAGAATGGTGTTTGCTTGCAAAAGCTTTAAAAGACCTCGCTTTCACGCTCGAACAGACTGAGAGAGCAAAAAGAAATTGAAGTAGAGGCGCAACTCGACAGCGAAAAGTGCAGTTCGGACTGTTCTTTTGAGGGAACGCAACAGCCGTTCCAGCAACAGCAAATGCAACCAGAAGCAAGGAAGAGCAAGGAATGTTGCAAATGGGTCTCTGCTAAAAGAGCAAAAAAAATCTGGCGAGAGCCAGGTGAGCCCATGTCGTGCATGAGGGGTTTTGGAGTTAAGCACCGTGCACAAATTCCGAACCGTCAGCCGCACCTCTCGATACCATAACTCTGCACAGCTCAAGAAGTCCTGTTCAGATCTGGTGGAGATGCCTTCCAGAAAATTCCGCCGCTCTTGTATGATCTGTTCCGGCCGACCTTCTCGATACCATAACTCTGCATGGCATGGCTTGAGCTGCTCTGTTCAGAGATGCTAGAGTCACCTCTGGAAAAATTCCCTGTCTTTGTACGATCTCAAAGCTGCACAGTTATGGGGCTGTCGGGCGACCCCATTTTAAGGCCCGCAAAACACAAGCAATTCTGGCTTCGCCAGGTCGGCCCTCCACAGTTGCACTCCGCTGGCTGCAGCACCATTAAGGGCAAGCAACACAGCTGCTTTGGACAAGTTCCGACCTTCAGAGGGGGGCCACTCAAGCGAAGCCAAATTGCTTAGCTTGTTCGACCCCACAATTGGAGCCGCGTGTGCTGCAGTTGGTCCGCACCCAAAGTGGACATCGGCGGCACTGGTGGCCGAACAGGTGTTCCAGACACAGCAGCTAGAACACTTCCACCTTTGAGCTGCAGGCGGACTTTTCGGACAAATAGAATCTGGTCCAAACAGGTAACTTTGATGCTTTCTTGGCACAGGTGCCTTCCAGAAGAACTCTTAACTTCTACCTTGCACAGGCGAGGCCGAAGTCCGCTTCCAAGAAAAACAGAGTGTGCATTTTTCACTTGAGCTGAAAACATTCGAAGCAAAAACGAAACGAAACAAAACGAGTGCGGTCACTAACCTGATTCAAAAGCACTTCTAACATTTGAGGCAGACCGAAAAACACCAAAGATCAAATGACACTTTTTCCAAACAGGCAGAATCCTGTCCGAAATCAGAAAATACACGGACTTGTGTTGCGGGGGGGTGGCACGGGTCTGTGTTGCGCGGAGATGTGGTGGAATTTGCTGAGCAACAAAGTCCCTTGAAGCGCCTGTTGCGATGTTGTCCGTCCGTGCTGAGGCGCAAGACCTCCGAAGGCCGAGGTTTGTGACAGCGGACGCAACCTGCGCAAAGAGACACGCAACCAAAAAAGCAATTCATTGGTCTTGATACCTTTTATTAAGATGTAGCCACAATCATCTTCTAATCCAAGCATTGGAAAGAATGGTGTTTGCTTGCAAAAGTTTTAAAAAAAAAAACCGATTTGACGCTCGCACAGACTCAGAGAGCAAAAAGAAATTGAAGTAGAGGCGCAACTTCCGGCAGCGAAAAGTGCAATTCGGACTGTTTGAGGGGACGCACCAGCCGTTCCAGCAACAGCACATGCAACCAGAAGCAAGGCAGAGGCAAGGAATGTTACAAATGGGTCTCTGCTAAAAGAGCAAAAAAAATCTGGCAAGAGCCAGGTGAGCCCATGTCGTGCAGGAGGGGTTTTGGAGTTAAGCACCGTGCACAAATTCCGAACCGTCAGCCGCACCTCTCGATACCATAACTCTACACAGCTCAAGAAGTCCTGTTCAGATCTGGTGGAGATGCCTTCCAGAAAATTCCGCCGCTCTTGCATGATCTGTTCCGGCCGACCTTCTCGATACCATAACTCTGCATGGCATGGCTTGATCTGCTCTGTTCAGAGATGCTAGAGTCACCTCTGGAAAAATTCCCTGTCTTTGTACGATCTCAAAGCTGCACAGTTATGGGGCTGTCGGGCGACCCCATTTTAAAGGCCCGCAAAACACAAGCAATTCTGGCTTCGCCAGGTCGGCCCTCCACAGTTGCACTCCGCTGGCTGCAGCACCGTTAAGGGCAAGCAACACAGCTGTTTGGACAAGTTCCGATCCAAACGGTCCTCCACCAGACGCTCCCCCAAAGTCAATACAATCAATGACATGCACAGCTGACGGTGCAGGAATCAAACTTGCGACCCCAAAAATGGGCCGTCTCGCGGCCCCAGAAAAGGAGCCGCGAAATGCAGCCAACCTCCTGCAACATATTTTGACTGGCAACTTGAGGACCCCAAAATCGGGGCCGCTTGGCGGTCTCTGTTTTGGGGTCACGAATTTCGCATGTTGGGGCCCAAGCCAAGCCCGTGCATCCACACACACTGCTACATCAAGGCGACCCGCCTACACGCAGGCATGGAAAAATCATTCTCCAAGAACAAGTTCCAACAGACAGCTTGCCTGTGGAAGTGAAAGACATGAGAACCACTTTGCACATCCGCTTGGTCTGCAGTTCACCACTTAAGGGCAAGCAACACCCTCTTTTGGACAATTTCGACCTTCCAACGGTCCTCCACCAGACGCTCCCCAAAGTCAAATACAATCAATGACATGCAACAGCTGACGAGATTCAGCCGCTTGGGTTCAGAACAAACTTGCGACCCCAAAAATGGGCCGTCTCGCGGCCCCAGAAAAGTAGCCGCGAAATCCAGTCAACCTCCTTCAACATATTTGACTGGCAACCAGAGGACCCCAAAATCGGGGCTGCTTGGCGGCCCCTATTTTGGGGTCACGAATTCCTCATTTTGGTGCCCAAGCCCAAGCCCGTGCGTTCCACACTGCTACATCAAGGCGACTCGCCCACAGGCAGGCATCCAGTGTGGAAAAATCGTTCTCCAACAAGAATTTCCAACAGACAGCTTGCCCGTGGAAGTGACAGACATGAGAGAACAGAGGGGGGCCACTCAAGCGAATCCAAAATTGCTAAGCTTGTTCGACCCCACATTTGGAGCCGCGTGTGCTGCAGTTGGTCCGCACCCAAAGTGGACATCGGCGGCACTGGTGGCCGAACAGGCGTTCCAGACACAGCAGCTAGAACACTTCCACCTTTGAGCTGCAGGCGGACTTACAAGACAAACAGGATCTAGCTTCTAGGAGAACTCTCAACTGCTACCTTGCACAGGCGAGGCAGTGGCGCTTCACAGAAGTCCGCTACCAAGAAAAACAGAGTGTGCATCTTTCACTTGACTGAAAACATTCGAAGCAAAACGAAACGAGACAAAACGAGTGCACTCACTAATCTGATTCAAAAGCACTTCTAACACTGAGGCAGACCGAAAAACACCAAAGATCAAATGACACTTTTTCCAAACAGAATCCTGCCCGAAAATCAGAAAATACACGGGTCTGTGTTGCGGAGGGGTGGCACGGGTCTGTGTTGCGCGGAGTAGAATTTGCTGATCAACAAAGTCCCTTGAAGCGCCTGTTGCGAGCGATGTTGTCCGTCCGTGCTGAGGCGCAAGATCTCCAAAGGCCGAGGTTTGTGACAGCGGATGCAACCTCCTGCGCAAAGAGACACGCAACCACAAAGCAATTCATTGGTCTTGAGACCTTTTGTGAAGATGTAGCCACAATCATCTTCTTATCTAAGCATTGGGAAGAATGGTGTTTGCTTGCAAAAGCTTTAAAAGACCTCGATTTCACGCTCGAACAGACTGAGAGAGCAAAAAGAAATTGAAGTAGAGGCGCAACTCGACAGCGAAAAGTGCAGTTCGGACTGTTCTTTTGAGGGAACGCAACAGCCGTTCCAGCAACAGCAAATGCAACCAGAAGCAAGGCAGAGGCAAGGAATGTTGCAAATGGGTCTCTGCTAAAAGAGCAAAAAAAATCTGGCAAGAGCCAGGTGAGCCCATGTCGTGCATGAGGGGTTTTGGAGTTAAGCACCGTGCACAAATTCCGAACCGTCAGCCACACCTCTCGATACCATAACTCTACACAGCTCAAGAAGTCCTGTTCAGATCTGGTGGAGATACCTTCCAGAAAATTCCGCCGCTCTTGTATGATCTGTTCCGGCCGACCTTCTCGATACCATAACTCTGCATGGCATGGCTTGATCTGCTCTGTTCAGAGATGCAGAGTCACCTCTGGAAAAATTCCCTGTCTTTGTACGATCTCAAAGCTGCACAGTTATGGGGCTGTCGGGCGACCCCATTTTAAGGCCCGCAAAACACAAGCAATTCTGGCTTCGCCAGGTCGGCCCTCCACAGTTGCACTCCGCTGGCTGCAGCACCATTAAGGGCAAGCAACACAGCTGCTTTGGACAAGTTCCGACCTTCCAAACGGTCCTCCACCAGACGCTCCCCAAAGTCAATACAATCAATGACATGCACAGCTGACGAGATTCAGCCGCTGTGGGTGCAGGAATCAAACTTGCGACCCCAAAAATGGGGCCGTCTCGCGGCCCCAGAAAAGGAGCCGCGAAATGCAGCCAACCTCCTTTAACATATTTTGACTGGCAACTAGAGGACCCCAAAATCGAGGCCGCTTGGCGGCCCCTGTTTTGGGGTCGCGAATTCCTCATGTTGGGGCCCAAGCCCAAGCCCGTGCATTCCACACTGCTACATCAAGGCGGCCCACAGGCAGGCATTCAGTGTGGAAAAATCATTCTCCAAGAACAAAAATTTCCAACAGACAGCTTGCCTGTGGAAGTGATTGACATGAGAGAACAGAGGGAGGCCACTCAAGCGAAGCCAAAATTGCTTAGCTTGTTCGACCCCACAATTGGAGCCGCGTGTGCTGCAGTTGGTCCGCACCCAAAGTGGACATCGGCGGCACTGGTGGCCGAACAGGCGTTCCAGACACAGCAGCTAGAACACTTCCACCTTTGAGCTGCAGGCGGACTTATAAGACAAACAGGATCTAGCTTCTAGGAGAACTCTCAACTGCTACCTTGCACAGGCGAGGCAGTGGCGCTTCACAGAAGTCCGCTACCAAGAAAAACAGAGTGTGCATCTTTCACTTGACTGAAAACATTCGAAGCAAAACGAAACGAGACAAAACGAGTGCACTCACTAATCTGATTCAAAAGCACTTCTAACATTGAGGCAGACCGAAAAACACCAAAGATCACATGACACTTTTTCCAAACAGAATCCTGCCCGAAAATCAGAAAATACACGGGTCTGTGTTGCGGAGGGGTGGCACGGGTCTGTGTTGCGCGGAGTAGAATTTGCTGATCAACAAAGTCCCTTGAAGCGCCTGTTGCGAGCGATGTTGTCCGTCCGTGCTGAGGCGCAAGATCTCCAAAGGCCGAGGTTTGTGACAGCGGATGCAACCTCCTGCGCAAAGAGACACGCAACCACAAAGCAATTCATTGGTCTTGAGACCTTTTGTGAAGATGTAGCCACAATCATCTTCTTATCTAAGCATTGGGAAGAATGGTGTTTGCTTGCAAAAGCTTTAAAAGACCTCGATTTCACGCTCGAACAGACTGAGAGAGCAAAAAGAAATTGAAGTAGAGGCGCAACTCGACAGCGAAAAGTGCAGTTCGGACTGTTCTTTTGAGGGAACGCAACAGCCGTTCCAGCAACAGCAAATGCAACCAGAAGCAAGGCAGAGCAAGGAATGTTGCAAATGGGTCTCTGCTAAAAGAGCAAAAAAAATCTGGCGAGAGCCAGGTGAGCCCATGTCGTGCATGAGGGGTTTTGGAGTTAAGCACCGTGCACAAATTCCGAACCGTCAGCCACACCTCTCGATACCATAACTCTACACAGCTCAAGAAGTCCTGTTCAGATCTGGTGGAGATACCTTCCAGAAAATTCCGCCGCTCTTGTATGATCTGTTCCGGCCGACCTTCTCGATACCATAGCTCTGCATGGCATGGCTTGATCTGCTCTGTTCAGAGATGCAGAGTCACCTCTGGAAAATTCCCTGTCTTTGTACGATCTCAAAGCTGCACAGTTATGGGGCAAGGCCCGCAAAACACAAGCAATTCTGGATTCTGGCTTCGCCAGGTCGGCCCTCCACAGTTGCACTCCGCTGGCTGCAGCACCATTAAGGGCAAGCAACACAGCTGCTTTGGACAAGTTCCGACCTTCCAAACGGTCCACCAGACGCTCCCCAAAGTCAATACAATCAATGACATCTGACGAGATTCAGCCGCTGTGCATGCAGGAATCAAACTTGCGACCCCAAAAATGGGGCCGTCTCGCGGCCCCAGAAAAGAAGCCGTGAAATGCAGCCAACCTCCTTTAACATATTGACTGGCAACTAAAAAGAAATTGAAGTAGAGGCGCAACTCGACAGCGAAAAGTGCAGTTCGGACTGTTCTTTTGAGGGAACGTAACAGCCGTTCCAGCAACAGCAAATGCAACCAGAAACAAAGACAGAGCAAGGAATGTTGCAAATGGGTCTCTACCAAGAGCAAAAAAAATCTGGTGAGAGCCAGGTGAGCCCATGTCGTGCATGAGGGTTTTGGAGTAAGCACCGTGCACAAATTCCGAACAGAAATCTCTTTAGGAGTTCTTAAGCCGAGACGTGAGTCAAAGGCTACGAGCATCTGTCATTGTGTGCTTTCAGTCTTTTTATTTGCAAAACTCCCACAAAGCGATTCTGTGTGGCTTCTTCTCCTTTTGTTTGTTGTTGGTGTTCTATTCGAACACCGTCCGAACTCTAGAGTTTGGAACCCCGCAGTTCGATTGGAAAGAAGTCTCGAACCGGGATTGGCGGTTCATTTGCGCCTTCAGCATTCTCGTAGCGACTTCATGTCTTTCTAAAAGCCCTCTTGAAAGAAAGACTCTTCGTCTTGACAATCTTTTTCTTTGTTTTTTCTTTGTTTGGTTTCTTTGCAAAAACTCCCAAGCGGTTTTTGTGTGGCTTTTGTGGCAGAAACTGGTACCCAGAGTACGCTCCGGAGGGACTTCCAGAACCCGAGGTTCACATAGTTCTCCAAAGCCCAGGTTCCAACATTGAGTTTCCGAACCCAGAGTTCACTTCCTGGGGGACGGAGGGAGGTTCCGGAATCCGAGCTTCCGGTACAGAGTTCTCCAAACCCCAGATTCGGACATAGAGTTTCGAACGTAGTTCGAAACTCTCTGGAAAACATAGTTTTCGAACCTGGGTTCGAACATGGAGTTTCCGAACCCCCGGATGAAACATAAAGTTTCCAAACCCGGAGTTTGAACATAGAGTTCAAACTCCAGGTTCAACTTGGATTCGAAAAATTCGAACCCAGGGTTGAACCTTGAGTGTCATGCCTTTCGAAACAACGTCTCCGCATTGAGTTGAAGTTCAACTTCCGGGTGTTCTTGCCGTCCAGCTCAAACTCGGTCGGAAGGATCCTCCGAGATGGACCAGGTGAAAGTCCTAGTCGCGAACGCTGCCATCTGGAGGCTTTGATGGCACCAGGAACTTGAAGATGGTCAGAGGTACGGCACACCGAGTGACCGCCGGCGACCGTGACACCACCTCGGAGTACAAACTGTGGTGGGCGAACTTCCGTAAACCCATCATGCTCGAAGGCCAGACTGCTGCCTCCGGGTCTTCCTCATGTGGAATCTGGCTCAGCGCTCACAGTAATGCGCACGTGGAAGCCAAGCCTTCCGATCTTGCGTCTCTTCAAGGTTGTCTGCTCAATTTCCTTCAGAGCCGTTGAGTGCGACAGCGTTTATCCGGCCGCACCAACCATTCTTTCTCAGTGCCTGGATCTTGCTTGATTTGACTGGTGATCCGGATTCGCCTTGCCTTCCATTTTGCAAAAGGGTGTGCCGATCGGCATCTTTTCACCAATCCAAGCTTCTGGTGTCTGGAGCCCATTTCTGTGCCGGAAGAAGCTCCGCGAGAACTTCTCGTCCATCATGAGCCTTGGGGCAGTGCTCTGTCGGATCCTGACATGGCTTGGTCACTCTTGCAGAAAGACATCGAGAAGGGGCATCTCTTTGAGCTGCCGGTGGAGAAGCTGAGGTGTGTGCGCGTTGGGGCAGTCACTTTGCTGCCGGCAAACTTGGTGTTGTCAAAGCTCCCGGAAAGAACCCCCGGCTCGTGGGTGACAGAAGTATCGGTTCGAATGCGCGTTCCCGCATCCAAGAGAAGGTCCGGGTGCCAAACTTCGAGTCTATCCAGCGCTTCCTCAGCCTTGTGGAGTCGGGCAGTGAGTGCCATGGTTCGCCCGTAGCTTTGATGTTCGCGGTGCCCACAAGCTCATTCTGGTTGTTGAGCAGGAGCAGGGCTTCAGTTGCTTTGTCTTCAAGGGTCGGTGGTTTGCTTACCGCTCCTGCTACTTCGGTGCTCGTTGGGCAGGGTACTGGTTTGCTCGCTTAGGCGCGCACCTGGTTCGTTTGCTTCATCAATTCGTTCGTGTGCCACACGGCTTGTTTTTGTATGTCGATGACGGCCTCCTTTTCTTGCCGGCCGGCTGCGCCGCACACCTAAGTAGCACCGCTCTCATGTTTGTGGTTGCATTAGGGATTCCTTTGTCTTGGGAAAAGTTACAGCTTTCCAGAAAGCTTGGCTGGATTGGCTGGGTTTTCGACTTGTGCACGCGATCAGCATCTGCGCCTGCTGACAAAGTAAAGAAGGCAGCAGCAAAGCTTCGCCTCCTGCTCACCGAGGGTCGCAAAGTTGAGCGGCGCGATGTGGACAAGCTGATTGGCCTGCTCCTCTGGTGGACCAACGGCGCTGTGTGGCTACGCCCTTGGCTGCAAGCTGCAAGGCCTGTACCAGCTTTTATTCAAGCCTCGTGCTGTTTGCCGCTCAGTGAACCTCGCTCAGTTTGGGGAGCTTCGCCAGTCGTTGTCTAAACGTCTGGTTGTCTTGCAGTCGCTTGCCTCCTGCGACATCCTGGTTGAGTGGAAGTTGCACAGCGTCAACAATGTTGTCGTATCGGACACAGATGCTCTCGCCTTACAGTTTCCTCGTGTGCGCAACGGTTGCGTGTCACTTGTGTTCTTAGTGTTCTTCGACTACCACAGTTCCTGCATTACAGTGAATCAAGCTGCACGCTTTGCAGCTTGCTTGTTCCACCGCGCAATTTGCGGTTTCACCCAAGTGCCGCTCGCCTTGGCGCCACCTTCAACTGATTATTGTGCGGCGGATGCCTTTGGTTGTCGGAAAACGGGCAGGGCTGGCATCGGTGGTTTCTGGTTGCCTCCTAGTGCCGCTGGGGATCTGTCGCAAGCGAAGTGGTTCTCCATTCCGCTTTCAGCTTCGGACTTGCCTGCTTGGCTTCGTGGGAATAAAACCTCGGGCTTGCAAGGGGTTATTGCAAGCCTTGAGGCAGTTGCCCAGCTTGTGCTGGTAGTCCTGCGTGTGCAGTGCTCAGGCCCTCTCCCTGGAGGCCAGTTCCGTGTGCAGTTTGCACAGCTTTGCGATAACGCTTCGGTGTCTGCGTCGGTGTTTAAGATGCTATCTATGAAGGAACCGCTGTGTTTCGTGCTTCAGGCACTGGGTTTCTGGGCATGCCGCCGAGGATTCCACTTGCAGGTGTCGCACATCGCAGGCGTGCGGAATAGCCTTGCTGACGCGCTCAGCAGAGGTTCAATCCCGGTCGGCTTCCGCGATCAAAACCGATTGCAGGTTTGTGTGCAGGATCTTCTGACTGAGCCTTGGGCTGTTCCATCTTCTCAGAGGCGCCTCCTGGCTTGCGGTTTAGGCCCCCCTTTGTCCGGTTCCATTGCTGTTGCCTGCCACCCCTTTAGGTTGGGCGTAGTGTAGCTGGCGTGTGGCCTGGCATCTGCAATGGTCGCTTTGCACCTGCTAGTGGGGGATGAGCCAGCGGCAGGATTTCCTGCCGCCTGGCGGAGTGTGCATTGCGACCATTGAAAAGGGGTGCATGTGTTTGACCACCTTAACAGTACGTGTGTTGGGGTGCTTGCGCGCACATACCACTCTACAAGCGCATGCAGCGAACACACGGGTGTTAAATGTGTTTGTGTGCAGCCGCTGCTCGCACTTCCTGCTGCACACAAAATTTCCCGCCCTCCCACCCCTTCTTACAGTGTCTCTCTGTTGCCCCTGGAGTGGGCGGTGCCCGGTGCCCCTGGCGCGGGCTGAGTTAGCAGTGGCTTGTGCCTGGTGTAGCCCCATGTGGCTTGTTCTAAGCCTCGAAAGGGGGATGAGCCAGCGGCAGGATTTCCTGCCGCCTGGCGGAGTGTGCATTGCGACCATTGAAAAGGGGTGCATGTGTTTGACCACCTTAACATTACGTGTGTTTTAGTGCGGTGGGCAGCCAGGAGAGGGAAAACATTGTGGAGGGTGTGAAGGTTTGCAAACGACGGTGGAACCTGGTCAGCGTGAAGAATAGTGGAGAAAGTACGAACCCGACAGCCCTTAAAGTGTCTACAGCCTTTGACGACTAAACGAACGCAGCGCAGAGAGGCATCCCTGATCAAGGGATCGATGAGGTTCTGAGTGGATCGAGTCATCCTCCCGAGAGATCGATCCGTCCTGCCTCCTCGGCTGTACCGCAGCCGACAATGATGGTGTACGCTGCGTTAGTAACTTGCGCGATTTCTTTCGGTGTCTTCCGGCATAGGGGCTCGGATAGCCTGTGTATTGCATCCGCTTGGATGACACGCATTACTTTCTTTTGCTGCTTTCTTGTCTGTTGCATGCTTGTACAGGTGCTCCTGGTTGCTGTTCTTGGCAGACGCTGCTTTTCTTGTGAGTTTGTATTTTTGGCTTGTCTGTCCAGATTGTATAGCCGAAATTAATTTGTGCATTCCTCGACTTGGCTCAAGCGGGTGCGAGACTCACAAAACGCAACCCCGACACGCGATTGCAGAAATAAAAAAAAATATATATATATATATTGCCTTAAACCATAAACCCGCAACCCTATAAACCCTAAAGCTTTCCAGGCCGTGAGTTTTTTCACAGTTTTCAACATGTTCAACCACGGGTTTTTGCAGCCCGGCCCAAAGCAGTAGAAAACCTTCCAAAGCTGGGCTGGGCATGGATGGTGTTCCACAATATGTTGTCTGGTTGGCAAATTTGCCTCGGAGCACAAAGCTGTATGTCCGTGACCAGACAAAGAGGACTAAGTATGCTTTCGTTTGCCGCGAAATTCAGGAGCACTCAGGTATTGCGGCTGCCCTCAGCCAATTTGCGGCAGTGTATCCACCAGGTAGCCAAGTGGTTGCCCTTGCCGCCATTGAGCCGGTAGCAGTCCATCATGCGCTGCTAGAATTAACAGAGGAAGAACGGCAGCAGAGAGAAGCATGGCGCTTCCTGACTTCGTGTAGCCTGCATGGTCAATTGTATTACTTTAGAGTGATCAAAGTGGAGATGCTGGCGTTGCCGCTGCCAGTGGAGTTGGTTGCTTCCCAATACAAGAAGCAGCTTTTCGGTGTTGTAAGCGAGTCTTGGAGCAGCCATGCCTTCGCAAGCTTGAAGTTATCAGCAGCAGAAGTGAACTGGTGGAGGCAGGTTCACGGTTCCTTGCAGGACCCATGCATCCTGCTTCGTTTGCCTGCAGCGGTTCTGACTCTGATAACCAACCGCGACTGGACTCGCCTGGCTGTGCCGGACCTTAGCAAGGGTTTCAGCTTTCGTGCAGGTTGGGATGTGTTCGCAGAGTTTGCAGGAGAGCCGAATATCAGAGCACAGTTTTTGTTGCTTCAGCCCGGTTCTCTTAGACCGATTTTCGCAGAGCGTGAGTCTGAGCAGCATATTGTAGATGATGGTGGCGCTGGTGCCGGGGATGCAAACCGTTTCAATCTGAGCAGTGCATCGGGGCAGGTTCATTTGCAGGACTTGCTGCGAACCGTTGCAAGGTCTCTGACGGGTTGTCAGCCATGTGATCAGTTGCAACGAGAGCGCTTGCTGCGTGACTTGCTTGCAGCCGCTGAAGCAGTGGAGCTTGCGCGGGATAACCGCATGATCTTTGAACGCCTGCACTTATCAAGAACGTTTTGCCAGCGGTACAACATAGCATCTCTGTTGCGTTTCTTCTTCATTTCAGGCTTCCTGCGAAATGACAGCGACATGCGAGAAGTCATCGAGTTGTGCTGTTCAGTAGCTCTTCCCAAGGATGTTGCAGACAGTGCATTGGCTTTTCTGCGTGGATTGACTGGTTCAGATTTTCGGGTTCCAAGCCCAGCAACTATTTCGAGAACACGTTTCCGGGTGGACACAGCTTGGATGATACTGTTTCGTGAGCAGCTGCAGAAGATGCTAGACGATGGTGGCGTGCGACTGTATGTTCAATCGGATGCTACCGCTCAAGCAGGACGGCAGTACCAGATCACTTTGATGAACATCGTGCGGGCCGGCGACCTTGACAAACTTCGCAAGGACCGATTTTTTGCAGCTTGAGTTGTAGGTTGCAGCCCTGAATGTTGCCAGCTTCTAGATTCTAGTAGGTTGTGCAGTTGACAGGAAGTTTTGCGAAGTGTACACGGAATGCATGTGTCAATGTTCTGCAGCCGTGTGAGATCAGCTGCAGCTGAGTGATGAAAGTGTGGCCATTGGAGGTGCCGGCCTCCAGCTCGTACAGCTATAGTACCTCGACGAGCACATCGGGAAGCGGCAGCGACTCTGACTCGTCCAAGAACAAGGACAAGAAGGACAAGAAGAAGAAGAACATGTCATGCGAGTCAAGCGAGGAGGAGCGAATGGACCCAGAAAACTACAAGGTCATGAAGGGCAAGCCTGAGGACCTTATGGATGTAGACAAGGAGCCGGATGAGGAGGGGCGAGATGTGCCACCGATTGTCCTGTCGGAAGCACCAACAAAGGCCAACGGTCGCAACAAGGGCATGCCAAGCGGTGATGCTGCTGCTGAAAAGGTGCCGTGTGTCTACTGCGGCAAATACATCTCCGATACTCCGAACGCGAGGTGGCAACATGAAGTCTACGGCACCTGCAAGAACCGCCAGCGTCGCTACAGTCGCGACTGGGAGAAAGGAGATGCTCCAAGCGCCAGCGCCGGGCACAAGGGTGAAGCTGAGGCATCTGAGGCAGGCAAGAAGAAAGGATGGCAGGCATGGCAGGCCGATGCAGGTCGTGGTCGCAGCCGCAGCTCTACGCACCGCGGTCGCAGCCGCAGCCCACTCCGTCGTGGTGACCGTCACCGTGGTGCTGGTGTTCATCGAGGTGACCATGGCCGACGGAGTTCAAGCCCAAGCCAGGCCAGTCAGGCTGCGAGTCAGGCTACTCAGGCTACGCAGCCGAAGGACGTGCTCGCCAACTTCATGATGTGCATGGGCCAGGTGCTCAAGCTTGGGTCGGATGCCCCTTTGCCGTGACCATATGTAGATGCCGTCGCAAACTTTTGAGCGCCGAGCTTGAAGCTCCGAGCTTGTGCAATGTTGATGAATGAAACCGAGAAAGTACTCAACCTGACTGCTTTGATAGGAGGCACATGCTTGGTGCGTTTGGTACCATTTGGCTGGGTACTGCACTGCTGCACTTCGGACCGCTTGATGCAAACAAAAATGGCCGCTGCACACGTCCGTACTTGCTAGCTACTAGGATGTCTCTGTGTGCGTGGTTTGCCTATGCAGTGGTGCTAGTTGGCGTCTGCCGGTCTGCTACTTGTACTGTCTCTGCCTGCAGGACTTTCTGGTGCTGGACAGCTATGTTGCCTTGAGCCCGGAACGCAGGATTGCAGAGTGGGAGGATGAGAGAGAGGTCATGCGCTCCATAGACAGCAGGATCATGTGGCATGTTGCCCCGCCTGCTATGCTAGGGAATGCAAGAACCAATCTCCCAGCTAAGTTGCGAGTGTTTGTGCACACGTTTGGGCTGTTGTCAGCTGATCGAGAGATGCTTGCGAAGCTGCTCAGAAGCATCGTTTCTGTGCATACAGATTATGGAGTAGAGTCCTTGTTGCCGCGGGTTGCAGTGTGTCCGCTGGATGACATCCTTCCGTACATGCATGCCCGTTGCAACCCACCAGCAGCAGAAACAGACGATCCAGAACTGTTCATTCAAGATACAGTTCACGAGGCATGCCAGGATGACCCAAACTTGTTTCTTGTCCAGGCAGTTGAAGAGAGCCCAAACCATGGTCCGAGCATCGACGACTGTGATCTGACACGCAGTTTGCAGGGACCTGACTTGAACCACATCATACATAACATCACAAGCGGCCTGGAGGACGTCATGGCCATGTATAAGACTTTTTTGATTGGCTTGAAGCGTGTTTGCAGGCTCCTCTCAGGCAAAGAGTCCAAACAGCAGCTCCTGGAAACCTGCTTCAGCTCAGGCTTTGCAGTAGGCTTCAGGGAAGAGGTCGCCGCTTTCCAGTGCAAGGTGCATGAGAAGCGTTGGAACACAATTGCGCATGCCGTGAGATGCCTGCGTGTACTAGAGCCAGCCCTGCGTACATGTTGGGATATCAACGAATTCCTGAGGGGTAGAGCCTTGCCTCAGCCAAAAGAAGATCTCGGGGGTGATGAGCACGGTGTGCATCTGCAGGGTGCAGATGAAGCCCTTAGCAGTGATCATTGGTGGTCTTGCTTGGCAGTCATGCTGGAAGTAGCGGAGGTTCAGGCATCAGCCACTGATTATGTAAATGGTTGTGAGTGCCATTCTCGTCTGCTGGAAGAAGAGGAGGCAGGTGCGGATGTCAAAGCCGCTTGGCGACAGTGTCCACTTCGTGGACGCCGTTGTGCTCAGCTTGCAGCTGGTGACTTTTATCAGGTCTTGCAGAGGCTTTTCGATTGTGGCGCGACAAGACTGGAACTGTTGTTGGCTCGTAGTCTTTCAGTAGAGCAGGTCAAGGAGATAGTATCAGATTTCGAGGCAGCAAAGCAGTACATGCTCGCAACGTACATCCTGAAATTATCTTTCTGGGGAGAAGCACCCCATGCGCTTGTAGCATTGGGCCATACAGATGCAAATGTTAGGTGCAAGTTCCTGAGAAAGTGTTTGGATTCCTCAAACACCCACCCTCGAATCGTTGAGCTGAAGCAACATTCTGCTGAGTGCTTGTCTTTCCTGGAGTCCGGGGGACATTGGGAAGGGGACTTTCCCTACTTGTCCCAGCTTGCTACAGAACTTCGGCTAATGTGGTCCAGTGCCTGGAGGGTTGAAGGGCAACATGCAAGAACAAAGCGAGGGGTCACGCATGCTTCGAACCATGGGCCTGCCTATGTCAGCTTATGTCATCGTTTGCCGGAGTTGCGGGCTTTCTTGAAGAAACACCCCGATGCCTTTCCACGTCTAGCTGACATTTTTTCAGGCTTGTCGCATCGCAGTAACGTCGCGAAGAAACTTGGTTTGTCCTTAGAGCATGCAGAGGAGGCAGGCTGGTTGAAAGGCCGCATCAGCAACAAATCCACTGCACTCCTTTACCATGACGATCCCTACACGAAGTACATCCTAGACCTGCCATCCAAGATCACTTTTCAAGACGTCACAGAGCATTCGCTTGCGATAGCACTTGACCCTTCTGTTACTGCAGAAGCAGGAGAAGCAACTTTGGCAGATCAGTCCCGCCAGATCCGGAGGTTTCATGCGCTGGAAGCTGTAAAGGCTTTGGTGCAGCCCAAGATGTATTTTTCCATGCCCTTGAGTCAGAAAGGATTGTTCACACTTCGTGCGTTGATTGCACCGGCTCCTTCTGATGCGCAAGTTACTTCAGGCCATTTGTGCTGGGAGCCAAGTGACCAGTTGGCACTGTCATGGCCGACGATGCCAGTTGATGAAGCTGTTTCAGTCCAGCAGCATTTGAGGGGAGGGGGAAATGTGTTGACAAAGGAGGTCTCGTACTGGTCTGTTGTCCTCTCCAACCCTGCAAGCTTCCACAGGACAAAAGTTCAGCATGCTGCATCCTTCAAAGGGGTTTGGATAGTCCAGCTGCATCGCATCCTGCGCATGGATCCAGCTTCTGATGAGGCCGTGGTAAGTTTGAAGGCCGCGCTGCCTGCTAGTGTGACAGAGCTTGAAGGTCAGCGTCAACGAAGTTGATATACCTTTCTTTGGGTGGGGCAGCGAGGTAACGAGCGGTTTTCCATTTGTCCAAGCTTTGGTTGCTGACATTCCAAACCAACAACATCAGTTCAGAATCTTTTGTATGAAATCGTCATGGAATTTACATGATGACTTTTGTACCTTTTTATGGAACAACGTCCGTTCCTTCATGTCGACATGATTTCACTTGTAAACTTGTACATGCTTTGAAGAGTGCCCGCGCACCGCTTTCACATCAAGCTCGGGCAATCGCATTGTGAACTTTTTCTTGCTGGCTAGATGTGGCCCGATGACGAGCCAGTCTTTCCGAACTCCCCTGGATCTGCGGGGGATGATACGGCAGGTTCGTTCGGCTTAGCTGAGGAATCCGATGGCTCATGGGCTAATCCGTCTTCTGATCCGGCTGCGGCCGTTACTTCTATATCTGCTCCGATGACTCATTCCCAGCCTTCGTCGTCATCGGGGGTTCGATCGGAATTGCAGATGGGTCATGGTCAGAGAATGTCTTATGAGAATTTCTTGGCATCGGCCATAAGCAGGAGCATCTCCGAGTCTGCTCCGAAGTTTCCGTGGGAGCAGGGCATTTGGGCTGCTCTGCCGTCTCATTTGAAGCCAACACTCAAGCATCACTCTGTGGGAGTCGGAGATCTTTTTGTTCCTTCTGCTCAGCCGGCTGTGATGGCTCCGACTTCCATGCCTAAGCACTCGTATCCAGACTTCGTCAGGAAGAGGCTTCGTCTTAGCAATCTACATCGTGATGAGTCTGAGGTCCGTGCCTTGCAGCTGAGAAAGCTTCGTACCATTGTCCTTCAGGACCCTTCTTCATCAGAATTGGGTTGTGCCTTGGTCAACGCGGCCGGGGCCCTTCAGGACGAGGAAGTGGTGGCCCGCAGCTTCCGCGATGCATTTGTTTCGAAGAGCACCGGCACACTTTTAAAGCGAGTTTCTTCTTTGTGGAGCTGCTGCTGCTTCCTCAACGACAAAGGGGTTCCTCCTTTGGATTTCCAGGAGGAGATTCTTTATGAGTACCTGAGCCTTCTTAGGGAGCAGAAACGGGGAGCTACGGCCGCCTCGTCGGTGCTCTCTGCCATTAGGTTCATTCATGGGGTTGTTAAGATCAAGGGTCTACCGAAGGAGGTCGAGTTCTCATCGCGGTGCGAAGGTCTGGCTCGTGGGGAGATGGCTCGGAAGAGGCCCACCAAACAATCCGAGGTCCTCACGGCTGACCAGGTGTGGGCCCTCGAGAAGCATGTGGTTGATTCTGCCCCCAGCCTGGATTCTTTGATAGGGGGCCAGGATCTTTTCGCCCTCTACTCGTGTGCTAGGTGGGATGATTCTCTCCATCTGGCTGATATCTCTCTTTCGAGTGCTGGTCGCATCTACTTGGTAGAAACTGCAACTTCAAAACACAAGACTTCGCATGCTGCACGTGACAGGTCGATTTTGCTCCCATTGATATGTTTAGGGAGGGGCCTCTACCATAAGCCGTGGGCGGATGCTTGGTTAGCTTCGCGCCGTCACTTCGGCCTCGACTCGACGGGCCCTGCTTTGCCAACTTACTGCGAGAGGACTGGCAAATTCGGCAAGGCGCCTATGTCTTCCACCGAGGCTACTTTGTGGCTTCGCGACCTCTTGTGCAAGGCGGGATCGTCGCCCAGTGAAGTCGAGGACATCACATCTCATGGTTTGAAGGCCACGCTTCTTTCATGGATAAGCAAACTTGGAGGGTGGAGCGAGCGTGATCAAAAGCTGATGGGCCACCATTTCGATAGGGAGTCCAGGTCTGTGCTCATCTACAGCAGAGACAGCTACACTCCGCTCGCCGTCCAGACTCGCCGCTTGTTGGACAAGATCCTCGATGGCTCCTTTTCTCCTGATCGCGGGAGGGCTCGCCGAGTCATGGAGCTTCTAGGTGAGACTTCAGGCGAAGAGGAGGACCCCGACTTAGGTGAGTACGTACCTTCTGAGTCTGGATCCGAGCCGGACTTGAACGACATTGATCCCTCGACAGCTTTTGAGCCGAGTGACCGCGTGAAGGAGATCGCGGTCCCTGAATCGCTGGCTTCGGTTCCTCGACAGCACTTGTATGTCCACAACATCTCTGGGATCATGCACGCAAGTTTTGACCTGCAGAAACTTTTGTGCGGCCGCCCCCTCAATCGTCATTACTCCGGCTTGGAGGATGTGACTTCGCAAGAGGGAGATGTGCAGGCCTGCAAGCACTGTAGCGTAGTTTTCTCGAAGGACTGAGATTCGGTCAGGAGCCTAGTTCGAAAATGTTGTGCAACATTTTGATCTGACCGGCGCGGGCTTGCTCACGGTGCTGCTCGTACTCTTGACGTGTCCGGGCCCATCATTCTTTGATGATACACTGCCCGGCATCGTGTCGTTCCCAGGCAATTGGATTCGCCGGGATCGTGCCATCGGAAGGGGACCTAATTCCCTGGCAAATACAGCGGAGGGGGTTTCACATCGTGGTGAAACCGTGCCCCCTCCTTCGCGCTGCGGGAGCTGGGCCATCGGAGGGGACCGAGTTCCCTGGCAAATACAGCGGAGGGGGTTTCACATCGTGGTGAAACCGTGCCCCCTCCTTCGCGCTGCGGGAGCTGTGCCATCGGAGGGGACCTAGTTCCCTGGCAAATACAGCGGAGGGGGTTTCACGTCGTGGTGAAACCGTGCCCCCACCTTCGCGCTGCGGGATCTGTGCCATCGGAGGGGACCGAGTTCCCTGGCAAATACAGCGGAGGGTACTCGTCTATGACGAAACCGACTATCCCTCATCGTTTCTGGAGCCTCGCTGTCTGCGAAACCAAAGCTTCAGCATCGTGTCGTTTCCTATGCTGTGTGTGACACGCCCTGCACATCTTCAGTGCGTTTGGCCTGGCATGTGACATCCATTGAGCCAAACGATGGGCAGCGGCGGCTTACAGCGACCACATAGCTGAGCCATGGCCACCTCCGAGTTGGACTCAGCTGTTGAGTTCAAGCGGCGAGCTTTGCAGCTCGGGGTTTCGGCCACCAACGTGGATGCCTTGATAAGTGCTGGCTTCACAACGTTTGGGCAGTACGCTTTCAGTGTTCCGTATCAGCCCGGAAATAGCGATGAGACCCCTTTGATCGATCTCTTCACCGCTGTCCTGAGTGGAACACCGGATGCGGGGCAGCTTTCGTGCCTTCGCCGCTTGTTCTGGGAATCTCATGGGCTAGCCATTCGTGATCTACGGCTCAGGCAGGAGCATGGGGCCGAGACAGTTCTCAAGAAGCTCCCTACGTCGGAGCGAGTTGCTCGGTCCGAGTCCCAGCGAGCCCGTCTATCAGGATTGACTTGGTCCCCGGAGACAGAGCCTTCGCATCAGTTAGTGGATCGCTTCGTGACCATGGTGGAAGAGCAGACAGTGACTTACATTCGACCTGAGCTTTGCACCAGTCGCGCCCTGGAGTCTTTGCAAATCAAGCAGGCCAAGACCTTCGCCCTGGGATCAGACGGCCAACTTCGGGTAGCAACAAAGGGGGACGACCTTGAATGCTCCACGGCTGGCGAGTGGAAACTTCGCATGGCCCTTCAGAGAAAGGCTCTTGCCATGGACCTTGCTGGCTTGGTGAGCTTCCAGGTTGCTGAGACTTGGCACACGTACCTCTACACCGTCCGCGAGCGCGAGGTCCCGAAGAGCATGAAGCAAGTCAGCCTTCAACAAATTCTTGATGCCGATAAGCGCCTTTGGGTCCTTCTTGCAGAAGAAGTTCGAGGGAAGATTGTATCCCGGCCGGGCGGCACGCCAACTTGTGATCCCATCATCGAGCGCCTCAGCTCCTCAAGCGATGTCCTCTCCTACCTCGTCCCTCAGCCCGAGATTCGAGTTCCTTCAGTTCCTCGGTGGGAACCTTACACCCCCAACAACGGAAAAGGGAAAGGCAAAGGGAAGGGGAAGGACAAAGGCAAGACGACGACCCCTTCGGACTCGTCGGCGAACATCTCCATCCCAGACGGTGCTCACACGAAGACTGCGGATGGCAAGCCTCTTTGCTTCCTATACAGCCGCGGCAAGTGTTGGGCCAAGAAGAAGCCCGGACAACGGTGCGCCAAGGGATATCACCTTTGCTGGTTTTGCCTCAAGGAGCATGCCGGCTGCGATTGCCCGAACAAGGGCAGCTGACTCAAGGAATCCTCAGATGATCCTGTTAGATCTCGAAGTCCACCTCCTCGGGAAGGGAGCCAATCTTCTGCCACCGCCGAATCCTTTGCGGAGAGCCTTCTCAAGCTGGATCGGTCAGTGACTGCCGAGGATGTTGTAAAGCTTTTCGATTTCCTTCCTCAGGAGGTTTATAGTGGGTCTCGGGATCAAGGCAACAGCACCGGTGGGTCCTTTACCACTGGACTCTACTGCAGGGTCAAGGTTTCACTAAGACGTAATTCCCAGCTGTACCCGAATTCAACAGCGGTCCTTTGCAAGTTCGTTCGCCAGGTTCATGCCGATCACATTTTCACATCAATCATTCTATTTGACTCCGTTTCAACTGCCATGCACGTTGATGCTTTGAACGCTCCTTGCGATAACTTGGTAGTCGGTTTGACCGACTTTTCAGGAGGCGATCTTTGGGTCGAATGGCCCGCTACGGTTCCTCGGAATCCTCACCTCAGGTATGAAACTCGTGAGTTCGATTCAGGTTCGGCCCTCGGGGCCCTCCTTCCAGTGTCACAGCATCCAGCTCTGTTCTGTGCCAAGCGCTTGCGGCATGAGACCTGTCCTTTTAAGGGTCGTCGGGTTATTCTAGTTGCGTATAGCTTGCAGGCTTCCGATCAAGCCAGTCCCGAAGATCAGGGAGCCCTGATCGGCTTGGGCTTTCGCCTGCCTGGGCCTGGTGACTTGCAGAACCCTAACCCTAATCCCCCTAGGCTGCTGCATGGCACGGATGGCGCCCCTCGCGCTTCGGCCTCATTCGCTCAGGTGTTCTCAGGTGATGGGGCTTTGGCCTCAAGCTTCAACAGAATCGGATGGCAGACCATAGCGATCGATCAACATGTAATTCCGGGGCGACACAAGCACCAGCCCCTTGTTTGTGAGTTGTCGAGTCCCACTGGCCAGGACTTTGCTTTGCATATTCTAGAGGACTTTGGGCCGACCTTTGTGTACATTCGGCCTCCCTGTCGCACTGCGAACAAAGCCCGTGCCAGGTCATTGCCGTCTTCACACCCAGCAGTTGACAAGTGCCCGCCTTTGAGGTCACATGACAAGCCCTGGGGTCTTGCAGACCTTAACCCTAGACAGTCGGCACAGGTCCAAGCAGAAAATCGCCTCTTTCGCTTCTGTGCCAAGGTTCTCGTGTGGGCCCTCGCTAAAGGGGCCTTCGTTTGCATTGAGAACCCTGATGGCTCCCTGTTTTGGAGCTGCCTTGAATCTCTTCCAGAGTTTCAGTCTTATCAGGCCTCCCTGGAGGCTTTCTGCGGTGACATGTGCATGCTTGGAGGTTCTAGGCCAGCTTCGATCAGGTTCCTCACCAACATTTCTGCGCTTCGGTCACTTGTTCACATGTGCCCCGGAGTGGGCGACGAGCACAAGCATGCCCCCTTTGGGTTTTTGTGCAAAAACGAACAACACCCTTCGCAGTTTGTGCAACTTGTGATCCAGGCTTGTTGTCAGGAGATCTCCTTCACTCCACCTCCTGCCCTGGCTCGGCCAGGAGATGAGGTGCGACAAACACGTAAGTCTCGTCAGCTTATGCCTGAGTTTTCCAGCATCAAGTGGCTGCGTCGTGACGACTTGCCTAGTTGCCCTCATAAATGCCTCCGGCCGGAGCAGGGGGCCCATCGCGGGGCCTTCAGCATTTCTGAGGGGTCTTTTGAGGGTCTCTTGGGTTCGTCGGTTTCTTCTGGTCCTCTTCCTTCTGGGCCCTCTTCGGTGCCCCCTTCGGTTTCGACTTCGGAGGTTTCTGACAAGATCCCCATAGGCATTTATGCGACTCCCGAGGAGTTCGTGCAGCGAGCTCGTGCTCTTCAACACCCGATGGCGGGTCCCAGCGTTGTCACGGACTCCTTCAAGAGAGCCCTGTTCGCTAACCTCACTAAAACCCCTGCCGAGGTTGCAAGCTTGAGAGCCTCCTTCCTTGAGCATGTAACACATTTGACGGAGAAGCTTCGCCCCGATGAGGAGGCTCTACATCGCTCTTTCTCTCCTGAGCTTCAGAAGGTTCTTAAAGGAAAACGACTTCTCCTCTTTAAGACCTTGCTGGAAGAGTACCGGTACGACGATGTTGGGGTCTGGGAGATGCTTCGGGACGGCCCTTCCTTGACTGGCACTCAGGACCATCCTCCCTATGCCGATCGTAGTTTTCGCCCAGCAACAGTTAGCACCGAACAGCTGGAGCGTGAATCTTCCTGGAGGCGGAAATTTGTGACCTCCAAAACTTCTTCACCCCAGGATGCTGCTACTCTGACTTCTCTTGGTGAAGGTGAGGTTTCGGCTGGATTCATTTCGGGACCATATCGAACAGCGGCCGAAGTTACTGAGGCTTTGGGAAGGCCCGACTGGATTGCAACTCCACGCTTTGTTTTGCTTCAGGGCTCCAAGGCCAAGCCCCGGGTTATCGACGATTGCAAATCTTCGGGTCTGAACTCATCTTTCTCCTCCACGGAGCGCCTTCGTCTGCAAGACCTCGACTATGTGGTGGCGATGATCAAGCTGGCTGGCAAGATGTCGGGTCGGCACAAAATTCGTATGGATCTTTCCACTGGTGATGTGCTCTGTGGTGATCGAGTGCTTCCCTCCGGCTCTGAGTGGCTTGGTCGATGTGTGGATCTAGCCAAAGCCTACAAGCAGATGGCTGTTCCTCGTTCCCAGCGCCACTTGGTGGTGCTCTGCCACCACGATGAACAAGGACTGCCTCTGTACTACATCTCGGAGTCCCTCCCCTTCGGGGCTGAGGGGTCGGTGTATGGATTCGTGCGCATGAGCCGAGCACTTTCATTTCTTATGAATGAGGCCATCCTTGTGCCGAGCTCGGTGTACTTCGACGATTTCCCAGCGATATCTCCCAAGGCTTCGTCAGCATCGGCTACCGCTGCCATTAAATTCTTGCTGTCCGCCCTCGGTTGGAGGTTCTCTACAGATCCAGATAAGGCGCGAGATTTCGATTCCACTTTTGATGTGTTGGGCTGCACCCTTGACTTGTCGGGCCTGGCCGGACCTTTCGGCTTCTTGGAGGTCCGCAACAAGCCTCGGCGGATCGAGCACATCACCGAGCTGCTGGACGAGTTGGGCAGCGGCCGGGGTGACTTCCGATTAGTTCCTGTGGTACAGGGTCAGCTCAACTTTGCATCGAACTTCGTTCTTGGTCGAGCCGTCGCTCCCCTTTCGCGAGCCCTGAGCTCTTCGAGCTCCGGTGAGATTAAGAGCTTGTGTGAGCGAATTCGCGATCTCCTGCGAGGGGCTCGTCCGAGGAGAGTGTCGTGGCACTCCCCGGATGCTCCTATTCTTATCTTCACTGATGCTGCTTTCGAGAAGGGGTTAGCAACCGTTGGCGCCGTCGTCATCGACACGATGGGTGGCCCGGCTTCCATTTATGACGGAGTTCTCCCCTCATCTTTGGTGTCATCGTGGCAACGCTATGACGACGAGCAGATCATATGCCAGGCTGAATTGGCCGCAGCAGTCTGCATCCGCCACCGAGAACGCTACCGACTGACCGGCAGAAAATGCATTTACTTCATCGATAACGAAAGTGCCCGATTCGCGCTCATCCGAGCGGTATCGGGAGTACCCTCGATGCAATCCTTGGCCTCGTCATTTCACACGTGGGATCTGGACCACCCCCACTATCCTTGGATAGAGAGGGTGCCTTCGACCTCTAACCCAGCCGATCTCCCTTCGAGGGGGCGCATCAACGATTGCATTAGGCTTCTTGACGGACGACATGCAGGCAGCTTATGTATGCCGCCGGAGTTGGAAAACTTCGACCCGATGGGCGATTTCAAACCCCTTCGTGATGATGGGCCAACTTCGATACTGGCAATAGCTGCTGCAAAAGACTAGTGCCCGAGTGCCTATGGGGTGCTTTCGGTCGGACACTTCGTCTTGTGCATTCGTGCCCCCACGGGGGGCTGCACACCGTGTCCTTCAGTGCCTGATGCATAGAACTCCAAACGAACTCGATGCATGCCCCGACCGTTGAAAAAGATGTGAGCCGCCTTTGCATCCACTCTCATGTTGTGCCGACTTGAGCTGTGCATTCGTTAAGACATGTTTGTATGTCAAGTTTAATGGGCTTCGCCCTTAACGCGCTACTTCGCTGGCCCCTAGGTCTTTCCTTTTGGAAAACCCCCAAACAAAGAAGGTCAGCGTCAACGAAGTTGATATACCTTTCTTTGGGTGGGGCAGCGAGGTAACGAGCGGTTTTCCATTTGTCCAAGCTTTGGTTGCTGACATTCCAAACCAACAACAACAGTTCAGAATCTTTTGTATGAAATCGTCATGGAATTTACATGATGACTTTTGTACCTTTTTATGGAACAACGTCCGTTCCTTCATGTCGACATGATTTCACTTGTAAACTTGTACATGCTTTGAAGAGTGCCCGCGCACCGCTTTCACATCAAGCTCGGGCAATCGCATTGTGAACTTTTTCTTCCCGCCCTCCTCTCCCTTGAATAATGGAAGGGGGGTGCTTTCGGTCGGACACTTCGTCTTGTGCATTCGTGCCCCCACGGGGGGCTGCACACCGTGTCCTTCAATGCCTGATGCATAGAACTCCAAACGAACTCGATGCATGCCCCGACCGTTGAAAAAGATGTGAGCCGCCTTTGCATCCATTCTCATGTTGTGCCGACTTGAGCTGTGCATTCGTTAAGACATGTTTGTATGTCAAGTTTAATGGGCTTCGCCCTTAACGCGCTACTTCGCTGGCCCCTAGGTCTTTCCTTTTGGAAAACCCCCAAACAAAGAAAGCTATGGCTTGGCCATGTATGTTAACAATTTCAGTTTGGAGGATCTTCTGGAGCTTCGGGTCTGGACGCCTGGGGACGGCCTACGGTACAGCTTCGATGTTCAGCTTATGTCAAAAGTGCCGCCGGAGTTACATGCATGGGTGCCAAAGCTCCTGCAATCTATGATGCAGGAACAGCAGGGACTAGCAGTGACCCATGACATGGATCGTGAAATACTGGAAGTGCTGGATGTCCTAGTGGGGGAGGGTGTCGTGGAGGGACCGCCGTGGCGGCTCACAGATGTTGCTCAGCAGCGGGTGGAGCATTGTGTCAGTCTAAGCAACCATCAGCGATTCCTGAGGAGACACCGCGGTGATCTGCATGAGGCCTCGACTTTCCAATTGATTCTTGAAATGGATGCAGAGGGATGGACTCATGAAGTGCTGAGCAAGCAAGAGTACAAGGATCTGAAGCGTGCTAAGGCTGAGTACAAGCACGGGGAGCAAAAGCGGTGGTGCTCTTGTGAGACGCATGCTGTCGCGAACAGGTACTACCTGCTTGCTTTGTTGTTGCTGGGGGCAGAACAACCCGTGCCACATGTTGCCAAGCCTGAGCTGTACATGGAAATGCTGGGGTTGCGTCCTGAGGCAACACGTCGTGCCAGAACAGCTGTGCCAAAGTTTAAGCACACAGATGAGAATGCTGGGTTTCTCGACTTTGAGGACTTTCCAAAGCCACCACCCCTGAAACGACGACGTCGTGTCATTGGCAAGCAGCCCGGTTCGCCTTTGGGTGAGGTGCAGGGGCCTGAAGTGCATGAAGACCATGAGCAAGAAGATGAAGACGCTGCCATAGATGCTGCTTTGGCAGAACTGGCGTCCCCCAGTGGCAGTGGTAGCGAGTTAGAAGCTGCTGGCGCACAAGATGACAGCAGCAGCTCCGGGAGCAGCTCCGATAGTTCGTCCGGCTCGTCCAGCTCCTCCTCCAGCTCCAGCAGTGACAGTGATTCTCCGGCCCAGCCAGCAGGTGCTCATGACGACGAGCCAGCTGGCCTCCCTGAGCCTCGTGGAGCCAGGGCGGCAAGAAGAAAGAATGTCAGCTATCAGTGGGCAGGACACACCTTTACTCCCAAAGGACCTGCTGATCGGCCAAATCATTGGCAAGTATCTTGCTGCTACGCAGCACACAATGTTGACAAAAAGTGTACGAAGACGAGATCTTGCCGCTATGGGGGCAGCGAGGAGGTTCAGCGCATGCTGAAATGGTGGGCGATTTTAGGAAGAGATGCTGCAACTGCCCAGGAGCACGCAGAGCTTTTCCAGGATACAGTCCTTCCCAGCTTTAACATTAGCACCATGCCGAGCCTGGACGATTTGGAGGATTTGGAGGCCATGGCGGCTGCAAATCCCTGATCATGTGCGCCATGCATGCTGCTGGGCACTGACAGGCTTTGCAGGCTGCTGCTGCTGCTCAGCTCTAGGCTTCTGTGGTCTTATGGTATCCTGGACTCCCAGAACTCCATGCTTAGGTCGCAACGCCAAACCTTTGCTGCTTTGACTGCACGAAAAGGAGCGCAAGGGAAAATGAGCGGAAACAGGCATCTTTCGCACTTTTCTTTCAATTTCTCCTGTTTTGCTCTGTTTGAATGTTTTTTCAAGGAATACCTGCAATTTTGAATTTTTCCAGAACATGCCAGAATCCCATTCTTGCTTTCGTGCGCTTTCGTGCGCCTTCGTGCGCTTTCGTGCGCACGAAATCCACAGTCTTCGAGAACTTTAAGGCTTGGTGAGCTCTGAAACCCTAGGGTTTGGCTTGGAAAGCCCTCAAAATCCAGCCTTTCTGATAGGCTGGGGCCCTGAAATTCCAATATTTTAGAAGGGTTCCTGAGGCTCCGCTAGGGCAAATCGAGGAAGTGTGCTCGAAGTCCCAGGCACCGATTTCGTGCAATTTCGTGCGCCTTTCGTGCGCTTTCGTGCGCTTTCGTGCGGATACAGAGAAACCTCCCCAAAGCCACTCTGGCCAGGAGGAACCACAGAAGTTTAATTTCCGGACGGCAACCCACAGTTACACAGTGTTGCGCGCGAACCGCGGCTTGGCCTTGCTGCAAACGACCATAATGGCAGAGATGTGTGTGTACCATATGGAAATTCGAAGATCTTGGATTTGTTGCTGTGTCAAGGACCGTCAGCTTATGGGGGTGTGACTTCCCGCAGGGCTGGAGCGTGCTGCGCAAACACAACAAGATATGGAATAATTCGTAGAGTCCTGTAGATAATGCATGCCCTGAGGTGAGTGAGGTGTTTGTATCAGGTATATCTGCTACATGTGCCGCTACTTGCTCAGTTCCTGTAAGCTCAAGGCAACCATGCATCGGGGCTTGTCACATCAGGATTTTCCTGTGTATGTTGCTAGAAACAACAAGCACATGCACACTCACCTTGTGTATATATATAGCATCGTTCAGCACAGAGGCCTTGTCATGCATTGTCAACGTAACAGTGGGTGCTCATGCGCACATGAATCATGTTGTGGACTGCGATGATGTCTTGCTGCTAGAAGGCCAGCCTTTTTGTTTCATGGAAGGGATGGATGAGGAGTGGCTGGAAGAGACAGCAACAAGCCGTTGCATGCGGCAGCGAGGGGTGAAGCGTCGTCAGGGTTCCATTGAGGATGTCATAGCTCGGCAGCATCTGCCGCCGGGTCCCAGCAACCTGCAAGAGCTGATGCAGTTCCCGGAGCACATGGTGTGGACAGTGTTTGAGCGTGCAGATTTCAAGAGCCGTGTTTTGAGCTTGCTGCAGCATGGTGTATGTGAGAGCAGTGACTACTCTGGTGTTTTCGCTGAAGGCGAAGCTAAGAGGCTGATGTTCAGGGCCATTGAGCGGCAGACGGGCTTCAAGGTGCCCCATGTCGCCACTAGAACATGCGACATCGATTCCTCGGCACAAGCAACGCTGGTCCACATCTCAGATGTGCAAGAGCGTGGGAACATGTGCGTGTTTCCTGACATACGGCAACAGGTGCATCAACTAGCGCAGGATTGGTTGGACGGCTGTGCTCCGGGCCCTGAAGCCACACAGGATCAACAGGCTCAGGCCTATGAAGCGATGCATGATTGGCTCCGGCGGAACGGGAGCTGGGCTGTAAACCAGGACAGATGATGCTTCTGAGTTGTGGTACGTGTCATGACAACCAGCATCAGCATTTGCTTGGATATCGTCTGCCTTCAGGACCACAAGACTTATTGCGTCAAGCACGAGAAGGAGTGCACTGTTCACAAAGGCCAAGGGCCGCTGTCAGATTGCAATCACCGTAGCTTGGTTGTCAACAGCGCCGGGAACTGTTGCCAAGCCTGGTCCCAAGAAGGCAAGCGTGCTGGTGCCAGTCATGCTAGCATGCACGCACTGAACGTGATCAAATTTTGTGTTTGTACTCGTACCCTTATTTTGGATTGAACAGTTTGGTAGCTTTTGGACATGTAGCTTTGAGTGCATGGAATAACCATGTTACGACCGACGTCTACAGGCTCAGAGTTTGCGTGAAAGAGGATTGTTTTCATGGTAGCGGAGCACTGGCTGACCAGTGCTTCGGAAACACGCTTGTGGGTTTCCGTCACTTTAGGTGTCCAGGGGCCCAGGCTTTGAAATCCTCTTTGACTTTTCGTCTTCGGTGAAGTTAGGTAGGATCGCAATCCCGGCTCTTGACCGGACGAGCCATATCCTGCTTGAACAAGCCGAGTGGCAATCACGGCGGCGAGTGAAGCTTCTGCTGAAGCATTGCGAGAGCGGATCAGACAGCTCTATCTTGAACAGCTGTTGCAGCGGCCCTGCCCAGAAGGCCGCACGCGCGCGGGTTGGTGCAAGATTCTTCACGGGTTTCAGGAGGCTTTAGATACTAAGCTTGACCGACTTCACACAATTTCTGAACTGCATTGTTTTGCCCTTAAGTGCTTAAAGGATCGCGATCTTCGAGAAGCTTACATTGGGTTTTGTGCAGCAGACACCGCAGAGTTTGCCATACCAGACGGTGTTGTTGAAAGTTGCGTGCACCCGACTGAAGAGCATTCTGCGTTTGACAGGGACCTAGAGCTGTTTGAGCAGACAAGTTCCTCTCGAGGTTTTCAGGAGTTGAAAGATTCGCCAGCAGAGCCGATTGAATTGCGTGAGCCTGAGCGTGGAGTGTTCCAGTGCCTGCAATTATCTTCTTCTGCTGTTATTGATTTAGAGCCCAATCAACCAAGTGCAAATTCATTGCAGAGTGGAAGCCGCAGTGTGATTGACCTTGACTGATTGTTGAAACAATGGCTGATTTAGATGATGATGATCTTGGTGGTGAGGGGCCGACAGGGCCTCCAGCGTCAGGGAGTGCAGGACCATCAGTTGGACCGCAGCTTCCTCAGATGAGCACGAATCCGTTTTCGCCATCGGCAGGTGGTTCAGTGCCAAATCAGGTAGTACTTGATGTTGCTCAGTTTCAGCAGATCCTGCAGACAATGCAAGGCCAAAGTCAGGCTGTTCTTGCAGCGGCAGGTGTAGCGAGTGCAGCGTCCCCGAGCAGGAGTTCAGGGACACAGGGCTTTAGTGATGCAAACCGCATCTTGAATAGGCCCGCATGTTTTGGAAGCACTTCGCATGACAGTGACTTGGGGTCGTGGCTTGATTGGGCACATGCCTTTAAGGCTTGGCTTATCTTCGCCGACCCTCAGTATGAGATTGAGCTTCAGACAGTCGAGTCAAATCTTGATGTAGAGAACCCCACCATGCCAGCTGAAACTGCAGAGCGGTCGCGTCGCTTGTATGCGATACTTAGCAGTCTGCTGCAGCACAAGCCGAAGATGTTGTTGCGACAAGTGCCGAACCGCAACGGCTATGAGACTTGGCGGCAGCTGGTCAACATCTACGCACCGCGATCGAAAGTGCGAGGACTTGCACTGCTGAATGCCATCATGTCATTTCCCCCGTTTGTGAAAAGCAAAACGACCAGGGAGCAGGTTGACGGTTTGGATCGCCTTGCCCAGGAGTATGAAAGGGTCTCAGGAGTGGCTGTGAATCCAGATATTCTCCTCGGGACTTTACTTCGGGTTTTGCCGGCGCACTTGAGAAACCACATTCAGCTTCAGATGAAAAGTGACACCAGCTATGAGCAGGTCAAGCAGTTCATTCTGACATATGAAGTGACGACCAGCAATTGGTCGGCGTCCAAAGTGCAGCAAAGCTTAGGAATAGGCCCCTCGGGTGACCATAGTGCCAGTGATCCCGTACCCATGGATGTAGATAGGGTCGCTAAGGGGAAACCTAAAGGCGGCAAGGGCGATGGTCGTGGAAAGGGTGGAAAAGACAAAGGTGGAAAGGGCGGCAAGCCCAATGGCGGGAAACCGAATCCCGGTGGCGGTGGAGGCAAGTCTCAGAATGCCAACCAGCCGAAAGGCGGCAAAGGAAAGGGAGGCAAAGCACAGAAGGAGACGCGAAAGTGCCATCACTGCCATAAGGTTGGACATCTTGCCAAGGATTGTTGGCTGCTGCATGGCAAAGGCAAAGGCAAAGGCGTGCATCAGGTTGCAGAGGTAAACCCTTCAAGTGCAGCGAGCGAGGCACCCACCATCACGACATCAGGTGGAGCGGCCAGCACGAGTGGAACAGTGCGGCGAGTTCAGGTGTTTGACTTGAGTGCGCCCGCTGACTGGTTCATTGGAGGGCATGTTCGTGCTGTCACATGTGCCATGCAGTCAGCTCGGAATCCCAAGGCAGTTCAGAGCCCAGCAGGTCCCAGTGGCCAGGTTGCGATCGGCCAGGCGTGCAGCAGCGACATTTTGTCACCAGAATTTCTTGAGATTGTCCGAATGCTGGAAGGTTCATGTTTGAACAGTGCAGAGCCAGTGCGCGTTCTTGAGAGTAGCGATGCAGTCAGCTCGGAATCCCGAGGCAGTTCAGTCCCAGCAGGTCCATTTTATTTTGATCAGAGCACAGTGCCACAGGTGTCCCAGGCTGCGCCAGCAGCAGATCAGAGCACAGTGCCACAGGTGTCCCATTTTGACATTTCGGCCGATGATGATTCAGGATCGTGGGAGCACGGAGTTTCTGTGCATGAGCTCAGCACTCTCAAGCGCTTGGAGCCCAACAAAGGCTTTGTGTATGCTGTTCAGACAATCCAAGAGTTGCCCTCAGCTGACGATGCCCTGGATGTGATTTTGGATTCAGGTGCAGACATGAGTTGCTTGCCTCTTGAGTATGCACAACATGGTTTCGACCACGGTCCTCACAACTTGCAACTGCGTGATGCGCAAGGCGAGCCGCTTGCTGTGAACGACCTTCGTGAAGTTGAGTTTGTCGTTGAGAGCAGCACAGGGGAACATGTGGTGTGGCGAGAAGTTTGTGCGATCGCCCCAGTGACTCAGCCTCTCTTGTGCAAGGGCAAGCTCATGAAAGCAGGTTGGTGGCCCGTCAGACAGCCAGACATGGCTCTTGAGCATGACAGCGGTGTGAGGGTTCCGATTTCTTTCAAAGGAAATTCCTTGTGCGTTCGAGCAAGCATTTTCAGGGTTGGCCAAGAATCCTTGAGTCCAGCAGGGCATGTGATGTTTGTCCAAGCATCAGTTTGCAATGAAATGGCCGATGCGAATTTTGGATGGCAAATGTCAGGCACGGGAAACTTGTACTTTCGTGGCAGGAGCACTCACTACATTGATCCGTCGATCATTGCGCCAGTGGGGTGGCCCTGCAGAACCACTTTGGTCAAGCCGTGCACACCTGATCATAATGCCTGGATTTTGCTTGAGCATTGCGTGCACTGGGGTGAGTTGCGAGAGCTTGCGGCCATTTTACCGCACGGAGAAAGTGATGTAGTATGCATCCTCTCTTCGTCACGTGAAGAGTTGTCCGAGTTTGGAGTGGAACCTCACAGATCAACGCAAGGGCACATTGATTGGTCTGGCCCGCAACCTGGAGACCCAGATGCTGATGAGCTTGCAGATTACGAGCCTTCCGAAGCCGACATGCAGGACACTTCTGCTCCACAGTTGGTGGAGGCGATGCCAGGTGTGCCTCAGGTCCACAGGGATGTGGAGGTGTTGCCAGATGCCGAGGGCGTCACAGGCGAGGCGCCAGTGCCAGGAAGCAGCAGTGACATTCTTGTGTTTGAAGGCGTTGAGCTTTCCCTGCAGAGCACATTGAGTGTGATTCGTACGGCATGCAAGTCGGCTGGGATATCCGTTTCAGGGAGCAAGCAGCGTTGCCTTGATCGCTTGAGGGGTTACCTTGACAAGCAGCAATTGGCCCTGAGTGCCGAAGTTGCTCAGACAGTCGGAGATGACAGTACGCGTGAGCCGAAAGGGCAGTCCGTCACCAAGGCCCCAACAGAAGCCGAGAGGCAGTTGCATGAGCTGACCCATTGGCCATTCCGGCCATGGTGCGATCACTGCATGGCCATGCGTGGTGTTGAGGACCGGCATGAATCACTGCCGGGGAGTGCCGACACTGAGGTCCCGATCATCAGCTTCGATTATGCCTTCACCAGTGTGTCAGGTGCCGAGGGCCAGGGCAATGCAGCTAAGTTGACCGTTCTGGTTGCACATGACACCAGCGCCGGCAGTGTGCTAGGGCTTCCTGTTGCAAGCAAGGGGCGCGAGGATCTGAAGTTCAGTGCAATCGAGCTTACAAGGTTCGTGCAAGGCTTAGGCCACAACAGCATTTTCCTTTGCTGTGACAATGAGCCCTCCACGTTGGCTCTTCAAAGTCTTGTGGTCAATGTTCGGACCAAGCTCGGGTTCAAAACCATGATCCGTGATGCGCCGGTGCACTCGCATGCATCAAAAGGCTATGTGGAGAAGGCCATAGACTTGGTGAGAGGTCTTTCCAATGTCTTGCTTGATCAGGTGAGAGTCAAGTACAACTTGAGTGCTGAAACCATCAGTGCAGATCACCCTTTGATGGCATGGAGCTATGTTCACGCAAGTTACATCTTGAACAGGTTCGGAGTGAAAGGCGGAGCAACGGCATTCGAGCGTGCCACTGGTTACCGTTTTGCATCCAAGCTCGCCTGCTTCGGAGAACCGGTTTGGGGTTTTAGGCGTGGAAAATCTAAAGGGGATCGAAAATGGCATAGGGCAGTATTCTTGTCGAAAACTACAACAAACAATATGTATATCTTGATGAATGCCCAGGGCGTCTGGCTGACACGATCCATCAGACGCAATGCCAAGCCTTGGTCGGATGAAGTGAACTTGATTTTGGAAGGAAAGGGTTTCCCTTGGAATTACCAGTTGGGAGTTCTTGGAGCGAAAATTTTCCCACAGCCACGCAATCGTGTTCCAAAGCCGGCCGAGGACGCTGATGAGGTGTTTGAACAGCAGCAGAGTGCGCAAGTTGATGTGTCAGGTGCCAGAGGTGATGAGGCGCAGGCAGTTGCATCAGGAATGCCGAGTGTGGCGGGGATGGCGGGGATGCCTCCGCTTAGCAGCCAGCCACCGAACCCTGCACCATCCTCCAGAGCCACATTGCTTCTTGATCGTCACGACAGAGGGAGTGCGAGTGTCCCAGGCAGTGTGCCAGCGAGTGTGATACCTCCTCCTCCTGTGCATGCTGCGGTGCATGAGTCACCAATGGAAGTCATGGGGACCGACCCACCGACATCCTCTGATTCATCTTCGTCTTCCTCTCCAGAAGCCTTGCCCACTCAGCCTGTGTTTGATGACAGCACCATGCTTGCTGAGGTGGTAGAAAGTGTTCGAGCAGGTGCCAGCACAGGTCGACAGGCTGAGGCAGAGCCAGATGAGTCCCATGCAGCAAAGTTTCAGCGGATCGCCCGAGTAGGCCGTGAGGACTTCCCAATCAATGATGAAGTTTTGGAGTCCGCCGCAGAATGGGAAGATGCAGCACAGTATGTGCAGCTTGGAGAAGATGCCGATGCAGAGCTTGATCCAAGCCTTACCGCTGAAGAGGCAAAGCTTCTTGAAGATGAAGACCTTCTATGGTTCGAGGAGATCCCAAGCCTCAGTGACGAGGAGTTGTCAGCCTTGGATTACGTGGCAGACACTTTTGAGGTGAAGCGACTTCTTGGAAAACAAGTCTTGGAGGAAGTCGGAGACAGCTTTGATCTCAGTGGTTACAAGGAGCTCTCCACGAAGTTCGTGAGAACGTGGAGGCAAAAGAAACGGCATGGGCGCATGATGTTCTTTCGTAGATCACGCTTGGTTGCAAGGGAATACAAGTGGATGGAGCGTGACCGGGAAGGTCTGTATGCCCCGGCGACGTCGTCGCTCACCACGAAACTTCTGCCATGGCTGTTTTGCGAGATGAACAGGCGTCAGGAAGGTGCAGCCACAGACGATGATCCCATAGGCGTCGTGGCTCTCGACATAAAAGATGCTTTTCTTTGTGTCCCACAGGAGCGTCCCATGCTGGCCAAGATTCCGGGTTTTCCTAAAAGGATGCGGTTCCTCAAGATGCTGCCAGGGCAGAGAGACGGAACGGCCAGGTGGCATTCGTTCATCATGGAATACATCCGCGAGAAGCACCAGTTGTCTGTGTGTGCCGAGTGCCCTTCCTTGTACAAGCTGAAGGATGCGAAAGATCGCTCCAATCCGGGTGTGATCCACGTCGACGACCTCTGCCTTGTTGGGTATGTGAGGTGGATCTTGCAGCAACTGGTTCCCAGTCTTGAAAGCACTTTTGAGCTGTCGTATGAGGTTGCATGCAAGCCCGGGGATTCCTTTAAGTTTCTTAAAAGGGAGCACGTTCTTCTTGAAGATGGTATCTTGATCAAGCCATTGTCTGATCATGCAGTGAACATGTGCAATCTTCTTGAAGTGCCACTGCACAAGAAAGTGCCGACACCGTGCACAAAGGACATTTTGGTGCCCGACACCAGCAAGTTGCTGGACAGTGCGAAGGCTGCGCGCTTTCGCAGCGCAATCGGGATTGCAATGTATGTGTCCCAGGATCGACCCGACGTTGCCTTCACAGTGAGGATTCTGTCTCAGAAGCTCCGAGAGCCGACAATGCAAACTTGGAGTTCGGGTCAGAGGTTGGCATCGTACTTGGCGTGCACCACAGGTTACGCAAGCAAGGTGCATGCCCGAGGTGACAAGCTTAGCATTCTTGAGCCTTCCGATCCTGGTGGAGCGCGTGATGGAGTGCTGCTGGAGGTGTTCTGTGATGCAGACTGGAGCGGCAACAAGCAGAATCGCCGCAGCATGAGCAGCAGCTCGTTCTTTTTGAACAGCTGCTGCGTCTATACTTCGTGTAAGAGCCAACGCTGCGTAAGCCTCAGTTCCACTGAAAGCGAATTTTACGCCTTGGTGTCCGCGGCCTGCGACGGCATCTACTTGAAAAGAGTTCTTGAATACCTGCTTGAACTACCGGTAGATCTTTTGATGAGGACTGATAATGCAAGCTGTCGCCAGATATCTTTGAAGCAGGGCGTATCAAAGATCAGGCATCTTGATGGAAGGTTCCTCTGGGTGCAGGAGAAGACCGCGGATGGTACACTGAAAGTTGGCTCAGTCGACGGGCGATGGAACCCGTCAGATCTTGGAACCAAGGTCCCGGCAACTGGGAGTCGCTTGAGAGCATTGCTTTGCATGCATGACTTCGTTGACTGTGCCGGTGATTGCATCCAAGAGGTAGGCCGTGCCGACTATGATCAGTTGGTCGAGTCGTTGCAACACTGCAAGGACACAGCCCGTGTCCGGCGATTGATCAACAAGTCGCTGAAGACCAATGGTTTGAGCAACAGCAATCTTGTCTTGATGATGGTGAGCTTGATTGCAGGTGCAGATGCAAGTGGCACGAGGCGTGATGTGAGTGTTCAGACAGAGCCAGAGGCAAGATGGTTCAGCGTTTGGGTGACCGGTTTGGTCATCCTCGTGTCTCTGTTGAGTGTCATGCTGAGCCTTGAGCGGCTGCGGGCCGATCGCCGCAGGGACGATGCAAGCGCGTATAGGACCACCAGTGCCGAGCCGAGCACGTCTGTGCCAGAGTATGGGCGTTGGAGTGTGATCACCGCAACCCTTTGCGGTGTGCCTTCGCTTGTGTGCTTGATGCTCATGATGCAGCTACGCAAGTTGAGATTCTTGCTTGTGACAGAAAGGCATGAGACCGATCGCTTGCAAGGAGTCATCAATGAAATGGACTATGACCGCATGATGTGGGCAGAGCACCATGCACGTGAGGGTGCATCAGCGTCATCATCAGGTGTACCGTTGCAAGTTGCATCCCACAGTGGACGTGTGGGCGATGTGCCAGTGCATACGCCAGAGTTGCATGTTTATTGCACTGCAAGGCGAGGCAAAGCTTACCATGCGAAGCGCGGATGCACATGCTTGAACAACGCTGATGAGATCCTGCGACTTGGCTTAGCAGAGGCCAAGGAACGTGGCTATCAGCCATGTGGGCGATGCTTCGGAGGCAATCGCAAACAGAAATGAACGAATCAGCACTTTCTTGTGATGCTGGCAACCCGCTTGAGATATGCTCATGATGCAGATGCATTGGTCATCTTTGTACATAGTCAGCGGCGTGAGCCTTCGGGAACACTTCGTTGACGGATGATTGTAGATAGACTACTTGAGCTTGAACGGATGTGGGGGCCAGTGTTCTTGAATGCCGCAGCGATGCATTTGTGCATCACGTGCAACACAGCATTTTGCTGTCAATCTTGATTATTCCGGATCAACTTCGATGGCTGTGGAGCAGCCTGAACCCGCAGGGGAGTGTGAGCTTCCTCACGGTAATTAGGCCGTGACAATCTTCAGAGTGCTATCTTGAAGAGAAAGCACATGTGGGGCGCAGCATGCGCATGAGCCCGCATGAATGGCGTCCTCTTGCGTCTGTCAAGAAACATTTCGTCTCAAGCTGACCCTAGCTTGTGGATGGAGTGGTCGCGTAGTGTACAGTTGAGCCTAGCAAGATGGCAACACGCCATAAAACCTTTAGCTACTTAGGTCCGCTACTGCAAAACGTACTCGTACTGTTGTTGATGCAAATACGAGTGCTCAGGTGCAACACGCATTTGGGCGGGGTGATCAAATTTTGTGTTTGTACTCGTACCCTTATTTTGATTGAACAGTTTGGTAGCTTTTGGACATGTAGCTTTGAGTGCATGGAATAACCATGTTACGACCGACGTCTACAGGCTCAGAGTTTGTGTGAAAGAGGATTGTTTTCAGAACGTCTGGATGGCTGTGAGACGTGAGCTGGCAAGCAGTGGCCAGGAGAGCATGTTTTTTCAAGAATGTACCCCTCTCTTTGACCTCCAAGGCTGCTTGGTTCGCCCTTTGCAACAGACCCACCACATGGTGTATGCAGTTACAGGACCACGGCTGCACGGATGGCCGGCTGCAAGGGAGCGCAAACTGTCTGCAGGGTTATCACTCCGTGAGTTAGTGTGGGTAGGGCCAAGCAGTCCCGAAGCCATCCAAGAAGAATTTGACGGCCTATTTGGTCGCCGCTGTGAGGTCAGTGGCAAAGTCTTCTTTCAAGCCAAGGATGAAGATGTACGCCAGATGATTGACAGGGTCATGCGAAAACGAATGCGTGTCTCACAGGAAGTTCCTCTGACTGGGGCTGGAATGTGGGATCAGGTTTTGACACCGGCTCAGCTGTCCCGGGTCCGGGAATATGAGGACCTTTGTTCTGATCGGTGTGGTATGGACGGCTGCTTTATAGCAGACGTAGACCATTGGCCCAATTCACCAGGTCCTGCGTGCGGTGCTCATTTCCCAACGCTGCTACGCCACGGAACAATTTTGGAATTTAGCACAGGCAAGATCGCTATGCCACAGGACCGCTGGCTGTCCTTGGGCTTCAATGTCCGTCCTGACCTTTGTCCTGGAGATCATGTCTGGCCAGCAGCATCCTTCGTAGCAGGGCTGTCATCCAGGGTGCAGCATGTTCTCAGCGGTAACTCCCAAAGCCTTCCTGCGATACTGGCTTGGAAGCTATATGTTTTTGCCAACACCATGCGCAGGGAAACTCCCACCCCATGTGCAGCGCCGGTCGGTTTTTCCGATGATTCTGGAGATGAGCACGTAGCCTGAAGAAGGCTTTGAAACTGCGTGAAAAGGCAGTGGATTGCGAGTTGCTGTTGCTGAAACCGCTTGAGCTTATTCCTAGCTCTGCAATCCAGAACGGTGCTCAGTGCTCAACTTTCCTGATTCTTGGATCACCTAGTAAGTAGTCTTGGTTGTTTTTCTTTGGTGGTCCAACAGACTCTGGCATGGCACCGGCTCAACTCTGCAAACTTGTGTTGAGGTGATGTTTCTACGCTGTGATGCCTGCACTTTCGTGGCTGTGGAAAAGGTATAGGTACGTGCTTGCATTCGCGGACTTCTGTCAGGCATTGTCACGCAACCTTGTTTGCTTGTTGAGTGTTCCTGTGCCAGTCAACGTTCTGTGTGATGTTGTGGTCCTTGGCTCGATGCACTGACTCCTAGGATGTCGTGGGCTTGAGCTGCTGCTTTGCTTTGAAGTGTGTTCCAGGACACGTCGCGATGGGTGATTTCGGGATGGACACAGAGTTGATGCTCGGTGATGAAGACTTCTCCATGCCCGATGCAGCAGCAACAGCTGTTGAGGGCAGGAGAGGCAGAGGCAGAGGACGAGGTGGCAGGGGGCGCACTCCGAAAGCCAAAGCCGAGCCCAAGCGTGGTGGTGGCCGTGGCACGGGCGGCAAGAGGAGCCAGCCCGTGACGATGTGTATCTGCCCCGGCTGTATCTTTCCGAAGTACCAAGGTTCCCGGTTCTGCGCTGAGGGGGACCATAAGAAGGGTTGGGACAACATGTTGTACCAGCGGCGAACACGGAAGGACGTGTCGGAAGAAGACAAAGCCGCCTTTGACGAGGCGATGAAAAACGACGATGTGGCTGGCAAGGCCGTCCAGGAGTTCAGCCGAGACAACCCCCCAGAGTTAAAGCGCAAAGCCCTCATAGATTTTGCCGTGTTCCGGAGGATCCTAGGACACAAGGTCAGCACAAAGGACGAGGCAGGCGATGTGCCAATGACGGAACGGGCGTTCTATCGGCATTGCGACAATGTGCTGGGCCTCGAACCCGAGGAATCCAAAGAGCATCTTGGTTGCATGAAGTGCTTCTTTGTACTCATGGCTTATTTGTGTTCATGAACACTTGCGGCTCCTGTTGCGAGTTTCAACCTGTCAGTGCAACGTGCTCTCAATGCATGGCTGTCTGAGCTGATGCTTGTTGTGCTACGTGATATCCTCTTATCCTTTTGCCAACAGGTGATATGTTCACCGTCCTTTCTTTGTAATCGTTTCCCACACTTTTGTGAAAGTGGTCATGGTGCTCCCGGTGCACAAATGTATTTGGGCATGCCTCATGAATTCAGTCTTTTTAGGCATGTTTTTGGATTTCGAAAAGTAGTCGGACGCGCTTTTAAGCATGTGGACTACTTTTCAAAATTGAGACACTTGTTGTTTGATGGAACAATGCTCCACTGAAGGTTTTGGCTCTGTATGCAGAGCTCACATGTGAAAATTTTGAGGCCTCCATGTCCCCTTCGACATTCTAGCAGGTCTCGGGCGCTAATATCGGTGTTGGGGCTAGCCCTGTCTGAGAACAATCGTTACTGTGCGCGAGTGTTCTCTGCATGCTATCCCATATGGTGAATGAAATAAGCCTTCTCGCTTGCGAGACAGCATTTTATTTCCCAAACTATTCTCTGTCGGTGTCGCCTTTGCTAATTTTTGATCTTTATGATTTGCTGGCGACTTGTCTTTGGCATTTGATGCATTGTGACGATTGACCACTTGCTCAACATTCACGCTTGATGTTGCAGTTTTGGCTGTGTGCAGCTCATGAGAAATTTTTGTGGGGCTCTCTAGAGGCTGTATTGCTTGCTAAAAGCCCCAAGGTGCTAACTCAAAGGCTGGGATTAGCCCGCTGTGCAAGACTGCCCGTTGTGGGGCAGTCGGATGGACTTCGCAGAAGCTTTGGCTGCAGGTTCCAGTGTGCCCAGTGACAGCGAGTCTCCCAGTACTGTGAGCGTAATCAGCAGGCATCTCTACGAGCTTCAATTGCAGGTTAACACTCTTGAGGCCCACGTGTCTGCTTGTCAAAGGCGCATCAGGCAGTTGGAGCAGCAGCTTCAGTCATCGCCAGGATCTGCATCAGAGGTCACGTGGGCCGCTTCGCTCAGCTCGTTTTGCGCTTGCTTTTCTCGTCGCTAGAGCAGCTTCACCGCATGCCGCCTGCTGGCGAGCCGATTAGTTTCCCCGGCCTCTCCTCTTCTGCGGGGGGGGGGGTGAGGCGAGGCTCTGTGACACTGACATTGATCGCATGTTGCTTCAAGCCAGGATCAGTGGTCTGGGCAATTCTCTCCCTAAGTTGCCTTGGGAATCGGGTGTCATGTCTTGCATCTTCGGAGATGGCTTATTACCCAAGCCTGCCATTGCACAGCCCAGGGCGCCCGCTCCTCCTGATGCCTCCGGTTCCGAACCCTCGACCGAGGGCAAAGCAGCTCGTGTGCGTGCTGCACCTGCCAGCTTGTTTGAGAGATCTTTTCATACGAGAGCAGATGTGCCAGTTGAGGACGGTATGTGTGCTTGCTCACGAGTGTTTGGTAATGTTTGCATGCTTGCTGCATTTCATGACATTCAATGTTCATTGCAGCAAGCAGGCTCGCAGCTGCCAGCTCGCCTGCATCGCAGGCAAAAATTTTGTAGGCTTAACAGGCCTTTCTTTGTAAGCCCTCTAGAACAGCTCTGGAGGCCTCCAATCTGTGTGGAGTTTAGCTTCACTACATTCCTCTCCCGCTCGCGATAGGGGGAGGAGTGCATGGTTTTCAGGCCAGCTGATTTTGCGGTGCTCTGTTGCATTTATTGCTTCAATTGCATTATGGAACAGTCAGTGCCTGTGAATGATTCGTCAGTGCCTGAGTATGCTGATGATTCTGCATTGACCAATGACATGGCTGATCTTGATCAATCTCGCTGCATTGTCAAACGGTTCCAGAAGCGGACCTCGTCTCAGCAGGATGTTTCCGCACTGGCCGGGGCCTCTCCTTCGTCAGAGGTTCTTGCATCTGTGGTTTCATCCTTTCAGGGCGGTCAGGATGAGTGCCTTCCGCCTCCATCTTTGGCTGTGTCAGACAGTGATGAGCCGGTTGTGATTTCTTTTTCTGCTGCATTGGACCTGGCTGCTAATAGCGAGGAACCCGAGACGCCTGTCCCCCTTGACAACCACACAGGCGAGTCACGACCAGAGTCGCCAGTTTACGACCCGGACTATGAGTTGGTAGATCCATTGGATGTTTCCCTGGAACTTTCTGCTTTAGCTGATAAATCCGGTTCTTCTTCGTGGGGGATGGTCTCGCCAGCGCCTGAGACCACACCTGCATCTGGGGCACCGGAAGCTTTGCATTTCTCTCCTCTTCGTGTGGGGCGACTGTCTTTTGAGAATGCTGACAGGGAAATTACGGATCCTTTGTTGCCGGCCTTTTCTCAGCCGGCTTTTGCGCTTTGTCCAGCTTCTTTGGACATCCCACCGAAGACTGCTCCATTGGCTCGCCCAGTTCATCTGAGTGAACCCAAGGGCCGGGCTGTGAGTTTGCATTCTGCAGTGGCGAGGTCGAGTGAGTCGGCCCGATCTCGGCCGGCTTTTGCACTCAGGGCCTCCCTGGGGATACCTAAGGCGGTGCCCAAGCCTCGGCCGGTTCCCTCGGCTCGTGGAGCTTATGCATCATACCCTTCCGAGCGGTTGCACTCTGCTGCCCAGGAATCGGGGGCGGTCTCTAAGAGCTCGCCTACCCCTCAGCACACTGTCTTGTCGTGGTCTCCGACCGTGAACCCAGGTACTTCATCTCACAAGCATCAGGCCACTGCTCCTGGCGCCAAGCGGAGTATCGAGCTTATTCATTCTGGAGAGCCCACTGACAGATCTAAAGTGGTCAAGCAGACTGATATTCATTCAAAGCAATGGGCACGTGCATTACACATGTGGGGTGAACTTTGTGCTTTTGCATTGCCGTGTTCTACATTACTTCGTGATGTGTTCGGCAGCCCTAACAAAGGTGCTTTATTAGAGCAATTGCTCCGTCGAGTGTCGGACACGACAGCGGTGAGATACATTGCTGTTGTCTGGCAGCTGTTGCATACGGTCACAGATCTTGGCTTTGACATTGCATTGCTGACACAGGTGCAGTTAATTGATGCGATCCATACACTCCAATTGTCCCGTCGGCGTCATTCGTCGGTACATTCCATTAACGTCCTCAAGGCAGTGCGATGGTTTTCATCAACGGTTCGCCCGACTGGCTTCCCCAACCTATATGATGGTTTGTTTCATGCCCGGTCTTGGCAGTCCCAAACTGCATCCAAAGAGGCATTGCCTCTTCCACTTGCTTTCATGCTTTGGCTGGAAACACAAATCGTTTTTGGACGGTTTACACTTGAGGAGACTGCTTTTGCGGGCAGTGTTCTTACTTGCATTTGGTGCAGTCTGCGATTTGGCGACAGCCAACACATCCAGTTATCGGATTTGTACATTGACTTCGACAGTTTCAGAGGTGCATCCTACCGCACAAAGACACAGAAGTACATGGCCTTCGGCTGCCTTCATTCAGGCCTGCTGAGGTTGCCTCGCCAGCATTGCTGGCTCATTCATTGGTTACTCTCGGTTGAGACACTGCTGGATCTCCAGCCCGGAGCCCAATCCATTCCGGACTACATTTTCTTTATGATAGAGGCGGGTTGCATCAGACCTTTGACTTATGCAGAGTGCCTCTCGAAGCTCAGGGCTTTGCTTTGCATGTGGAATCAGCTTCCACCTGGACAAGAACTACAATACACTCTACATTCCATGAAAGTTACATTGCTTGCATTCTTTAGGCAGCTTAACATGCCTCTTGAAGCCAGGCATCTTCAGGGCCACCACAAACATTCTGCATCGTGTGCATTATATGGGCGGGACGACGTGTCCCCCCTCCTTATCACTCAGGACGGCTTCATTGATAAGGTCCGGACAGGCTGGAAGTCGCGAACCCCGCTGATGCGTGGTGTTTCGTTCATGCCCTGCGAACCCGAGCTTCATTGGCCCTCCGATTTGGGGGCACTTTTACATGTTTCAGTCCCGACTTTCTTCAGGTTGGATACATTGCCAGGCTCATCGACGACACTATCGGATGTGCACTTAGCTGCACCTCCTCCTCCGGTAAAGCTCGCGTTGCCTTTGTCTTCCACCCGTGAGGAGGTTCCTGATGAGGCTGAGACCTCCTCATCTGAGGACGATCTTGGCCAGGCGGAGGAGATTGCATTTCTTAGTGCAACCACCAGCAACATCATACATGCTTGCATTGAAGGCCGTCCGGCTTGCGGCTGCCGGGGCACTTTTCACTTGGTCTCTCACCCACCTGAGGGATCACGTTTTTGCAAGTCCAAAGCTTGCATTTCTATTCTCACGAATCTTTCGTGATCTTGTCGGGCGCCTGACAAACAGATTGCATCCCTTCTTGCACTTGCGATTGTGAGGGATTTCGACTCACCTGATGCGACGGGTTGGTCGGCAAGTGCGGGCATTTGCATTTGTACACCGCTGCAGCAGAGTGTTCAGACGAAGTAGTGCCGGATGATTTGCATCATGTGGCTTTCTCTTGACATCTTCCATGCCTTTACATTCTTACTTTGCACGGAACAAGTGATACCCTTTCTTGCATAGACTTTAGGCTCTAGTCTGGACGGTGCATTTCGCGACTCTGCGATTTTTGCATCATCATGGACAATATCCGTGATTCTGAAGAACTTCGCAAAGCTCTTTCTTTCATTTACAACTCCGATATCCATCAAGTCGTATCGTGTGTTCGCAACGGTCCAGCTTCTGGACAGCGAAAGCTGCTCATGATAGCAGCAATGTCCTTTCAGCAGTCTGCATCTACCTCTTCTACATCGTCTCAGCCCAAGCCCGAGAAGACTTGCATCGAGGAGGAAAAGAAGACGCCTACCACGGCTGAGGCGAGTACGAAAGAGGTGAGTAAGGATGCATCCCCTGCTGTGCTGCCCGGTGCATCTTCCACTGCAGGGGACACTGCGAATGCATCGGCGGTGACTGATCCTCCTGATGCATTTTCCGGGAACACTGATGCATCCACTACGCCGACTACGACTTCTACATCCCAGACCAATGCTTCACCAGCACTTCCAATACATCCGATCCACGACCCGACTTTCATTCAAGATGGAGCTGAGCCACCACCTGGCAAATGTCCATTCGCGACCAGACAAATTGTCTGCTGTCGCTCGGCGTGTTCCACGCCGGGCTGTAACGCCCTCTGTGGTTACAGCTCGGAAGTGCCTCAGGATAGTCACTTTCTTGCATCATCGACCAAGCACTCCTGCAAAAATTGCTATCGTGCCCGTATGCATTCGAAGGCGTCTGTGCAGACGGATACATCGGGCGATGCATACGATCAGGACTGGGATGATTCTGCATGGAACTCCGGCTGGCATTGGTCCTGGCATCGCGGAGGGTATTGAATGCATCCTCAGCTTTGCATTTTCCATTTCTTCATTTTAATCTGGGCTGCTCGGGTTTTCCATTGACGGCCCTGGAGGTAGCGGTAAGCATCCTCCATTCTCATGGCAGCCAATTGGGCGCCTAGACAAGACCTCCCAGCGAGGGAGAGAAAAATGCATTCGGTCAGTTCCGATTGCATTCTCAGCTTGCATCTGCTGATTTTGACCTCTGCGGTCTGCGAACTCTTACAATGTCGTGTTGCTTTCTTGGCTCCAGCGATTGCCAGCACTCTGCATGAGCATGCACAGCACGTTGACACCTTGTCATGCCTTGGAGCTTTGCGAAGTTTGCTTTTCTTGCATCCATGTGTGCCTTGCACGATTATTTTTTTTTCATTCTTTGGTAGCTTATACCAACAGTTCTGAGCATACAGTGCAGCTGTGCGGCTCCTTTGACCGGTGCACTTGCACCATCTTTTACAGGCCTGAGGTTATTTCCTTTTCTTTGCATTTTTATCACATTCTCGTCCAGGTCGAACTTTCTGGGAGTATGTCCTCCCCCAGTCTGGAGCAAATCCTCAAAGAGGAAAAAGTTCCCGACCTCATTGCTGGGCAGATCACTTCTCAGCTCACGGTGCATTCGTTTCCTTGCATCTGCGAAGGTGTGGAAACATTACCTGATTGCATCAAAGATGTCCTTGATGCCCCGGGCCAAGCATTGCTCAATACTGTCACCTTGGCGTGCTTGAAGGCAGCATATCATCGCTGCATTTCATCGGTCATTTCGACCGCACCTGCAGCCACGTCTGCACCCCCTGCTACTGGCGGTGGAGCTCTCAGTACATCTTCGTGGTCAGAGCCTTTTCCTGCGAAGTTGAGCATTGATCGAGTGAATGCCATGAAAGCTACATTCGAAGCTTCATATCCCTCCGAAATTCTCGATGCATCCAGCATGCCCTCGTCAAGGCTACTTGCATCCTGCAACAAGCACGTGCAGGACAAGCACTATTCTTACATTGCATGGAAGTTTCGACTCAGCGAAGAGAAACAGGAAGATGTTACATCTTCCAGACCGAAAAAGATCACACGTCTTGACGACTTCATTTTTGACGATGTCCCTAGCAGGGATATCGCTGATACTGGCGTGTCGCAAATGTTCCTTTCGCATTTGTTAGACTTGATCGCCTTTGCATATTGTTTGTTGGAAGTCGCTCACCTCAGTTCATTTCGGGCGTATAACAAGCTTTTCATTCGGCTTGCATTCCATCGTCCGCCGCCAGAGTCTGGGCTGCGAAGCCCAAATGTCTCCGAAATGCAGGCGGCGGATAAAGAAGCGTGGAAATGCATTTGCGAACTCGTGAACAAAGGTTGGAGCATCGATGATGCATTACATGAGATTGTGCAAGTGCGTTGCATTTTACAGAGTCATCTCCAACCCAGGGTTTTCATTCAGAAGACCAAACGGCCCAGCATTGGTTCGGGTCATACCACCCAGCCGGACAAGTCCACTTCCAAAGGCAAGGGTGGCAAAGGCAAGGGCAAACATGGTAAGTCCAAGGACGGCAAAGACCAGGGTGGCCCCAAGTGGATGGTTTCCTTCTACGAGAACGGGGTACAGAAGCAGATGTGCAAGCGATGGAACCTTCGCTCTGGTTGCAAGTTGGATGACTGTGCATTCGTACATGGTTGTGCTGTTGACGTTGGTGGCCGACCTTGCGGCAAAGATCATCCAGCTTACATGCACAAGTCCTGAAACAGCCCGAAACCTGTGGAGGGACAGTTTTCCGGGCTTTCAACACATGCACCCTCACCTGTTCCATCGGCAGGTCATACAGCTACATCTGATGCTGACATTCTTGACTTGCTTCAGCAGTCCTTTACATCCACAACTGTGAAGTACAGATGGCAGGCTATTGAGGGGGACCGTGCAGAGGCCGCCTACTTTAACCTCGGTGGTTTCTCGCAGTCGGTGCGTTTTGGATTGACACATCATACATTCCAATTCCAGCACATCTTGTGCCGACTTAATGCTTGGTTATGCATGCTCTTTCCATTGGGTACATGGACTTCTCTATGCATTTCTCACAACGAGGTGCTAAAAGTTCATCGCGATACATCCAACGAGCCCGGCACCCTCAACTACACTGTTGCCCTGGGGGACTTTTCGGGCGGAGGTTTACTGCTGGAATCTTCATCGGGCGATAAATCCTTGCGTGTCGAAGCCTTACAGAAGTGCATCAACTTTTCATTGGTTGACACCAGGTCCTCTCCCCTTGCATTTGATGGTGGTCTTTGGCACGCCACTGAGCCCTTCAGGGGCGACAGGTGGGTCATTACAGCCTACACCTGCAGGCGTTTAGCTGAATTTCAGTCATCAGATGTTGATGCATTGCGTATGTGGGGGTTTCCCCTGCCTGGCGAATCCTTACCTCGTCGGATGCCTCAACCTCAGGCGGTCGAACTGCCTCAACCCGTTCTTCCGAAGAAGTTCTGCCTTTTGCTGGCTTCACAACATGCTGAGGTACTTCGTGCTGGCCTCTCAACTGCTGGAGTTCCTCATGTTTGCATTCAGTCTCTGGATCAGGAACATGCCAGAAACTGCATTTTTCGTTGTGCGGGTGAGGGTGTATTTGCCTCCATTTTTCTGGTTTATTCACCCCACTGGAGCGAGAGCCACACTCGTTGGGTACTCCAACTTTGCAAGGTGGCACACTCTGCAGGTGCAACGGTGCATTTTGACATTTCTGGTTGGAACCAATGCTGGTCCGATCAACTTTTCCTACACTGCATTTCCACCGGCCTTCAAAACATTGTGCAGGTACCGGCATGTGCTTACAAGGGGGTTGGTGGTAGCCCCTGGATCATGGTCTCTTCGTCGCCTTCTTTCTCTGCTTTGGGGCACCTATGCTGTTGTAGTAGATGCAGTACGACCTCCACGATCTCTGATTATCCTCCTGCATTCGTGGATGCACTTTGCGACATACTTTTGATATCCAACCTGCGCAAATGCTCAGGTCAATGCGAGTTCTCCATCGATGAGGCCTGGTCCTGCATTCCGGTCAAACAGTGCGATGCTTCACCACATGCTTGGGTGGATGGTGGTGGCCTAAACAGCCGCCCGGACTGGAGTGGCCAGGACCGCTCCACTAAGGACATTTTCAAATCACTTCGTCATGCATTGATTACCTGGTGTGGCAAGGCATGCATTCCTTCCAGGCTGCGGCATAAGCTTTTGCATCCTTCTGAGGCTCATCTGTTCTCTGCCACTGAGCTTGGCGAAATTCGTGGGTTGTTTTGTACCTGGTTGGCTTCTCAGGGTTGTTCCGATGTCGACTGGTCCATTAAGGATGGGCAGCCATACTGCCTGAATGCTCTGTCTGCATTATCCTCGACACTTCAGGATGCAGATATGACTCTTTTCAATGCATTGCTCAGTGGGGTTCCCACTGGCTTCAAACACGACATCCCCCTTTCGGGGGTTTTCGCTCCCTCAGGTCGCACTGCTTCTGATGATGCATTGACAGTATGTGAAGAAAATTGGCAGGGAGCCGAGGACGACCCGGTCCTCCTCGAAGAACTTGTCCAAATCGAGGTGGACAAAGGCTGGCTGCGATGCATTGAGTCTTTGGAAGCTGCACGCCAGATCTGGCCCAATGTTGCAGTGGGCAAGCTTAATATCGTACATTCCGAAGGCCGTAAACCGCGACTCGTGGTGGATTCCTCCATTTGTGGTACAAATGCATCATGCCTTATTCCTGAGCGGTCTGCACTTCCTACTTTACAGACTATACAGACTTCATGGCCTTTGCGTGGGAAACATGAGCCACTCGCCGCTTGGTCTCTGGATGTACAAGCTGCACACAAGTCCATTATGGTTCGGGAGTCCGAGCAGGGCCTCCTCGGCATCCGGGTAGGCCCCAAGCTTTATTTCTATTCAGTGTGTCCATTCGGTGCTGCTTTTTCTGCTTTCTGGTTTGCTAGACTTGGTGCATTCTTTGTTCGGACACTGCATCGCTTGATTTTCATTGCTCATTTCCTCGCCATGTACGTGGACGATTTACTTGGCTTCCAATCTGCATCGGTGGCGGAGATGAGTTTTTGCATTACACTCTGTTTCTGTGGTGCCTTTTCCATTCCTTTGTCGTGGAAGAAATTGCAGTTCGGCTGCTCCATCCGCTGGATAGGGTGGGAGCTCGATTTTGGCATGGGGTGCGTTTGCATTCCGTCTGACAAGCTGGAGCGATTGCATTCAGTTATAGTCACTGCTCTCCGTGGTAAATACACGGATCGTGTTACATTGAGCAAGTTGTGTGGCATGATGCAATGGCTTTTCAAGCTTTTTCCATTGGCCAGGCCCTGGCTCAGGTCACTTTACCAGGACCTCAACACTCCTCGTGCAACCAACTTCAGTGTTCGTCAAACTGACTGGCAATCCTTCATTTCATGTCTCAATGATACCTTGCATCTTGTGAGGTTACCCACTGGATCCGCCATTACAGTGGGCAGCAAGGTGCTTGCAGTGCGACATCGCAAAGTTAGCACCAAGCGCGAACTTTTGTCTTGCAACATTGGTGATAAGGATATCTGGCTTCGCATTGCTGACTCGGCCTCAAAACGCCGTGCATTGAGCCCAGCTTCTCGCAACTTGTTGTTTTTCTGGCTGCAGTGGTCTTCATTGCCCCCTATCTGGCGATCCCTTCGTCCAATTGACACTATAATGGTGGAGGCTGCCGCAGATGCTATGGGCAATGGCCGTACATTTGCTATTGGCGGCTACATTGCTTTACCGGCTGGGGAATTCTGGTTCTCTGAGAGATTTACTGTGGAGGACTTTGCATTTGCAGAGCTTCCTCTTAAGTCCGAGGCGCACAAGGACATTACTTGTTACGAATGCCTGGGTCAGATTGCATTAGTTTGGCTTTTGAGTGCAGTTCACCCAGGATGCAAGCTTTCTGTTCGCATGCATTCCTGGTGTGACAACAGTGGTGCCGAGGCCACAGCAAACAAACTGTTTACGACTTCATGGCCTCTTGCTGCATTTGTGCAGCGACTAGCCATTCTGAGTAGCTTTACTGGTGTGCATCTTGATGTGCATCACATCGCAGGTCCTAAGAATGTGGAAGCGGACTTTTTGAGCCGTTGGCTTCCTCCTGCTCCATTGCCGGATCGATGGAGCATGTCGCGTCGTCGACGTATTCCTTTAACCTCGTTATGGACGGCATCGCCTTCCATTTCACTTTCTCCGGAGGGCTGGAAGCCTCCTTTTCGAGTTCCGAGTGTTTCTCCATTGGGAGCAGCACTCTAATCACCTTGTCGCACGTTTTTCATTTGGTGGAATTGATGCGCGACTTCGGTTCTCTGGCAGTTTGCATTTGGGGGAAAACATGCAGATCAGTTTCACTGCAAGGTCCATTCCTTGCTCGGACAAAACGATCTGCATTCCCGCCAGAGAACAAAAGGAGCGAGTGTTGAGCGACTGCATCAATTCCATTTATATATTCCTTTTGAATATTTCCTTTCGCTTTATATGTATTTCCATTACATATAAAGCTGCAAATAGGAAGCAGCTGCGAATACATTAACCGAACGGTATGTGTGCTTGCTCACGAGTGTTTGGTAATGTTTTGCATGCTTGCTGCATTTCATGACATTCAATGTTCATTGCAGCAAGCAGGCTCGCAGCTGCCAGCTCGCCTGCATCGCAGGCAAAAATTTTGTCCCACCCACCTCTTCCCTTTTATTGGGGAGTACATTGCTGGCATCTGCATTCTGGTGGCGGTCTTTCTTGCTTGCATTTCTGTGGATGTCTGCATCAACATCAGGCGAAGCTTTCTTGGCCATCTTCTAAGAAGATTGACCATTCTGCATTCCTTCATCGGTGACAGGTCGGTGCCTTTTGATGCACCTCGATCTCACCGGATGGGGGAAAACATGCAGATCAGTTTCACTGCAAGGTCCATTCCTTGCTCGGACAAAACGATCTGCATTCCCGCCAGAGAACAAAAGGAGCGAGTGTTGAGCGACTGCATCAATTCCATTTATATATTCCTTTTGAATATTTCCTTTCGCTTTATATGTATTTCCATTACATATAAAGCTGCAAATAGGAAGCAGCTGCGAATACATTAACCGAACGAGGAAGAGCATTTGTGGGTTTTAGCTATCAATAAGTGGTGCTGCATCTTCACCCTTGCCAATGAGGATCCCGGTTCAGTCGGTGTGCAGGCTGCGCAGTGTTTGGTTGCAGAAGGTGAAAAGGCCAGGGACGAGTTGCTCAGGGACGTCTTCGGCCTGCGTTCGCCCCGTACGGCGATCAAACGCGCCAATGCTCTGTTGCGATGTCTCAGGTGGCATCAAAAGGAGAGAAGTGTTACATGGCCGTGGGACAGAGAGTCTGTTACTGCCTTCGTGAAGTCACTTGGAGAATCTTCAAGCGCGGTGAGCAGTCTCTTTGAGGCCATCAATTTCGCTCACCATGTGATGGATGTGCCATTCTGCGATGATCTGCTTAACGACCGACGGCTGCAGGGCAGGGCCCGGAGACTTGCGGGTGAAAAACCCGAGGTGAAACAACAGGAGCCCCTGAAAGTTGAGCTTGTGGCGAGACTTGAAAAGGCTGTGGCTGGCGAGGCTCTTTGTGATGTTGATACATATGTTCTTGGGGGCGAGCTGTTCGCTCTTTACAGCAGATCGAGATGGTCGGACCTGAAGAAAGTTAATTCGATCTGGATCGACTTCGATGATGCTGATTGTACCTCAGGTTTCGTCGAAGCGAGGACATGCGAGCATAAGACCAGCAACACAGTGCGGACCAAGCGTCGAGCCATGCCGCTTGTTGCACCCTTCCCAGGTGTGACCGATGCCAATTGGGTCAAGGCTTGGTGGCAGGCGGGTCAGAGGCTTGGGGTTGATTGGTCGGTAGTGCCTTTTGGGCCCCTCGTGCGTGCCCCGGACAGCTCCGGCAAGCTGTGTAAGAGGAGGTGCACCTCCAGTGAAGCAGGCTCGATGCTTTGCAATGCCCTAGGCTTGGAAGGCGAGAGCCGTCGCACGTCTCATGTGCTCAAAGGGACAACCTTGGCCTGGACAGGGAGACGGGGCTTTGGAGAGCGCGAAGGCCTTTTGCTAGGTCATCACGCGACAGGTTCCAGTTCACTTGCTTGTTACAGCCGAGAGTTGCTGAGCGCACCGCTGAGGGCTTACCGTAGAATGTTATGGGAGATACGCACAAACATTTTCAAGCCCGATGCAACCCGTTCGGGGTGGCTTGCCTCACATGCTGACGAGAATCTGCGTGCCTTTCGGGATTCCTTCCTCGATGACCCCAAGGATGCATGCCCCTTCGAAGCTCCGACCGTGCAAGCTGAGGGTCCTGCAGCTAGCGGGACGGGACAAGGAGATGATCTCGATGAACACGGCGAGTTGGAGCACTACCGCTCACTCAACCGTGCCCCTGACTCATCGGCATCTGAGCATGATCCAGACTTCAGTTCTTGGGATCGGGTTGATAACGGTTCAGCAAGCCCACCTTCAGAACATTCGCCGACGCCCGGGGATTGTGCACCGTCTCCGATTGTGCATGCAAGTAGTGTGCCTGCGACACCTATGCAGGAGGCTGCCTTGGCGCAGACGAGCTCATCCTCCTCTTCGAGCTCTAGCTCTTCAGGTGACAGTGAAGATGAGGAGCAGTTGGTTTCGAGTTGCGGAGTCAACCAGGACTATGAGATCAACGAACCTTGTTGGCAACACGTCAAATCCAGGATGTTGCATCGAGCCCAGGGCGACCAGTCAGCATGTAGGACCCGTTGTGGTCGACGGACGACCACGGTGTACAGGTGGCTTGAGGGTGCTTACTTTAAGTGGACTAGGTGCGCAGTGTGCTGGAAGGGAGAACTGCTGGACTCCCAAGGGGCTTTGGCCAACAAGCTCAATGAGCTTATGGATCGTAGCTAGTGTGAGCTGCGTATGAAAATGTTCTTGAAGTGCGGATGCGACTGTGTGCAGTCTGATTTGCCCATGCTGTGTGCAGCATGTGCTGTTTGAGTGAATGCACCATCTAGTGGATGCCTTACTGTGCTTGGGCAATGGTCAGCACCAGTTCATGATCTTTGTGAATGCACCAGTTATGGCTGAGGCCTATGATAGACATGTCATGTCCATGCTTTTGTCTACTCGCTTTGTTTCAACAGCTTGTGTGCATTCGGACCAGGCGCTTGCATGTTCTATCTAGATCAGGCCTGGACCCTTGTTGACACATTGTACTTCACAGCAGTGTAGAGATTGGTGACCTTGCGGGATGGCGGCGGTTTCAATTCTTACTTCGGCTGCAGCCTTCGACAAGCAATGTGAAAGGGTGGGCTTGGCAGCGGATTGGATCGCTGCCATGAAAGCTTCAGGCATCACTACGCTGGGCAAGTTGAGCTATGCAGTATCGCTCCCAGGAACGCAACCGACGGCCGACGAGATGGATAGCTTCACTGCTACTTTGAGGCCCGGGGCGAGAGTCAATTTGGGCGACAGCTCCGCAATGAAACAGCTTATCTTCGAAGCCCAGACCATGACAGTGGCAGAGCTCCGAGCTACCATGCAATCCGGTGAGGATGTGTCTCGGAAGCTTCCGGCATCGGAGCGCTCAATGCGCATCGAGGATCAGAAGCAACGCCTCAAAGGCCTCCCGCTGGAGGGCCCTTTGTCCGTAGCCCATTGCGTGTATGACAAGCTCGCAAACATGCGCGAGAACGACGAACTGAAGTACCTCTCCCCCGGCGAGTGCATCACCCGTGATGCTGAGCTGTGTTGTGAGAAGCCTCCCAAGGCCTTGCAGCTCGACGCTAATAAGATGGGCATCGTGGTGAAGGATGAGGAAGCCCTGGCCACCATGTCAGTGGACAGCGATTTGCAACTTTACCAGGCAATGATGAGGCGAGCTTTGGCCATGGACCTTGTTGGTTTAGCTTCTTATGAGACGGTGCAGAAGTGGAATGAACGGCTCTTCCGCATCATGAGCCAGGACCCGCCACCGGAGTTCCAGAAGGTCTCGAGGGCACAGGTGCTGAGGGCAGATCGGCAATGTTTCTTGGAGCTTGCCCGCACGTGCAATGGGAACCTGAAGCCTGATGCAAGGGGCGTGCTCCCGCTCGACAAGGAGTTTGAGAAGCTGGAGTACAACCAATCGGTCATGTATTTTCTGCTACCTGTCAAAGGTAAGGGCAAGGGCTCCGGCAAGCCTGGCGACAAAGGCAATGGAAAGAAGCGCACTAGCGACACACCAGGGGATGGCAAAAATAAGAAGTTGAAGATCACCCGCGACCCAATACCAGATGCCTTGAAAGGGATGCACTCGCGGACGCCTGACAACAAACCCATCTGTTTCAATTTTAATCTTGGAAAGTGCAAAGCGGGTGCGAAGTGCAAGTTCAAGCATGTGTGTTGCAAGCCGGGCTGTTACAAATCGCATCCCATGTCCGAGCATGACTCGGCCACTTCTGAGTGACATGCAGTGTGCACAGGTGATCTCATTGCACATGCTGATCCCGAAGAGTCTGAGGCACCTGTGCAACAACAGCGCCAGCCGTCAGATGACGGCAAATTTTGCAGTGCAAGCGCATTTTGCGTTGAAGTTTTTGCTCGTCGTGCCTGCTTGTGTGGTTGTCTCCGAATGGGGTTGCCGAATTCCTTTGCAGTTGGCAAGGGTTACTCACAGGCAGCCGCGGCACCGGTTGTTCCAATGGATATTTTGTCTCCGGGTGGCCTTGCCCTTTGTGCGTCATGGGCCCGCGAACTTTCATGTGCTTGGGTGCATATCAGGTGCCCTCGTTCTATATTTCCAAATCGTCAGAAATCTCCGCATCCTTCCTGTGACAATGCTGACCGCTGTGTGTACAATCTCTCAGCTTTTGAAACACTGCAATGATACCGAAACGCCTTGGACGGTGGAAGCTGCATCGAGGTCGTCGTTCTGGACAACTGACTTGGGTAAGAGCTTGATTAAATCTTCGGTTGACATTGATCTCAATGCCTTTGGCTCCCCAACACCCGGTTGCATTCGGTTTGCATCCTCCCTGCCACTTGTCCTTCGATCTTGTGCGAGCTTGGCGACTGCCAGTCGCCAAAAGTCTTCCACTGATGTTGCTTTGGGGCAGCTCTACCGTGCGCTCGCATCAGTCATGCTCGAGCATCTGCATGTTCGCACTCCGCAGGTTCCACCACTTGCTGCAGCTCAGGTTGCGACGGGGATGCAGCCACGCAAGTTCCCTCTGGCCCCAGTTCCTGAATTTAAGCGTTTTGTGCAAATTGCTGTGCCGCAATGTCCACCCCTGGACTCCAAGAACCGGCTGCTGACCACTCTTCGCGTGCAGGACACTGTTGTGCCTGCTGGTTCCAAGCTTGTGCCGCCTCTTTCTCGACTGGCTGCCGATCGTGTAGAGGGGGAAGGTTTGATCTGCAACCAGGTGCACCGTACTTCGCAGGCTGGAGCATCGCTCGCCGAACACAATCCAGACGCTTCGGACGCGTCGAGTGGTGTGAATCAGGCAGCACCCCCCCCTTGTGGTTCCGCCGGTGCCTTCCCTTCCTCTTCGGGTCTAGTGGGTGCTGCCTGTGATAGTGTTCATCCCTCTTGCGATGCCGATATGCCCCCTCGCATGCAGTCTGTTGGGCGAGCAGCACCTTCCAGTTGTGGTTCTCCCGCCTTCCCCTTTTCCCCTTCGGGTGTAGGCGGTGCTGCTCCATTAGCTTTAAGCCCCACATGTTCAGGCTCGCTGGTATGTGCGACCGAGTGTGAAGCAGAGATGCTGGCCTCGAATCTTGGTGCTAGAGTTGATGCCAGCAGCCTTGTCAGTATATTCGAAACCTTACCAGCTGAAGTGCCAGCACGTGGCGTTGATGATGCTCGTGAGAAGGCTTGGACCGCGGGAGCTTATTCCCAGAACAAGCTATGTGGCCTGCGGAAGCACACCAGAGCTTTCCCTCGTGTTGTCTCTGCCGCGGTCAGGTACTTGCGTACATGCTTCCCAGATGCATGCTTCGCGACGATTGCCTTTTACTCCAACGTTTGCACTCCGATGCACAGGGATGCAAACAACTTGGAGGGCACGCTGAACTATGTTGCTCCCCTCACATCTTTCAAAGATGGAGGCATTTGGGTGCAGGATGATGGGGGCACTCACTCCCGGATGACGCCATGCGGCCAATCCACAGGCCGTGTATTGCAAGTCTGCGAGGGCCCCGTGCATTTTGATGCACACCGCTTTCATTGCACCTTGCCTTGGCTCGGATCAAGAATCGTCCTGATCGGCTTCACTCCGAGAAATCTTTCGTCGCTGAAGCAGAGTGACACTAGACTTCTTCTACACCTGGGCTTTCCGCTGCCGGGTCACAACCCCCCGATCCTGCCAGCCATCGCGGCGCCTCAGGTTGACGGGGCTGACACTCCACAAGTTGAGCTTGCCGAGGAGCGGGATCGAGAGCTGTGTACCTTGACGTTTGGCGTGTATCATACTGAAAGCGAGTTCGTGCGTGCCGCCGTGAAGGCGGGTCACCCTAAAGCAATGGTTGACTCGTTGCCAGCACATCTTGAATCTTGCATAGATCTAGTGTCGAAGGCCCCGCCGAGTGCCATCGTCGAGCGGCGCAAGCAGTGGCTGGATAAGTGGACCGCCCGCGCCGCTAAGATAGGTGTGCGTCCCGACCCTATCTGGGAAGTCGAGGACCCGCACATGAGGGAGGTGCTGCGAAGCAAACGACTACAGCTGTTGGATGAGATTATCGCGAGCGAGGGCTATGAGGATGTGAGCTTGGCCAGTGACATAAGATCGGGTTTCGACTTAGTGGGGACCTCGCCTGTGTCGAACGTGCTGCCTGGGAAAGTGTCTCCAGCATCCCTTCACCCTGACGATGTCAGCGCTGCCGCGGGTCGCGCAAATGAAGCCCTTCGGATGTCGCTTGGTTCATCGGGGGATCATGCCACTGACTTGAAGTTGTGGGAAAAGACCATGCAGGAGGTAGACAGGGGCTGGCTTGTGGGCCCATATGGTTGGGACGACCTGCCCGACGGGTATGTCGTATCGCACCGCTTCCCTTTGTGGCAACACGACAAATTGCGGCCCATCGATGACTACAGCCGCAGCGGGGTGAATGCATGCGTGACCACCCTAGAGCAGCCCACAGTGGACACGGCGGACGTGGCGGCCGCCATGTTTGCCAAACTGTGCGAGGGACTCGGGAAGGCCAAGCGACCCTCCTGGATCAAGGGCCGTTCTTTCGACTTGACCGCTGCATATCGGCAGCTGTGTGTCTCCACTGCCTCCAGGAAGTTTGCTGTGATTGCCGTTTACAACCCTCACACGGGGAAGACATGCCTTTTCACACAGATTTGCCTCCCGTTCGGTTCCCGAGCATCGGTCAACGGCTTTATCAGGTGCTCTCGGTGCATCCAATGGTTAGCGACGCGCTGCCTCCTTGTACCGACGACTTCATATTACGACGACTTCATAGTAGCGTCGCCCGACTGCCTAGCAGACAATACAGGAAGCACGATGGAGCTACTGTTCCAGCTGTTAGGTTGGGTGTTCGACACAGTGGGCCCGAAAGCCGACACCTTCTCTCGGGATGTCTCGGCTCTTGGATTGCACTTTGACTTGTCTGAGAGCGGGGGTGGTGTCGTTACCGTGGACAACACCGAGAAGAGGAAGAGGGACATCCATGCTTTGGTTTCGGACGTGCTTGCCAAGGGCCAGCTCTCTTACAAAGGTGGCATGGAGTTGCGTGGCAAACTTGCTTTTGCAAACTCGCAGGTTATGGGTAAAGCCGGGCATTACGCCCTCAAGCATGTCAGCACACACGTGCATGCATACCCTTTCATGCCGAAGTTGAGTGCTGCCACGACCGACGCATTGAGCTTTCTGATGGCTCGCATACTTGAAGGACAACCCAGAAGGATTCATAAGCCGCTAGGCCTGCCATGGTTCGTGTACACTGATGCCAGTTTTGAGCCTGACTATACCGGAGGTTTAGGTGGTGTGCTGATCTCGCCTTCGGGTTCCGTAGTCGGGTGGTTTTCACTGCTCCTGGAGAGCGCCGACATTCGCCCTTTGCTGCCCTTGAAAGCGGAGACAGGCATCGGCGAGTTGGAAGCGATAGCGGTTGTACTTGCATTTCAGCTGTGGGAGGAACACTTGAAGTCCACCGAGTGCGTGGCATACCTTGACAACGAAGGCGCACGATGTTCGCTGATCAAGGGCTGCTCATCGTCTTGGTCTATCACGCGGATCTGTCACATCTTCGCTAAGACTTGTGAATCGCACACGGTGCTGCCCTGGCTAGCACGTGTCCCGTCGTGCAGCAATGTGGCAGACCACCCCAGTAGAGGTAAGGACTGCAGTATGCTTCCTCGCAGTCGCGCATCGACAGAGCCTTGCGTGAGAGCTCTTTTCGACAGCTTAGTGCAATCCATCATAACCCTTCCCTAGCCGTCATCTTCTTGAGTGGGGTGGGTGAGTGATGACGGTGTGCCGGTCATCTTGTTGGATGTGTGCATCCTTGCTGGTGTGTGCACCTTCTTTAGCTACGGACTCACCAGACATACCCCGCTTTGGATTGAAAAAGAAGGTGTCCGACTGCCTCGCTTCGTTGCACTTGGTGTATGTGTACCTTACCTGAATAGTTGGATTGCACTTGCTGTATGTGTACCTTACCTGAATAGTTGGAAATAAATAAGCCTTCTCGCTTGCGAGACAGCATTTTATTTCCCAAACTATTCTCTGTCGGTGTCGCCTTTGCTAATTTTTGATCTTTATGATTTGCTGGCGACTTGTCTTTGGCATTTGATGCATTGTGACGATTGACCACTTGCTCAACATTCACGCTTGATGTTGCAGTTTTGGCTGTGTGCAGCTCATGAGAAATTTTTGTCCCGCCCGCCCTCCCCTGGGGTGGGTGAGTGATGACGGTGTGCCGGTCATCTTGTTGGATGTGTGCATCCTTGCTGGTGTGTGCACCTTCTTTAGCTACGGACTCACCAGACATACCCCGCTTTGGATTGAAAAAGAAGGTGTCCGACTGCCTCGCTTCGTTGCACTTGGTGTATGTGTACCTTACCTGAATAGTTGGATTGCACTTGCTGTATGTGTACCTTACCCGAATAGTTGGAAATAATATATTCATCAGTCATGTTCAATATTTCTTTGATGAAAGGAAATAGTTCACTTGTGAAGTTTTCCTGTTTTTCGAGATTACATTTGAAAGGATTGGCTTATAAGGATAAAGTTTGTTGATCCTGTGTTGCGCTTCTGGTGTTCATCTCGCTGCTGCCAGGTACTGGCAAGAGCTCTACAACAACCCGTTGATTGCACGCGACAATGATGGGTTTAAAGGCGCAGAGCAGCTCTGGGTGCCAGCGCACAAAATGAAGCTGAGAGCCAGGGAGCACTACCGCGATCATCAGGTCATTGAGTCTTCAGAGCACATGAAGGCACCAAGCATGGAGACCCGTGACATGTTGGCCAAGCATCTGAACAGACAGGATATGAGTTTCAGCTCAGATCTGTTCAACATAACTGCCGAGCAACACAAGGATGTTCATCAGGTCACTCCTAAGAAATCGAAGCCTGCTGAGCCTGGCAATACGGGGGAAGCCATCGTGACGCCTGAGAAGACCAAGGAAGTGAACTTAACTCGTGAGCGCCCGATGCTGCATCGGCAAATGGAGTCGGGCATGAATAAGCTGCGCAACGAGTTGTCCAAGCAACTGGGGGTGTTCACGCAAGTCCAGGAAGCTTGGCAGAAGCATCCTTCGGAGCTGAAGAGCAAGGATCGAGCCGCCTTGCAGTTCTTGCGGATCTACCAGTTTCGCTTTGAGGTGATTGCTCGCTTGGCTGGTCAGCCTGACCTCATCACTAAGCTGGTGCCTGATAAGTTGGTGCCTGATGCAAATGCGGCTGCGGGTGTGACAAACCCGCCGTCACCTGGTTCGGTGATGACAGGGCACACGCAAGAGGATTTAACCAAGGCGGCTGCAGACAGCATGAAGATGGACTTTCAGGATTTTCTGGCTCAGGAGTTTGTCATTTCCCAGAAGTTTTGGGACGGGGACGGCATCTGCACATTGGACTCTTTGCGTCAACAGCAGGAGACAGTCTTGGATTGTGCCACGGCTGAGGAGTTTCTCGCAAGCAAGAAAACTTGGCAGGATGCTGAGAAGGCCATCCACATGTGCGTCAAGGGCTCCAAGGTAAGTTCCGATGACGTGATCAAGCACTTGAAGTCGATGATCGCGGAAGACAAGCGGCAGAAGAAACGAAAGCAAACCAACGATGAAAAGGAAGCACTCAAGAAAGCAAGGCTGGAAGCAACAGAAAAGGTCGCAGAGATCAAGAGCAGGAAGGCTGCCGGGGCCGCCGTCCCCAGTCTCTTCACGGCCTCAGTTGACGGTATTGATCTAGTCCAAACCTATGCTGCAGCGGATTTGGCCACCGGCAGGCAAGAGATTTGGAGATCGCCATGGAAGTTGGCCGAGAAACATGAGGCATTGATTGAGGCGCTGGGCGATGCGGCTGTGCAGAAAAGCTTGGCTGCGTGGGGGGCGCAATACAAGAGGATGCAGGCGCAAACCAAATTGGACACAGTTACTGTGGCAATGCAGGAAGGCAAGGGGAAAGAAGTCATGACCAAGTTATTCGAAAGCCTCGCCAAGAAGAGTGACGTGACAGATGTCACAAGTGTCCCTGGTGGCTCTGGCTTCATGTCCGCATGTTGGCTTTATGGATGTGCGGCAGAGATCAAAACCGTCAACGTTCTCCCGAACCACAGCTGCATGATGAAGTTGCTGGTGAGTGGAGAGGTTCGTCACATCTTTCTGCGTGCAAAGGGCTTGCTTGGAGTTCTTTACAAGATGAAAGCCATTGACTCAGAGCACGATCTCATGTCGGCCATAGAGCATTTGAAAGGGCTCGATGCCCAGGGCTTGCTTGACTTATGCAAGAGCGGAGTTGAAATCCTCGAAACGACGCAGCATAAAGGTGAGTTGCTCTTTGTCCCAGTGGGCTGGGTGGTGGTGGAAATTGCAAATCCATCAGTCCACCTGTTCGGGGTGCGCAAGTCCTTCATGCTCAGCTCCAGCGCTGATGACTATGAGCTCTTCATGAAAATCGTTGCAGCAAGGGGCCAAAACGTTGAAAGAATGACGAAGATCCATGAGTTGATGATGAGTGACAAAGAGAAGGCCAAGCCAACTGACAAAGAGCAGGCAAAGCCTGCGGCAAAGCAGCCAGTGGCACCGCCCGCAGAGGAAGTTGCGACAAAGCAGCCAGCGGGCGTTGGAAGTTGCTGCTAAGCAGCCGCCTCCTGCTGCTCCACAGGCAGCCGCTGCAAGTGAAGCCCAAAATCACTGAGCAGTGCTGTTGCTCCTCTGCTCACATTCAGATGAATGTGCAAGTCCGTGCTGCTCGATGCCCATGGTGCCTACCCATGCATTCTGCTGGGAGGGCCTGGGGTCAGCAGATTTTCGGGCGGTTTTCGGGGTTTTTCCTGCTTTGCTGGCGTCCCAACCGCTGCCAGTAAGTGTCAGACAGGGGGAAGTACCGGTTGTAGTTGTAGCATCATGTCGTGTAGTAGCTTGAACATTGCCTGGATTCTCACATTTGCCAGGCAGTGCGCGCGCAAAAAGTTAATCACACAGGACATGCAGGCTTGCTCGTTCCTCAAAAAGCAAGCGCTCAGCATAACACTCAGGGGTTTAGGCATTAGGGTTTAGGGGTTTCCGGTTTAGGGCAAGGCTTCTTGCGATCGCTTGATTGTGATGTGACGTTCTATGTCCATGCATAGTTGCAGCTGCCATTAGCTGCCCTCGGTATTGCGTCCGTGCTGCTTCCCAAAATCCATATACAAACTGGCCTCGCAGACACGTGGGGCACTGCGTAAAACAGTCCCAAGTCTAAACCCCTGACTAAGCTCCAAATAGTTCAAACCCACAGCCTTGAGTCCTGCATGTGTGTTTCATTGAGTGGTTTCAGGTGGCAGCCGCTTCAACCCGAAGTAAGATACCGAGCTGTTGTCCCCACTTTCTTTGCAGACCAGGGTCGTCCAGAAAAGTCGTTGACCAGCAATCTTGGAGTGCGTGTGGCGCCGGCAGCTTCAATACTACACTAAACTGTGACAGGCAACGACGTTTTGCTCAAAGGCAGAGCCACAACTCACAATTCTCAGTAGTTCCCAAATACGAAAAAAATCCTAGAGGATTCTGCTTCCTGTGTCTGCTTTTTCTGGGCACTTGCAATACAAGCTTACCGCTCTGGGCCTCAATGCGTTTTGAAGCTTCAAAAAACCTGCAGTGTGCAATGCTGGCAGTAACGCAACCCTTATCCCCTAAATTGCCTTGCACCCTAAGCCCTACCCCTAAACGCAGCCTTTTCACTCAAGTTCGATAGATGTCGGCTGGTTGGGCTGACAAAACCGGGGCCCAAAGAAAAAGTAAAAGTTACTACGCTGCGTCGTAGGTCGCTGAGGGCTGCAGAGGGTGTGGTGGTAGTTGTCGAATGTTGTGGATGTTCGAACCTCCGTTCTCATACCATTCAGCCTGGTACAGAGTCACAACAGACCTCTGATAAAAGGCGTAGGAAGTAGGAGAAGGCAAGATGGACAATATGGAGCAAATCAGCTTCTGGCTGCACGTCCCCAGTCTTAAAGTGCCAAAAGTCGTTTGGAATGTGCGCACCCCCTATACGATGGAAGACGGCTGCAAAGACAGCCTGAGCTATAGGTAGTGTGGCGAGCTCGACTTGCTGCTTCTTACCAATCCCAAAAAGGCGCTGGGCAACACACTGACCCCAGTCGACTTGCAGCACAACCGACCATGACGAGTCGGTGTGGTTGATGATCGCCTGGCTGGAATCGCTCTGACTCAACAAAACTGGCTGGGAAACAGCTCCAGGAAAGACAATGGCGAGAGTTTCCGCAGTGGTCTCTCTGAGCGGTTCGAGGTACAAGGCCCTAGTCGTTTCCCCTTCCTCTTGATAGGTTATCAATCGCCTCCCTCGAAGGACATAAGGTAGCTGCGAAGTAATAAAGGGGGCTACGGGGTGGGTGCAACGTTGCTTATGAGCCCTGTGAGGGTGGGGCGTTGAGTGGGTGCGGCATCCAGCGCCCAGCGCCCTGAGCAGTTCCGCCATGTCCGCATGCCAAGATGTAGGCTTGAAGACTTCGGTACAGCCCGTGCTGTAAAGCTCGTCCGCAAAGGCGGGATCCTCCTTGACGCCCGCGCCTGCGCTGACCGTCCGCCTGACAACCGCACGCCCGGCTACATAGCTCGGAAATGCAGTGGCAAACCTTTCGAGACAACGTGGGATTGCCGCCTCCCCAGGCTCGGAGAGATAGCGAGAGCGATGTTATTTATCACTGAATTCCATCGGCACCCACGATACCCACTCATGGAAGCTACCGCCCTCTTCTCAGTGCAGTCTTTGACGAAAACTCCCTCTGCAGGCTTCGGGGGCGTGCCAAAGGAGCCGAGCCGCCAGAGCGCCTCTATGATGCCTTTGAGCAGCCGCACCTACGTAACTACGTAGTATCTTGGGTAGAGCAGAGGTTGGAGATGTTACTGAAATGACAGTGGACAGCTATGATGCGAAGTGGTCGGTTGCTTCTCTCCCAGGCAGCTTTTACTTGGCGCACATTGCCATAGATCACACCACGCAGGAGTTCATGTGCTTCCTGTGCGCAGCGGCAAGCAGCCCAGAAGCATGCGCTGGCGAGACGATGAGAAGCGGTCCTGTGCCGCTTGTCATTGCAGCCGTGAGACGCTGACGCTGCTTCTCCACACTCCGTAAATTCACCCACTCGATCCACAATGCACACATTGACGGCCCCTGTAGAACTTGCGCAGGCCGTGGCCGTAAAAATGTCGATGAAGGGACCAAGCTCCGTGGCGGTGGTCCAGGAACCGCCGAATGGCCTTAGCCTGTTCGACAGTTGTAACTCCCCCAGGTGCGGAAAGCGTCGGTTCCTGCTCACGGACCCATTCCGAGAAGATTTTCCCGGGCTCCACATCGCTCAGCTGGATTCTCTCATTCTGATCTCTCAGCCCAGCATTGCTGAGCCCTACGTAAGATTGGAAAATGTGCAGCACACCTAGAGCCCGTGTTCGATGTTCCTGCGTGATGTACATGTGCACCAGGACAACGGACAACAGATGTCGCAGTTGGTCAGGGTGCCAAGTGCGGTGCAGGCGCGAGTATCTCCAGGAATCGGAGTCTCCGCGCTGCCATTGGCCAAGCGGGTGGTGGAGGGTCCCTACTCTGGCAGGGCTGGCGGCGGCAACGCGACCAATGCTATAGGCGTGTGAGCCAGGCACCGCAGGTGTCAACCGCCACTGGACGGCTTGCGGGTAGCGCGCAGAGACCATAAGGTAGACCTGAATAAGCAGGCGTGTAGAGCTGACCAGGTCCAGGTTAAATTGTTAAACGCAACTCCGTTGATGGTCTCCAAGCCTTCCGCCTGGTAGATCTATCTGGCACAAGCCGTGCCCCGGCGGCAGCCCTGTGTGACCAAAAGTATGCGTGCCTCCGAGGGCGGAGGGGCGTCGTCTTTCCCCAAGCCAGGCAGAAGCCCATCCCGCTGCAGTAGATCCGCGGGATCATCCAGGGTCGACCCCTTGCCCTTGCCTTTGCCTTTCTGTCCAACTAAGGGGCACATGATCATGCACAGGTGAAAACAACTCCTGCTTGCCAGAAACCCGCCTGACAAGCTGAAGGCGGTGCAGCCACTTGGGCGCGTCTATCAGCACATTGTGCGAGATCATCAGACGGCCAACAGTGCCGCATGCTGTTGAGAGGTCCATACCACCCGAAAGTCGAGTACAGCGTCGATGCAGAGCACTGCGAGGAAGAGAGAGAAAGTCTTGGAAGCTCCGAGACAGCCCAATATGTTCAGGGAGCTGCGATTGGAGCTCCGCGCCACAAGCATAGCGTGGATGTGAGCCAGCAATAATCCGTCGGGGTTCGCTAGCAGTCGCACAATCAACTCACAAAAAGCCTGTCCTCGTAGGTTGGCCTCCTCCAGGTAAATTCCGGGCACACAGTCACGCGGTACTTCCGCGTGAAGCACTGGTTTGCTCGCTTGGAAGGCTTCTTCACCTGCTGCTTGCATCTTCTTATTTGGTTGGCGCATGAGGATGTACGTTGATGACTTGCTTCTTGGGCAAAACGCACGTGCTACCACTTAGTGCTTAGTGCTTCAATACCCCGAAAGGTGGAGAAACTCCAGCTCGGACCTGTTCTAACCTGGACAGGGTGGAAGATCAATTTCGGTGCCGGCTGCTGTACACTTCCCGAGGCCAAACGTGCGAAGCTGCTTTCTCAGGTGGAGGAATGTCTAAGACACCGCTTGTTGAGCAAAAAACAGTTGGACAAGCTTCTTGGTCTGCTTCAGTGGATACGAGCTTCCAGCTTTGTGCACTCTGTACGATGACATGCACAGACCTCTGGGCACCAACGTCAGCATCAGCCCTTGCTCGATCCTGGCCAGGTATTCGCGCTTACCTTGACGAGAAGCCTCGGGCCCACCTATCTCGGAAGGTTCCACACTGCTTTCTGCGAGGCATAGCTTTGCGCAACAAGGATGATCTGGCCTCAGTACCGGTCAGCACTGAACGCATGTGGCTTCGAGTGTCTGACCCCGCTTTCTCGCAGCGGAGAGTTTCAGCTGCCAGCAAGGAAACCTTGGCTTTCTTTGCCCACTTGAGCTCTCGCGAGTGGCGACCTATTTGGAGGATCATGGGACTTAGTAAGTAGATTATAAGTGGGGTTATAAGTCCCTTAAGTGGGGTTATCCTAAGTATAACCTACGTATACCCTTGCTTAGTCCCATGAGCCTCCAAGTATGCCACCTCGACCGCACCCGTATGTCAGGTATGTTCGGCAGCTGATGCTTTTGGCAAGGGCAGTGACTGTGGCGTCGGTGGATGGCTCCGCTTACCTTCCGAGCGCCTGCTTTGGTTCTCGTACCGCTACACTGTCGGAGACTTCACCAGCCTTGGTCTCCCCCATGCAGCCCAATGCCAACCTGGACATCTCCAGCTATGAGACTCTGGCTCAATGCTTTGTTTTTGCTGTCTTTTTGGAAAGCTCATGGCTCAGGATGCTTGGCTCTCGCATTGCCAGCTTTGAGTGATAATAGTGGGGCTGAATCTGTGTGTAACAAGCTTTACACATCCAAAGTCCCACTTAATCTCTTTGTACGGAAGCTTTCGATGTGGAGCTCTATCACTGGCGTCACTCTGGACTGCAGTCACATCTCTGGTGAGAAGAACGACGACGCGGATCTGCTTTCTCGCTGGGATGGCTCATCCAGCTTGTCTGAGAAATTTGAGTCAGTGAATCGCATCGAGCTCTCACTCTCTGAATTTTGGCTTATCAGCTTTCAAGCGTCGCTTTTCCCCTCGGACACTTACTTGAAGTCTTGAAGTGGCAGCTTCCAGACTTCCAGCTCCCAACACGCTGGGCCCGACTAATCGGGGCTCCAGCAAGCGAAAGTAGCACCACTTTTGCAGCTTTCCTCACCTCACTTTTCTCCTTGGCTTTTCAGAGCGTCTTGCGAGGTTTCGGCTTGCCAGTTTCAGACCCGGGCTTCTGCGACTGCTCCGCTGAACCAGCTTTCGAAACCGGCAGGTCAAAGACCGATCCGGGAACCTTTCTAAAGACCGAGCAGTCGCTGCACCGGCAAGCCGAAAAAGTGTGTACGTGCGAGTGAAGCCTTTTGCATCTTTCCAGCTTTACATGCTTCCGCTTACATGTTCTACCAGTAGCCTCGCAGTAGCCGTGTGGTGTTGCGTGGTGTAGTACTGTCCCGAACGGATAATGATTCGGATAATGCGGCTAGTCCGCATAAGACAGAGTTGAAACGAATTCAGTGAGCTTAGTGAAGGCTGCCAATGAAAGTGTAGTTCCCTGTTTTATGAACTTGTCCACCTATGTTTTGCTAGCGGACAGTTGTTTTGCACAGCCTGCTTTTTGCATGCCAGATTTTCACTTCCTTCTTGAGTGGTGCATCACGTCTTTGCATCCGTTACACCACGTGCCGGCGAAGACTTTAGCTTTCGCTTTCCCACCCAGTCGTTCGGTGGTTTGCTCCGCCCGTGCAGTACGTGCATCGTTTTGCGTTCCTGCAGCCTACAGGCCTTCACATGTTTGGGGGCCATCGGTGTTCTCACCCCTGTGTATGCGTGCACCATGTGTACCGCACAATGCCTTTCGCGTCATGCGTCCGAACCTTGTGGCAGTGCGCTTGTGGCTGGCCTCAGCCTGCATCCTCTGCCTACTTTGTGCTTCCTTACAGCTGCTCGTCTCAACCCATATTGGGTTCGATACTGTAGTCTGCAGACGGCCTCCTGGCCCGTAGTTTTTGTTAGGGGCTCCAACGTGCTGTTCACGCGCGCCGCGCAGACGCCGACCGCATCGGTATTTACGGTGTTTCCTGAACCTTGCAGCCGAAAACGTCGCGCCTGTCGTGTTTTTCGGGGGGTAGTGGAGGCGCGGGCGTTGAGGCATCGAATGTATTGGTATTTACGGTGTTTCCTCGACTTTGCAGCTTGAAAACCTCGCACCTGCCGTTGTTTTCGCAGAGCATCCATGTGCCAACCATGATAACGTCCAGATCAGACCATATCAGAGCATCCATGTGCCAACCATGATAACGTCCAGATCAGACCATATCCATGCCCGCAGAGCATCCATGTGCCAACCATGATAACGTCCAGATCAGACCATATCCATGCCCGCAGAGCATCCATGTGCCAACCATGATAACGTCCAGATCAGACCATATCCATGCCCGCAGAGCATCCATGTGCCAACCATGATAACGTCCAGATCAGACCATATCCATGCCCGCAGAGCATCCATGTGCCAACCATGATAACGTCCAGATCAGACCATATCCATGCCCGCAGAGCATCCATGTGCCAACCATGATAACGTCCAGATCAGACCATATCCATGCCCGCAGAGCATCCATGTGCCAACCATGATAACGTCCAGATCAGACCATATCCATGCCCGCAGAGCATCCATGTGCCAACCATGATAACGTACAGATCAGACCATATCCATGCCCGCAGAGCATCCATGTGCCAACCATGATAACGTCCAGATCAGACCATATCCATGCCCGCAGAGCATCCATGTGCCAACCCTGATAACGTCCAGATCAAACCATATCCATTCCCGCAGAGCATCCATGTGCCAACCATGATAACGCCCAGATCAGACCATATCCATGCCCGCAGAGCATCCATGTGCCAACCATGATAACGTCCAGATCAGACCATATCCATGCCCGCAGAGCATCCATGTGCCAACCATGATAACGCCCAGATCAGACCATATCCATTCCCGCAGAGCATCCATGTGCCAACCATGATAACGTCCAGATCAGACCATAGCCATGCCCTCAGAGCATCCATGTGCCAACCATGATAACGTCCAGATCCCTAAAGACAAGGAGTGGGTCAGACTCTGAGTGCCTGAAAAGCAAAACCTGTGCGAAGCAGCTTGTTCCGTGAACAGCTTTACTTAAACGCCTCGATGTGTCCAAAACCCAAGCCACAGCGCATTTCTTACCAAAATACTGATAGTTTCCGTGCGTCGACCTTCTTCAGTTCCCATTGTTGCCAAGCCTGAAAGTGCTGCACCTGCCATGTAAAACTACGCTTCCTCCTGCTACATCCTTGGAAAGACGCGCGTGAACAGCACGTTGGAGCGTTGTTAGGCCCTAGGCCATAGCGACCAGTTGTACAGTGCTGGTCGTCCTTCTAGGTCCCGAGGCCTTGACTCAAATGTTCCGACCTCGCTCGTAGTACTCTTGGGTGGGGTGGTGCATAAGTCGCCACCCCACAAAAAGCAGTGCTTCGGATCAATCCGTTATGCAGTGCTGGAGTTGAATCACTGGAGTTGGCATCCGTCTTGCATCCCACGGAGAAGTGCGTTAGTGCTACGGGGCAATCTCCGTTCTCGGGTTTAGGGTTTAGGACTTTGGCTGGATAGTGCAGCGATTTTTTAACAGAACGTCTCACGTCGTTTCACCCACGACAAAAGAGCTTGCGCAACGAACGTGTTCAAAGGAAGTGGACTCAGCGTTTTGTTTTGGATCCGTACGCACCTCTAAGTTGAATAAAGAGGATGGCACGGACAGGCGTTAGCAAACATGCGGATTTCAATTTGTAATTTCTTCCTGTCCAACCTTTCAGGCCACTAGTTATTGACCTTTCAAGTGCAGTGGAAGGAACCGCTGCAAGCTTATCAATCGTACACAACTCGAAACGCTCGCAAAGTCAAACGGTCAGATTGAGGCAGGAAATGGCAAGGGCATCTATCAGGCAAACCTTACCATTTTGTGTTATGCCAAATAGCATGGTGGTGCTGCGACCTGGAAACTGAGTAGCAATCCAAACCCACCCATAATCAGTCTTTTTGCTGGGTTTCTTGCCAAACTGCATGTTCAAATTCCGGCTCTGGCCGAGGAGGGAACTTTGCAAGCAACGGTTTTGCTCAAGCCAGGGCCACCAACTTAAATGTCGCGGTGGACATTTTCGGGGGGCGCACCTTGGGACCAGAACTACCTGTGACAGTATAACGATTTTAAACTTCGTTCCAACCCCTTTTCCACACACAGGGATATTCGTGCTTCACTTTTTCCTGGGAGCACAGTTTGTGTCGGGTGCTTCCCTTGAGCCAAATACCACAGTGAAGCATTCTACATAAACTCGTGGACACAACTCAACATGTGGTTTATGGGGCACACTGCACCGAGCGGAATTGTAGTTCTTGCAAAAATAATTTGAGCCGTCGGTTTCGATGATTTTACCAATGTGTGCAGGGGCATCCTAAAGGGTAGCACTGTTAGGGTGATCGAACGCATTTGATTTTCTGGAACCAACTTGGATCGCTCAGGCAAGAGTTCGCTACGTTGGGCCTGCAGGCACTTGATGCCTGCTTGTCGCACTGACAAGAGACATGAGCTCGGCAGTCTTTGCTTGTCGTGCTGGAACAGGGTAAACTTGAATCCAGGCCTTTCGAGAGGCTTTAAGGCTTAAAGGTCGTATAGTTTTCTTTGAGGGTTTCAGCTTTGGCAGGGTTGGCTTCCAAGCTATCAGAATCTTGACGCGTGCGTGCCAGAACTCCAGCTCGGCTTTTCCTTGAAGCCCTGTGCACAAGATGGCCTGGCCAATCCTGTCGGATCGTGTTTCTTCGAATTTAGGCGTGCCTTGGCATAATTTCGGGCCGCAGATTGTTGGATGAACGTGCTATCCCGCGCAGGATTCATCCGCCCAATCCTGTGCATTTAGACCTTCATGTGCGAACACTGTACCCAGACAGCAGCGTGACATTGAATGATGTTTCGTGCAGGCTGATGACCCTCGCGTTTGGGATGCATTCGTCGGAACCCATAGGAGGCATTCTCTTTGCACCGCATGGCAGTTGCGCAGGCTACTTCCGTGAGGAAGTGCCACCAGGGCTCACGAGCCATTTTCTGTCGTTCTCGATGAATCCGATTTTCGAGATCGCTCCACTTTTGATCGCATACGAGTTGTGGAAGGGCATGTAGCAAGGTTCCCAGCTTGTGTGTTATCTTGAGAACGAGTGCCTGGCGAATCTCTCAGATGCATGGGTTCGCACGATCTTTGATCTTGAGATGCAAGCTCATGTGTACGTGTGGTACCATGTGCCCACATCCTCGGTTGCACCGTCATTTCTGCCCCCCCCCATTCCCATCGACCCTGCCCCCCCCCCCCCAACCAGGCCCTGCCCCCCCCCCCTCCGGCCCCCCCCCCCGCTGACGCCCACCATTCTGAATTCCTTGGACCAAGACGAGGACAGTCACGACGATCAGCCCGGACAACAGTCCGGACAAGCCCACAGGAAGCCCGGACAGTCACGACGATCAGCCCGGACAACAGCCTTTCCTCGCTCCTGTGAAGCCCGGACAGTCACGAAGCCGGGCAACAGCCCGGACAGCCCGGACAAGCCCAGAGGAAGCCCGGACAGTCACGACGATCAGCCCGGACAACAGGCCGGACAAGCCCACAGGAAGCCCGGACAGTCACGACGATCTGCCCGGACAAGCCCATCGAAGATCGGCCCGCGCAACAGCCCGGACAGCCGGACAAGCCCAGGAAGCCCGGACAGTCACGACGACCAGCCCGGACAACAGTCCGGACAAGCCCACCGGACACCGGACAGTCACGACGATCAGCCCGGACAACAGCCTTACATGCCCCTCTGAAGCCCGGACAGTCACGAAGATCAGCCCGGGCAACAGCCCGGACAAGCCCAGAGGAAGCCCGGACAGTCACGACGATCAGCCCGGACAACAGGCCGGACAAGCCCACAGGAAGCCCGGACAGTCACGACGATCTGCCCGGACAAGCCCATCGAAGATCAGCCCGGGCAACAGCCCGGACAGCCCGGACAGCCCGGACAAGCCCACAGGAAGCCCGGACAGTCACGACGACCAGCCCGGACAACAGTCCGGACAAGCCCACCGGACAGTCACGACGATCAGCCCGGACAACAGCCCGTACAAGCCCATATGAAGCCCGGACAGGAAGATCAGCCCGGGCAACAGCCCGGACAGCCCGGACAAGCCCACAGGAAGCCCGGACAGTCACGACGATCAGCCCGGACAGCAGTCCGGACGAGGTCACAAAAAGCCCGAGCAGTCACGACTCAGCCCGGACAACAGCGCGTACAAGCCCATATGAAGCCCGAACAGTCACGAAGATCAGCCCATCAGCCCGGGCAACAGCCCGGACACGCCCACTCGCACAGCGCAGCCCGAAACAGATCAGAGTCCGGCAACGCAGCCAGGAGCCCAAAACGCCCTAAAATTGGACGACCCAAACCCGGACAGCCGGGCGCTGAGACAGTCCGAACAGCCGGACGAACACCCGTTCAGCCCGGAGTGTCCGGGCCTGTCTGGTGTCCGAGTGTCTGGGCTGTCCCGAGCTGTGCGGCCGGAAAGTTGGAACGTGTCCACAGGAGCAAATTGGCTCCAAGCCACAGGTTCCAACTTTGATCTCGGAGGCTAAAGTTGGAACATGGTTAGAAACCTGCCCGCCAAAGTGAAAGTTGGAACATGTGTTGCAGAGAGAGAGAGGAACTGCAATGACTACGACCGCTCCAGTATTGCAAGCAGTAAGAAACTGCAGTCACTACGACCGCTCCAGTGTTGCAAAGACTGGGGAATTGCAATTGCCACGACCGTTCCAGTGTTGCAAAGAAACAGAAATTGCAATTACTACAACTGCTCCAGTATTGCAGTGTAAGCTGAAATAGAAACTGTAATTACTGCGGCCCTTCCAGCATGGCAGCGATGGAATTGCAATCGATTACTACGACGGCTCCAGTATTGCAGAGAGATCCGAGGCGTGTTTGTGTTGGCACCGTGCACTAGGAGTATAGGGTACAAATATATATATATATATATATATATGTGTATGTGTATGTGTGTGTATGTATATATATATATATATATATATATATATATATATACACACATACATACATATATATGTATATATATATATATATACATACATACATACCTACATACATACATACATACATACATATATATATATATATATATATATACGTGAACCCTCTCTCTGCCGAAAACGAAAACCCTAAGGAGTAAACCCCAAGGAGTAAACACCCAGGGAGCAGGCGCTAACACCTCCAATGATGTACGAGAGCAGTCCATGTTGCATGTACCACAGGGGGCATATACTGGCATGTAGCAATGCTCAGATTGCAAGATGTGCCAGCGCTAATGCCATCCGTATTTCTACAATCGGTCAGCGGCCGCAGGTGTGGCTCAGTGCCATTGTAGAGTACGATGGCAACGCATGGATATGAGTCACTACATGCTACCTAGATGCTACATGCGCATACATACATACATACATACATATACTAGCATGTAGCAATGCTCAGATTGCAAGATGTGCCAGCGCTAATGCCATCCGTATTCTACAATCGGTCAGCGGCCGCAGGTGTGGCTCAGTACCATTGTAGAGTACGGTGGCAGCGCATGGATATGAGTCACTACATGCTACCTAGATGCCACATGCGCATGCATACATACATACATACACATATACATATACATATACATATACATATACATATACATATACATATACATATACATATACATATACATATACATATACATATACATATACATATACATATACATATACGTGAACCCTCTCTCTGCCGAAAACGAAAACCTTAAGGAGTAAACCCCAAGGAGTGAACCCCCAAGACGATAACCTTTGGGAGTGAATCCAACACGTACCTTTGTTCTATTAACCCTACGCGCTAAAGGAGTCAATGCCCAAGACGAAAACCCTAAGGATTGAATCCAGCAGGACCCCTCTTCCGAAGACGAAAACCCTAAGGAGTAAGTCACGCAGGAACCCTAATGAAAAAAGGCCCAACCCCTAAGAGGGGAAAACCCAGAACCAAACCCTAAACGAGTAAACCCAGAACGAAACCCTAATGAAAGAAGGCCCAACCCCTAAGAAGAGTAATCGGCCCAACCCCTAAGAGGAGTAAACCCAGAACGAAACCCTAAAAAGAGTAAACCCAGAACGTAAGAGGAGTAAACCCAGAACGAACCCTAAAGGAGTAAACCCGGAACGAAACCCTAAAAAGAGTAAACCCAGAACGAAACCTTTATGAAAGAAGGCCCAACCCCTAAGAGGAGTAAACCCAGAACGAAACCCCAAAAGGAGTAAACCCAGAACGAAACCCTAGATTTTGAAAGGAGTAAACCCAGAACAAAACCCTAATGAAAGAAAGCCCAACCCCTTAAGAGGAGTAAACCCAGAACGAAACTTTGAAAGAGTAAACTAAAAGGAGTGAACCCAGAACGAAACCCTAATGAAAGAAGGCCCAACCCCTAAGAGGGGTAAACCCAGAACGAAACCCTAAAAGAGTAAACCCAGAACGAAACCCTAATGAAAGAAGGCCCAGCCCCTAAGAGGAGTAATCGGCCCAACCCCTAAGAGGAGTAAACCCAGAACGAAACCCTAAAAAGAGTAAACCCAAAGGAGTGAACCCAGAACGAAACCCTAATGAAAGAAGGCTCAACCCCTAAGAGGGGTAAACCCAGAACGAAACCCTAAAAGAGTAAACCCAGAACGAAACCCTAATGAAAGAAGGCCCAACCCCTAAGAGGAGTAATCGGCCCAACCCCTAAGAGGAGTAAACCCAGAACGAAACCCTAAAAAGAGTAAACCCAGAACGTAAGAGGAGTAAACCCAGAACGAAGCCCTAAAGGAGTAAACCCAGAACGAAACCCTAAAAGGAGTAGACGAAAACCCTATGTGTCTAACCTGTCCGGGCTTGTCCTGGCTTGTCCGTTGTCGGGGCTTGTCCGGGCTTGTCCAGCTGTCCGGGCCCTTGTCCGGGCTGTCCCGGCTTGTCCGGGCTTGTCCGGGCTGTCCGGGCTGTCCGGGCTGTCCCGGACAAGCCTAATGAAAGAAAGCCCAACCCCTTAAGAGGAGTAATCCCAGAACGAAACTTTAAAAGAGTAAACTAAAAGGAGTGAACCCAGAACGAAACCCTAATGAAAGAAGGCCCAACCCCTAAGAGGGGAAAACCCAGAACGAAACCCTACAAGAGTAAACCCAGAACGAAACCCTAATGAAAGAAGGCCCAGCCCCTAAGAGGAGTAATCGGCCCAACCCCTAAGAGGAGTAAACCCCGAACGAAACCCTAAAAAGAGTAAACCCAAAGGAGTGAACCCAGAACGAAACCCTAATGAAAGAAGGCTCAACCCCTAAGAGGGGTAAACCCAGAACGAAACCCTAAAAGAGGAAACCCAGAACGAAACCCTAATGAAAGAAGGCCCAACCCCTAAGAGGAGTAATCGGCCCAACCCCTAAGAGGAGTAAACCCAGAACGAAACCCTAAAAAGAGTAAACCCAGAACGTAAGAGGAGTAAACCCAGAACGAAGCCCTAAAGGAGTAAACCCAGAACGAAACCCTAAGAGGAGTAGACGCAAACCCTATGTGTCTAACCTGTCCGGGCTTGTCCTGGCTTGTCCGTTGTCGGGGCTTGTCCGGGCTTGTCCGGCTGTCCGGGCCCTTGTCCGGGCTGTCCCGGCTTGTCCGTTGTCCGTGCTTGTCCGGGCTTGTGTGGCTGTCCGGGCTGTCCGGGCTGTCCCGGCTTGTCCGGGCTTGTCCGGGCTTGTCCGGCTGTCCGGGCCCTTGTCCGGGCTGTCCGGGCTTGTCCGGCTGTCCGGGCCCTTGTCCGGGCCCTTGTCCGGGCTGTCCGGGGTGTCCCGGCTTGTCCGGGCTTGTCCGGCTTGTCCGGGCTTGTCCGGGCTTGTCCGGGCTTGTCTCGGCTTGTCCGGGCTTGTGCGGGCTTGTGCGGGCTTGTCCGGGCTGTCCGGGCTTGTCCGGGCTTGTCCGACTGTTTTAGGGGTCGGCGCGGAGCCCATACCCGGCCCCGGGGCGGGGGGGGGGCACAGATGATGGATTCGGGGGGGGCGCAAGTGATTGGGGGCCCCTACTCGAACATCGCGGATGGTCCGTCGAGGCTGCTGTTCGTGAGGTTGCAAAGCTTCCACAGGTCACGGCCTTCGTTTGCGACTTTCTTTCTTAGAAGGGGTGACTTGTACATGTCACGCTTCATTACAGAGAACACATACATCTTCTCTGAGGGATGATCACTTTACGCTACTTTGTGGAATTTTTCTTTCGAGAACTTAATGAAGTGTGTTTCGTACGTTTGAAGTTACTTTCGATTCAGGTTACAATGGTTGCAACAACAGTTTGTTGTTGAACATTTTGTCAATTCCGTGCTAGCTTGTGTCCCACTCAACCCGCCCTGGTGAGTTTCATTTCAGCCTATCCATGAACCGTTTGATTGCAGGAACTCTTGGCAATCCCCTCTGGAAAAACGAACTGCGCCTAGGATTGGAATCTTTTCTTACGTAGTCGTTTGGAAAGATGTTTTGATTCAGTCTATTTTTGTTCGTGGGAATCTCACAATCACAATGATTGCACATACCACATTCCACAACAGAGAATAAGTGGCCTTGTCCGCGTCAAGCCAGCGCAACGAACCAGTCTAGCATGTCAAACACGCAAACTGCGAGGCGAGAAGTCCAAACTGCTAGTAGCTTGCCGACAAGTGTTTTCGTCCGTGCTGGCCCGAGCTCAAGCCCGTTTCACCAACCCAAGGATGCCAATCCTGCACAATGTCAGATCGACCGTCGGTTCCAGGAGTCTGAGAGTTCCAAGCGATGCCGAGGGATTGCCGCTGGTCGCAGACCGTGATATCCTTCGTGGGATACCCTTAGCTACAGTGCTTGCAGCAGCGGCACGGATCCTGGACACGGACGAAGAAGTCAACTTCGACGAATATTACCAGCAAACATCTCCGATGCAACGCTTAGATGCATTTCTTTCTCATGCATGGAGCGATCATCGTTTTTCGAAATGGGCAGCGCTTTGTCTCCACTTTAACTTGAAGTTGGCGTGTTTCCTCAGCCTCGGGGTGGCCGTTCTCAGTTTCATTTTCCAATACTACAGCATCGGGTATCTTCCAGCCTACAGCTTCACGGACGTGACTGGAGCTGAGAATACCAATGGTATTTGCTGCCTCATCACTGGTTGTGTTGCCCTGTGCTTGGGTTTTTTATTTGGGCACAGGCTTCAGGGGCCAGTCCACGTGTTTTTGGATCGGGCTTGCATTTCACAGACGGACAAGAACAAGATGCAGCTCGGCGTAGATGCACTTGGTGATTTTCTTGCAATGTCCGAGCGCATGATCGTTCTACTTTCGCCGGACTACTTTAAACGTGGTTGGTGTACTTTTGAGGTGTCGTCCTTCGGTGCAGACGATTCAAAAGGCTTCAGAAAGATAGACTTCGAGCCGCTTCATAAAGCAAGCGCAATCCTTTCGGTATTTGCAGCAAGCATCTTGGCTGCCATTTCCTTTCATGTTTGCATCTACTTCGGGATCATGGACTTTGCGATGAAGCTGGCACCCGAACCTTCTATCACTGGGTTCTCAGCATTTGGCCTCTTCGTGTTCTGTGCTCCCCCTGGACTGGTCTACGGGGCGGGCATCCTGCAGCTGGATCGGATTCTGTCTGGGAATGTTGAGATGCTTGCGGTCCTCAAGATGTTTGACATAGAGCAGGCCAGTTTCATGTTTGAGGATGACAGGGCTTTCGTGCTCTGCGAAGCCAGACGGCTTTGGGGAGATCTGGACACCTTTAACAGAAGAGTGAAGGAGGAGGTGTACAGTCAGATTTCTGCCTGGGCCTCTAAGCGGAGAGCTGCCGTGCCATATTCGACACTCGTTTTGGGAGCTTCTCCCTGCCTGTTTTGGGGTCTAGACATGGCTGCCAAAGATCCCACCTTGGATCTGAAACTGCGTGATGTGGTCTATGGGATGACGTTGACATTCTTGCATGTCCCCCTCCTCTTTGCCGTGATGGGCTTCATGTGCGAAATTCGCTTTGCGATCTGCCGGCGAATTCATGGCGATTCAATCAGTGCGGTGTCGAAGCTCGTGCTGTTGTTGCTAGCCTTGATCCTCGGGCCTCTGGCATCGATGTTAACAACCGGCATCATGCTGGCAGCGTCTTGGCAACTGATCGGCTGGCTTGTTGCAGCCATGGTCGCAGCCAATTCCTTGGTATGGTTCTCAAGTTCCATGCCAGGTGACCCGGGGTTGGCAGCATCCTACTTCTCGGTCTGACGGGAGAAACCGCAGGCCAGTTGCCGGCGTTTCTAAGCCTGAAAATACACGATGGTGATCAAAGAGCATGCCGCATCTGTGACGCTCCAGTGGAAGTTTGTCAAGTCTGGATCCTTCTTGTCTTGTCTGGGAGTTAAGTGACAAGGAACATTCTGACCAAAGTTCCCACCTCCCAATCCGTTGCTTGTGCTATGAACTGTCATGCAAAGTTCTGCTGGGGATTCGATTCAGTAGCGTGCTGGGCAGAAGTAGTCATGTAGTCGGATCAGCTTTTCGTGCCCGGAGCTAGCTAGCGCTTTAATTACCCGAGGTGGAGGCACACGGCATAACCGCTACGCCACGCCTGGAGTCAACTGTTCATAAACTGCACCCCTTGTACTTTCAGGCTTGCGTTTCCAAAGATAAATGACCAGACGGAAGCGTGTGTGAGTTCGTAAAGCAAGATACTCTGAGAGGGAACGCTGTTGGCACGTTTCAGAACTTGCTGAAGTGCAGTAGTGACCGCGGCCACCACAAAGCAAGCTCTGTTCAGTGATTCCCTCCCTCAATCCTTCCACCCCCGCTCCCGCGTCTCTGCTGCAGCGATTTCGGACTCCCGAGTCAGCCCCCTCCGAAATCGCGGCCCTTATCCCTGCTACGTCGCCAGCATGGGATTGGACTCCATCGACGAGTCGAAGGCGGGATAAGATATGGAGGTTAGGGGCCTGCAGGGCAAGCTCTCGGCAAAGTGCAAGCCTCGAATATCCAGAGACGCCCCGTCAAGCATGGCGTATGCTTGCGGCAGGTGACAGTCTACGGCGCTTGCTTCTGCGCCCCGGTTCCAGTTAAACTGGTACAACAGGATCAGGCTTGCGTTCGATCAGTCTTGCCAGCGACCCCCGATGAGCCCATCACCTGATGCCATGGCCGTGCTGCCGCAAGCTTGATCTCAGCTGTCAGTATCACGGGTTTGTGCGGACTACTTCTGAGACTGACTAGGGCCTTTGCCGAGAAATTGGAAGCAAGATAAGCGAGTGACTCCGTGTCAACCCTTCGCGGCTGATGCGTGCTTTGTGTGTCTTGTGGTTTAAACAGTTGAACTTCAAGGCTGCTTTAACGGCCTGAACTTGGAAAACGTCGAGATCGGGTGTGCTGCCAAGGACGCCGGGGATGTTAATCGATGAACTGGGGTTGTCTTCGGTCTGTTTTTGATCCTTCATTCAGATTCTGTGTGGTGCACTTTGCGCACCCTGCAGCGAGTCGGAGAGGTTGCAGGCTTTGCAGACCTACCGTCCCAAGCATCTGCGACATTACGGGTCCGAAGCCTGCTGCGTGGAGGAGACGCTTCTTTGCCTGGAGTGGGACTTCTGCCTCAAGTCCGGCACAGAGAAGCCCCGCGGCCATTGGATAAAATCCTCACCTCTCCCTGTGCTCCCAGAGTCGGTTTCAGAGGCAGCCTGTCGACAGCCCACGAAGTGGTCCCAGGCACAAATGACCCCAACGGTGCGCACCTAGCCTCCTTGGTGTGCTGAGGTGAGGAACGCGTCCTATCTGAAGCGTTTGTTGTGCGGCCTGAGGCTTCGCTGCTTCTGCTTGGACATTCGCATCGTGCCCGTCACCGTCTGCATCAAGCAGCACCTCCGGCCGCACTATGTCAAGCTCCGAAGTCCAGCGATGGTCAATCTTTCCTCCATCGTCCTTCATCGGCTGAAGCTGCATTATGCTGCAGCTGCACTCCTGACAAAACGCGTGGACCAAGGCAGGGCCAAATGTGCTGCCTGGTCTCTGCTGCCGCCATTCCACCCGATGCCGAGGCCGCTGACGGGATGAGGGATGCATGCGCTGGCAGTCTGTAACGTAGAAGTGGGCAGAAAGTTCCTGCGAGCGCCCTGTGCAGGTGCCCATGATGCTGTCAGTCTGCTTCCTGGTCTGCTTCCCCAAGGTAGGGGCAGTGGGACACTGGGACCAGGGCAACGCGGGTGGTTTTCGGCGATGGGCTCCTTCCCTAAGCATGTGTCACCGAACGCACGCCACATCACACCACTGTCACCACCGTCCGCTTCTGTGCTCGCCCAGTTCGGCTTCTTCAAGAAGATCTCTGAGATCAAGGGATAGGGGCCTGATATGGCCTGATTTAAGGTTTAGTGCACTACGTCTTGAGCAGATTCCTTCCGGAAACTGCCAGCGCATTTTGACTTGTGCCCCGGGTGGCGAGATCGAAGTATCTCGTGACGCTGGCTTGCAAGAGATCGTTTGTGAAGGGCTGCAGTAGAGATGCCATGGGTCGCAAGGTCGCCGGTCAGCGTAAACACTCGCGTGCATGGTTGGTGCTTGCCAGTAGATCTGCCGAACCTGCGGCAGATCGAGCGGACTGGCTCGGGTGATAGGTTTAAATCCTAAGTTCATTGATTCATAGATACGGATGAGATGACTGTTACTGGGCATTTGATTTTGAAAATCGTTCCCGCAGAGGAAGTTTCCGAGCTGAAACTGGCTTGCTTCTGTGTCCAAGCCAGCGTACTGTCAGTGTCTGTAGTTTGCCAGATGCAGCGGGCTGCCGCCGATGGGGAGGAAGCCGAGCTGAGAACAAAAAGTAATGTGGCTAAGCCGGAACAATTGAAGAACTCAATGCTCTTGTCAGTGGTAGCAGGTAGCAGAAGCGCTTGTGAGCTGGCCAGGATAACCAAACAGGAAGTTGCTGCGAAAAAGCTATGAAGTATGAAGAGACGATGTGACGAGAAACATGGTTAGTTGAGATATTGATTTTCTCTTCGCTCGATCTCTGTCTATCTCTCTGTTTGTCTCTATGTCTGTCAGTCTGTTGGTCGGGCGGCCTGTCTGTGTGTCCATGTCTGCGTCTGTCTCTGTCTCTCCCTATGTCTCCCCCTCTCTCCTTCCCTCCCTCCCTCCCCTCCTCCCGCTCTCCCTCCCTCCCTCCACTCGGTGGGTGGGTGCCGCAGCGATTTCGGACTCCCGAGTCAGCCCACTCCGAAGTCGCGGACCTTATCCCTGCTACCACGCCAACATGGGATTGGACTCCATCGACGAGTCGAAGGCGGGAAAGGTACGGAGTTTTTGGATCTGTATAGAAAGCTAGAAGGCACCCGACAAGCTTAAAGCGTCACGTTATTGTGGGACCTCCCCCCCTGCATCCTGCGTATGCTTCCGACTCAAAGACGCCTCATGTTTTCCCGGTCTTCGCTTGCGGCAGGTGACTGTGTACGGCGCTTGCTTCTGCGCCTTGCTTCCACTCCAATTGTGCTAAGAGTCGTAAAAAAGACAGACGGACCTCGATGCTATGACGATCGAGCAGCTTATTCTGTATCTTCTGAATTATATTCTACATTGAATTCCGAGATTTCGTTCAGCTGCCCCAGAAATTTAGAGAGAAGATGTGGGAACTAAGATGCACTACGGCGAGAGCGAGTTACAGGCTGTCAACCATGAGCGGCTGATGCATGATTCATGCATCCATTGGGTTGAAGTGATCAAGGCTGCTTTAACGGCCTGAACTTGGAAAACGTCGAGATCGGGTGTGCTGCCAAGGACGCCGGGGGTGTTAATCGATGATCTGCGGTAGACTTCGGCGTTGTTTAGCCCCTTCATTCAGATTCTGGGTGGTGCATCTTGCGTACCCTGCAGCCTGCAGCGAGTCGGAGAGGTTGCAGGCTTTGCAGACCTACCGTCCCATGGATGATCGAAGCATTTGCGACATTACGGGTCCGAAGCCTGCTGCGTGGAGGAGACGCTTCTCTGCCTGGAGTGGGACTTCTGCCTCAAGTCCGGCACAGAGAAGCCCCGCGGCCATTGGATGAAATCCTCATATTTTCTGTGCTCCCAGAGTCGGGTTCAGAGGCAGCCTGTCGACAGCCCACGAAGTGGTCCCAGGCACAAATGACCCCAACGGTGCGCACCTAGCCTCCTTGGTGTGCTGAGGTGAGGAACGCGTCCTATCTGAAGCGTTTGTTGTGCGGCCTGAGGCTTCGCTGCTTCTGCTTGGACATTCGCATCGTGCCCGTCACCGTCTGCATCAAGCAGCACCTCCGGCCGCACTATGTCAAGCTCCGAAGTCCAGCGATGGTCAATCTTTCCTCCATCGTCCTTCATCGGCTGAAGCTGCATTATGCTGCAGCTGCACTCCTGACAAACGCGTTGACCAAGGCAGGGCCAAATGTGCTGCCTGGTCTCTGCTGCCGCCATTCCACCCGATGCCGAGGCCGCTGAAGGGATGAGGGATGCATGCGCCGCTGGCAGTCTGTAACGTAGAAGTGGGCAGAAAGTTCCTGCGAGCGCCCTGTGCAGGTGCCCATGATGCTGTCAGTCTGCTTCCTGGTCTGCTTCCCCAAGGTAGGGGCAGTGGGACACTGGGACCAGGGCAACGCGAGTGGTTTTCAGCTTGGTTGCCTGAGGCTCTCAGGGTTCGCGTGTTTCGGGCCGATCGGTATGTAGCGATGGGCTCCTTCTGCGAGCATGTGTCACCGAATGCACGCCACATCACACTACTGTCACCACCGTCTGCGTCTGTGCTGGCCCAGTTCGGCTTCTTCAAGAAGATCTCTGAGATCAAGGGATAAGGGCCTAAGAGCCAGTTTAAAGCACTACGGCACGTCCTGAGTGGATTCCTTCCGGAATCCGCCAACGGATTTTGATTTCCGGGCTGGGTGGCGAGATCGAAGTATCTCGCGACGCTGGCTCTTGGAAGAGATGGTTTGTGATTCGCTATACTGGAAGATGGCAGGCAGTGTGACTGATTTTCAGAGCCAGTGTAAATGCCCGGGGTTTGATGTTCGCTTTTCGATCTTTCGAATGCGAGGGGATTTCGAGCAAGCTGTATCCGGTGATGGGGATTTCAATGAATTCTAAGGCCCAGGTGCAGGATCGCGACGGAAGTGACGTCAGTCGTTGTATCCTGCCGTAGGTGTTTACGCTCATATTGTGCATTGGTCATGTGTAAGTACTGCAGAGAGTGCTCGAGATTGTTCGAGAGGATGTTCATGCTCGCCCCCCACAAGAGATACTTTGAGAAAGCACTGACGACGGACCTAGAAGTTTGCTTCTGTGTCCAAGCTAGAGTATATTGCCACCATCTGTGATTTGTAAGCAGATGTCGACGCCTGGAGAGAAGCTGAGACCAAAACGCGGCCGAGCCGGCAACACCCGCAAGTCCGTCTTGGATAGCTGGGTTCTTGTTACCTAGTAAGGGATTTAAGTTAAGTTACCATAATAAGGAAGCCACACTAGTTACTACAGATGACTATTATGGTAACTCAAAACAAACTCCTTAACAAGAGCTCAGATAGTCTGCGGGAAGGGAAGCTTCTATCAGCTCCTCAAGCTCCGGTGCAAGATTTACCCGCAGACTTCGGAAGTTCTTGGCAACGAGGTGAGTGAATGAAGTGACCACGGCGACAAGAAGCAAGGTCAGTTGAGATGATACTCTATAAATGTGCATACCGTTCATACATGCATATATATATAAGCATATATATATATATGTATGTATATGTATGTGTACCTATATACACACATATGCATGTATGTATATACACACAGCTACCTACATGCATACACCATACATGCGTATATCTATATATATATATATATATACATGTGTACATAGTGCGGTTTTCATTTATGTAGACGTACATGTCTATGTATATGTATATATATATATATACATATGTATACATACTTATACATTTACATATACATATACATATACTGATTATATATATATATATACACACACGCACTTTCTCTCTCTCTCTCTCTCTCTCTCTCTCTCTCTCTTTCATATATATATATATACACATATAGATAGACACACACTGATTGATTCGGCCATGAGCAAGAGTGAAGAAAGAAAGAAAAAGGATAGTATGTTGTATGTTGTTGTCTAATCTGGACACCTCAGGGGGCCTGTCCTCAGACTAATCTTGGCACCACAGGGGGCTGCCATGCAGGTACACAGGCCTGATCAGGTCCCGCTTCCCACTTGCATCCACAGCTTCGTTGAGTGTGGTAGGATGCAAGTGCCACACTCCCCTGCAGATGTGTAGGCGTGACCCTCTGCTCCCATGTGCTAGGGATGTTCACACACACGCAGCTCCACCTTGGGGCGACTGTGTGCAGTCAAATAAAGCCGCGCCAGGGCTCCAAAACCTAAAAGAACCCAAGCTAAACCACAAAACCCTGAGGGCTGCAATGCCCGTTTGCAAAGCTTGTCGACGTGGTCCAGAATGTTGCAATGTTGTGGTAGTCCAGGCTGTCGTGAGGTGTTTCAGTTAGGGTTCAGGACTGTCCTCCAGCTGGACACGCAAGCCCCCAGAAGCGACAGAGGGGAAAGGAAGGCTGATCAGCTGCCCTTGCGAGGGCCCAGATCCAGCGGGGGACTGTTCCTCAGCTGGGCGCGACGGCCCCCAAAAGCAACAGTAATGAGGGTTAAAGGAGAAGACTGCTACCCAGCTACCCTCGAAGAAGTCCAGGGCTAGCAGCTTTTGACCAATGTATTGCACATGTGGTTGTATGTTGTAATTAGGGTGGCGAGATTAGGGTGAGGACACTCCTTCCAGCTGCCAGCAAAGACCCAGGAACGGAGTGACTACTGCCCAGCTACCCGAGCAGGGTCCAAGGCCAGTAGCAGGATTAGGGTATGCCATTCATTCTCCAGCTGTGTAGCAAAAACACCCAGGAGCGGTGGACCATCCTCCAGCTGTGCATAAAAGCACCCAGGAGCAATGGAACGAGAGGTATCACGTGGGCCTCAACTTAAGGTCCGGGGTTAGGGGGAGAGAGAAGAGAAGCGAGATGGCCAATTACTTCCCGGAGGAAGCTGCAGTCCCTTGCATTAGCCGAATGTTATTGCACCTGCCCTCATGTCGGTGGCGTATGCACTTGCGTTCACTGAGAAAAGAAGCGATCGAATAGAGGACAGACTAGCGAGGTAATCCTGTGCGTTAGCAGCCAGTTACTGCACTAGACGCCAGTTACTGCACCTGCACTCATGTCAGACTCACATGCGAGCATCAGAGAGAGAGAGAGGAATAAGTAGCATCGGGAGAACTGAACGAGCTGAACATCCGGTTTATAACCGGTTTCCCACGAAGGGTCACCACGGTGCCTTGACGGAAAGCCGCTGTTCTGGAGTCTCATGACCCACGCTGATCACACTGATTGATTCGGCCAAGAGCAAGAGTGAAGAAAGAAAGAAAGAAAAAGGAGAGTATGTTGTATGTTGTTGTCTAATCTGGACACCACAGGGGGCCTGTCCTCAGACTAATCTTGGCACCACAGGGGGCTGCCATGCAGGTACACAGGACTGATCAGGTCCCGCTTCCCACTTGCATCCACAGCTTCGTTGAGTGTGGTAGGATGCAAGTGCCACACTCCCCTGCAAATGTGTAGGCGTGACCCTCTGCTCCCATGTGCTAGGGATGTTCACACACACACACGCACACACACACTCACTGTCTCACTCTCACTCACTCACTCGCTGTCTCCCTTTGTATCTCTGTCTTGATGTGTGCCTCTTTCCATCTTCCGCAGCGATTTCGGACTCCCGAGTCAGCCCCCTCCGAAATCGCGGCCCTTATCCCTGCTACATCGCCAGCATGGGATTGGACTCCATCGACGAGTCGAAGGCAGGATAAGATATGGAGGTTAGGGGCCTGCAGGGCAAGCTCTCGGCAAAGTGCAAGCTTCGAATACCCAGAGACGCCCCGTCAAGCATGGCGTATGCTTGCGGCAGGTGACAGTCTACGGCGCTTGCTTCTGCGCCCCGGTTCCAATTAAACTGGTACAACAGGATCAGGCTTGCGTTCGATCAGTCTTGCCAGCGACCCCCGATGAGCCCATCACCTGATGCCATGGCCGTGCTGCCGCAAGCTTGATCTCAGCTGTCAGTATCACGGGTTTGTGCGGACTACTTCTGAGACTGACTAGGGCCTTTGCCGAGAAATTGGAAGCAAGATAAGCGAGTGACTCCGTGTCAACCCTTCGCGGCTGATGCGTGCTTTGTGTGTCTTGTGGTTTAAACAGTTGAACTTCAAGGCTGCTTTAACGGCCTGAACTTGGAAAACGTCGAGATCGGGTGTGCTGCCAAGGACGCCGGGGATGTGAATCGATGATCTGGGGTCGTCTTCGGTCTGTTTTTGACTCCTTCATTCAGATTCTGCGTGGTGAACTTTGCGCACCCTGCAGCAAGTCGGAGAGGTTGCAGGCTTTGCAGACCTACCGTCCCAAGCATCTGCGACATTACGGGTCCGAAGCCTGCTGCGTGGAGGAGACGCTTCTCTGCCTGGAGTGGGACTTCTGCCTCAAGTCCGGCACAGAGAAGCCCCGCGGCCATTGGATGAAATCCTCACCTCTCCCTGTGCTCCCAGTGTCGGGTTCAGAGGGAGCCTGTCGACAGCCAATGAAGTGGTCCCAGGCCCTTGTGCACAACTGACCCCAACGGTGCGCACCTAGCCTCCTTGGTGTGCTGAGGTGAGGAACGCGTCCTATCTCAAGCCTCAAGCGTTTGTTGTGCGGCCTGAGGCTTCGCTGCTTCTGCTTGGACATTCGCATCGTGCCCGTCACCGTCTGCATCAAGCAGCACCTCCGGCCGCGCTATGTCAAGCTCCGAAGTCTAGCGATGTCGGGCTGTGCTCCATCGTCCTTCATCGGCTGAAGCTGCACTATGCTGCACTCCTGACAAACGCGTTGACCAAGGCAGGGCCAAATGTGCTGCCTGGTCTCTGCTGCCGCCATTCCACCCGATGCCGAGGCCGCTGAAGGGATGAGGGATGCATGCGCCGCTGGCAGTCTGTAACGTAGAAGTGGGCAGAAAGTTCCTGCGAGCGCCCTGTGCAGGTGCCCATGATGCTGTCAGTCTGCTTCCTGGTCTGCTTCCCCAAGGTAGGGGCAGTGGGACACTGGGACCAGGGCAACGCGAGTGGTTTTCAGCTTGGTTGCCTGAGGCTCTCGGGGTTCGCGTGTTTCGGGCCGATCGGTAGCGATGGGCTCCTTCTGTGAGCATGTGTCACCGAATGCACGCCACATCACACCACTGTCACCACCGTCCGCGTCTGTGCTGGCCCAGTTCGGCTTCTTCAAGAAGATCTCTGAGATCAAGGGATAAGGGCCTAAGAGCCAGTTTAAAGCACTACGCCACGTCCTGAGTGGATTCCTTCCGGAATCCGCAAACGGATTTTGATTTGTGGCCTGGGTAACGAGATCGAAGTATCTCGCGACGCTGGCTCTTGGAAGATATGGTTGTGCTTGGCTTCAGTAGAAGATGGCATGGGCCCCAAGAGAGCGAGAGATGGTGGGAGCCAGTGCACATGCCCGGCGGGGGTTTGGTGTTCGCCGTTCGATCTTCCGAACCTGCGGGATTTCGAGCAAGCTGTATCCGGGATGAGGGATTCAAAAGATTCCGAGTGCTTAGTGCAGGGAACCGACGAAAGTCATGTCCAGCAAGGTCCATCCGCGTGTCACAGTGTGGTACTGATACGGCAGGAGAGTTCGAGAGGGCATTTGCTTGTCCCCTCTCTTTGCACTGAAGACCTGGCAGGTTCTAGTCAAGTCAGAGTCAAGTCTTGCTTGTCAGCATCTGCAAGATGAATGCAGATCTGCATGACCGCTCACCCCCTGAGAGCAAAATGTGGAATGCGGCGAAGCAACAGAACTGCCGAGATCTTCCAGGAGAGTCATCTTTTGGACAGCGTTTCTGTGCGAGACTTCGTGCGTCAGGCATACAGAGCACTGAAGCGCGTGCCCAGGTGACCACCAGGTGACTGTCCCCATTCTCTCTCAATCTCTCTCACTCGGTGGGTGCCGCAGCGATTTCGGACTCCCGAATCAGCCCACTCCGAAGTCGCGGCCCTTATCCCTGCTACCACGCCAACATGGGATTGGACTCCATCGACGAGTCGAAGGCGGGAAAGGTACGGAGTTTTTGGATCTGCATAGAAAGCTGGAAGGCACCCGACAAGCTTAAAGCGTCACGTTCTTGTGGGACCTCCCCCCTGCATCCTGCGTATGCTTCCGGACTCAGAGACGCCTCATGTTTCCCGGTCTTCGCTTGCGGCAGGTGACTGTATACGGCGCTTGCTTCTGCGCCTTGCTTCCACTTCAATCGTGCTAAGAGTCGTAAAGAAGACAGACGGACCTTGATGCTATGACGCTATGACGATCGAGCAGCTTGTTCTGTATCTTCTGAATTATCTTCTATATTGAATTCCGAGATTTCGTTCAGCTGCCCGAGAAATTAGAGAGAAGATGTGGGAACTAAGATGCACTTCGGCGAGAGCGAGTTACAGGCTGTCAACCATGAGCGGCTGATGCATGATTCGTGCATCCATTGGGTTGAAGTGATCAAGGCTGCTTTAACGGCCTGAACTTGGAAAACGTCGAGATCGGGTGTGCTGCCAAGGACGCCGGGGGTGTTAATCGATGATCTGCGGTAGTCTTCGGACATTGTTTAGCCCCTTCACTCAGATTCTGGGTGGTGCATCTTGCGTACCCTGCAGCGAGTCGGAGAGGTTGCAGGCTTTGCAGACCTACCGTCCCAAGCATCTGCGACGTTATGGGTCCGAAGCCTGCTGCGTGGAGGAGACGCTTCTTTGCCTGGAGTGGGACTTCTGCCTCAAGTCCGGCACGGAGAAGCCCCGCGGCCATTGGATGAAATCCTCACCTCTCCCTGTGCTCCCAGTGTCGGGTTCAGAGGGAGCCTGTCGACAGCCAATGAAGTGGTCCCAGGCCCTTGTGCACAACTGACCCCAACGGTGCGCACCTAGCCTCCTTGGTGTGCTGAGGTGAGGAACGCGTCCTATCTCAAGCCTCAAGCGTTTGTTGTGCGGCCTGAGGCTTCGCTGCTTCTGCTTGGACATTCGCATCGTGCCCGTCACCGTCTGCATCAAGCAGCACCTCCGGCCGCGCTATGTCAAGCTCCGAAGTCCAGCGATGGTCAATCTTTCCTCCATCGTCCTTCATCGGCTGAAGCTGCATTATGCTGCAGCTGCACTCCTGACAAACGCGTTGACCAAGGCAGGGCCAAATGTGCTGCCTGGTCTCTGCTGCCGCCATTCCACCCGATGCCGAGGCCGCTGAAGGGATGAGGGATGCATGCGCTGGCAGTCTGTAACGTAGAAGTGGGCAGAAAGTTCCTGCGAGCGCCCTGTGCAGGTGCCCATGATGCTGTCAGTCTGCTTCCTGGTCTGCTTCCCCAAGGTAGGGGCAGTGGGACACTGGGACCAGGGCAACGCGAGTGGTTTTCAGCTTGGTTGCCTGAGGCTCTCGGGGTTCGCGTGTTTCGGGCCGATCGGTAGCGATGGGCTCCTTCTGTGAGCATGTGTCACCGAATGCACGCCACATCACACCACTGTCACCACCGTCCGCGTCTGTGCTGGCCCAGTTCGGCTTCTTCAAGAAGATCTCTGAGATCAAGGGATAAGGGCCTAAGAGCCAGTTTAAAGCACTACGCCACGTCCTGAGTGGATTCCTTCCGGAATCCGCAAACGGATTTTGATTTGTGGCCTGGGTAACGAGATCGAAGTATCTCGCGACGCTGGCTCTTGGAAGATATGGTTGTGCTTGGCTTCAGTAGAAGATGGCATCCCCAAGAGAGCGAGAGATGGTGGGAGCCAGTGCACATGCCCGGCGGGGGTTTGGTGTTCGCCGTTCGATCTTCCGAACCTGCGGGATTTCGAGCAAGCTGTATCCGGGATGAGGGATTCAAAAGATTCCGAGTGCTTAGTGCAGGGAACCGACGAAAGTCATGTCCAGCAAGGTCCATCCGCGTGTCACAGTGTGGTACTGATACGGCAGGAGAGTTCGAGAGGGCATTTGCTTGTCCCCTCTCTTTGCACTGAAGACCTGGCAGGTTCTAGTCAAGTCAGAGTCAAGTCTTGCTTGTCAGCATCTGCAAGATGAATGCAGATCTGCATGACCGCTCACCCGCTGAGAGCAAAATGTGGAATGCGGCGAAGCAACAGAACTGCCTAGATCTTCCAGGAGAGTCATCTTTTGGACAGCGTTTCCGTGCGAGACTTCGTGCGTCACGCATACAGAGCACTGAAGCGCGCGCCCAGGTGACCGCCAGGTGACTGTCCCCATTCTCTCTCAATCTCTCTCACTCGGTGGGTGCCGCAGCGATTTCGGACTCCCGAATCAGCCCACTCCGAAGTCGCGGCCCTTATCCCTGCTACCACGCCAACATGGGATTGGACTCCATCGACGAGTCGAAGGCGGGAAAGGTACGGAGTTTTTGGATCTGCATAGAAAGCTAGAAGGCACCCGACAAGCTTAAAGCGTCACGTTCTTGTGGGACCTCCCCCCCTGCATCCTGCGTATGCTTCCGGACTCAGAGACGCCTCATGTTTTCCCGGTCTTCGCTTGCGGCAGGTGACTGTATACGGCGCTTGCTTCTGCGCCTTGCTTCCACTTCAATCGTGCTAAGAGTCGTAAAGAAGACAGACGGACCTTGATGCTATGACGCTATGACGATCGAGCAGCTTGTTCTGTATCTTCTGAACTATCTTCTATATTGAATTCCGAGATTTCGTTCAGCTGCCCGAGAAATTAGAGAGAAGATGTGGGAACTAAGATGCACTACGGCGAGAGCGAGTTACAGGCTGTCAACCATGAGCGGCTGATGCATGATTCGTGCATCCATTGGGTTGAAGTGATCAAGGCTGCTTTAACGGCCTGAACTTGGAAAACGTCGAGATCGGGTGTGCTGCCAAGGACGCCGGGGATGTTAATCGATGATCTGGGGTCGTCTTCGGTCTGTTTTTGACTCCTTCATTCAGATTCTGGGTCGGAGAGGTTGCAGGCTTTGCAGACCTACCGTCCCATGGATGATCGAAGCATCTGCGACGTTATGGGTCCGAAGCCTGCTGCGTGGAGGAGACGCTTCTTTGCCTGGAGTGGGACTTCTGCCTCAAGTCCGGCACAGAGAAGCCCCGCGGCCATTGGATAAAGTCCTCACCTCTCCCTGTGCTCCCAGAGTCGGGTTCAGAGGCAGCCTGTCGACAGCCCACGAAGTGGTCCCAGGCCCTTGTGCACAACTGACCCCAACGGTGCGCACCTAGCCTCCTTGGTGTGCTGAGGTGAGGAACGCGTCCTATCTCAAGCCTCAAGCGTTTGTTGTGCGGCCTGAGGCTTCGCTGCTTCTGCTTGGACATTCGCATCGTGCCCGTCACCGTCTGCATCAAGCAGCACCTCCGGCCGCACTTTGTCAAGCTCCGAAGTCCAGCGATGGTCAATCTTTCCTCCATCGTCCTTCATCGGCTGAAGCTGCATTATGCTGCAGCTGCACTCCTGACAAACGCGTTGACCAAGGCAGGGCCAAATGTGCTGCCTGGTCTCTGCTGCCGCCATTCCACCCGATGCCGAGGCCGCTGAAGGGATGAGGGATGCATGCGCTGGCAGTCTGTAACGTAGAAGTGGGCCGAAAGTTCCTGCGAGCGCCCTGTGCAGGTACCCATGATGCTGTCAGTCTGCTTCCTGGTCTGCTTCCCCAAGGTAGGGGCAGTGGGACACTGGGACCAGGGCAACGCGAGTGGTTTTCAGCGATGGGCTCCTTCTGTGAGCATGTGTCACCGAATGCACGCCACATCACACCACTGTCACCACCGTCCGCGTCTGTGCTGGCCCAGTTCGGCTTCTTCAAGAAGATCTCTGAGATCAAGGGCTAGGGGCTCGTGGGCCAATTGATGTCACGACACAACGTCCTGTGCGGACTCCTTCCGGAAACCGCAACAGATTTTGACTTGGAACCCGAGTGGGGAGATCGAAGTATCTCTCGACGGTGGCTTGTGAAGGGGTGCTTGCATATCTTCAGAATTAGCTCAACATAGCGAGTCCAATTCATGCATGGTGCAAGTGCACATGATGAGCCATCGTGAAAGCTTGGGTGTGGGCTGGGTGTGCCCTTTTCGATCTTCCAAATCTTTGGGAGGTCGAGCTAGCTGCTGTGTCGGACGACCAGGGTTTGCCAATTTCCCGAGCAGGTTCATACCGAGCTACTGAGAAAGTGTTCGAGAGCATGCTCGTCCGGACAGCCAAGTCTTTGAGCTTGAGCCGAAGACCAAACCTAAAACTTGTCGGAATCTGCAAGATGAATGCGGATGCCGACGGCTGCTCACGACGGGTTGTTCCAAAGAGCTTCTCGTCGACAGGGCGACCCTTGACCGATGGAACCGGTGATAAAAAGACCGGCAGATTCCTGCTGCACACTTGTCTTCAGATCTGGCAGGATTAATTCTTGGCTTAGCCAGGAGTTTCCATGGGTTGGGACTTGTTCGACAAAGAGTCCTAAGCATCCCAACAGGCGTGGCCTCTTATCTTTCTTGTACCAGTATCGGTGAGGCGCAGTCAGTCGAAGTCCTCCAAAAGAATGGCAGAGCATTCTTGAGGATGTTTCTGACATGTTCAGGGACGGTCTCAGCCACAGGAGCCCAACACTCTGGATAAATCCAACTCCTGCAGGTAGTGGATTCATGAATGTAGGTCTTGGTGCAGGGTTGGTCGTGTTGTTGCTAGCACTCAGTGAAGCCTTTCTTGACAAAAGCACGGCACTGCCATGGTCTTTTGCGATGCCGCGACGCTACAGCCTTAGCACGTTGTAGGTAAGCATGGGAATGCACAGCAAGGAACATGAAGACCAGAAGTCAGCGGACACGTCACAGATATTGCTCCTTTTCCAGGCTTCAAGGTACCCTTTTTCGCAGGCGCCTCCTGAGGTTAGAACATCTTCTTCAATTCCACTGCAAGAGGCAAGCTCTTGTGCTACCCGAAGCAAGAGAAGTCCCGAAGCGGAGCCAAGGACCCCCTGAACCCTAGGCCGTAAACCCGGGCCCCGAGCCTCAAAAGGCTTCGAGGCCTTCGAGGTCCTAAGCTTAAACCCTTCTCTCGAGCGCGGACCGGGCGGGCCACTGCGCCGAGAGATGGAGGCGAGCGGCGAAGGTGTTTCGCTTCCTGAGAAATCGTAGTATTAAGAAAAACCCAATAGTAGCCATGACAGTACTTGTGATAGTGATGGTAGTCGTAGTCGTATAATGAGGAGCAGCAGCTGCAGCAGTAGCAGAGTGCCCTCTGCCAGGCCAGGGGCTCCGGCGAAGGGAGCTCTGCGGCGGAAGGCCAGCCGGGACACTGTGACATAACGACATCGTGCGCCGCGTTTTTAGCTGTGCACTGGCAGTTCAGAGTCACGAAGGCTGGCAGTGTGGGGATTGTCGTCCTGGGTCCAGGCGGCCGGCAGCTGCAGCCGAACTTGTCCATGGAGGCCTAACGCCTCAACCCTGAAGGGATCGCAGACGGGGGCCAAAGCCCTAAGTTGCATTTTCAATGTCTGAGAAGCTCTCAGGATCGAGCCTTTCTGGACGAGCGAGGCTCCCAGCCCAGCGCGTTGGAGCTTTGGAAACCCGAGTTTGGCTGACACCCGAGTGTGGTTCCATCCATCCATCGCTCCAGTCTCCCTCTCCGCGATGTGCTTCATATCCCTTTCCACTCCTTCCCTTCCCCTCTGATCGTTTGCAAAGACTGGCTCCATGGGGTCGCTTTCAGATCTTTTCCCCGGCGTCACTTTGTAAGGTTCGGACGCCGGATCTCCATGGCCGTGGGCTCTTCGGCACTTTTGGGCGGCACCGCCTTCTATGCACTTTCCAGGCCGCCCAGAGCGAACCTACTCCGCAAGTAGCAGAGGAGCTAGTGCCACTGCAGCGCCCAGCACAGCACCCCAGAAGGGGCAGAGCCAACTGTTAGCTTCTGTGACATGTGGTCAGATGCTTTGGCGTCTCTGTGGATAGTGACAGGAGGGCTTGTGAGCAGATTGGGGTCTTGTCAGGAGCAGTATTTCTTTTGAAAGGCCAGAAGTCCCTGCCAGATGCGCAAAACACAGGGTGTGACCGGTCCTGCGGCGACTGACCACAGCAGGACAGACCGGTCGATGACTCGGTCGTTGATTGTTGTGGATCTCCCATAAGCCCGAAGCTCTCAGCTCTCCAAGCAGCTCTCCAAGCACTTCAACCCCAAGCTCTGAATCGCCAGCCCGCTACCCCAAACTGAGCCGTGAACCCGAAGACCTAAACCGTGAACCGCAAGCCCGCCACTGAAACTGTAAATCCACGCATCGTCGCCGCTTTCTAGGCAGCTGGGCTTCCGACGACGGGGTCTGTGGACAACGCTCGGTGCCACGTTGCCGGGATGCCTAGCGTCGGGTTAAGGGAATCGTTATTGTAAGGTTTGGTATAACGAAGGTCATCACGGACACTATAGGGCCGACTGAGTTATCATGTGCGCTTTTACAAGGTCACAGAGGCACCGCAAAGAAAGTCGTAGTCGTAGACCCGTGGAGTTTCAGGTTCGAGGTGATCTTTGTGAGTTAGTCACTTGCGAAGCAATCGATCACCCATTAAGAGCGTATCCCTCTTCGCAAGATGCTTTTCGCATGATTGCACACACCTACCTGGAGGGTACATATATCCAAATAATGGCAGTCAGCGAAGGCCTAGACACCTAGTAGCGGAGACGAGTTGAGTAGGTGTTTCTTGCCTGAGACTGACGGGAAACGGAGCATGCGTTCTGCAGATTGTGCAGAGTAGGTGACGGAACTACGCCTCCGTGTTGACTCACATGGAGATGCATTGCTGTGAGCGCAGAACTGCAGACCTGTCTTGGGGAAACTGGTCGCACCCCGCCACAGCGAGCCGAAGGTGTCCGAGTCTCGCGTGGTACGCCGTGGTCTCCGGTGCCAGCGGGCCCAGTCGCGTGAAAGGTGATTGGTGATGCGCTGTGTGTTGCGCCTAGAAGAAGGGCCTTGAAGGGGAAGACGGATATTGGAAGAGAGCCGGAAGATGAGGGATTGCTCGAGGCACAGGCAAGGCAATAATGCAGCTTGAACGAGGGATGCGCCGGTGCCGAGGAGCGTGCCAGAGTAATGGATCTAGGCCGGAAGCTGCAGGCCATGCCCGGAGCGTAGATTCGCTTCTTCGCAGGACAGGTTATAGAAGGCAGCAAGCATCACACAACAACTGGATCATAGGATATCATGGGCACGTGTAGATGCTGCTTTGAGACGACTTGTGCATTGCCGTGGGGTCGAAGTCCAGATGTAAGGTTTAGGTTTAGGGTTTAGAGGAATTCTCTCTCTGTCGCAGTTCGATGTCGCCAGCGACCTCCAGCCAGGAGCCCAAGGACGCAATGGAGTCCAAAGCGATCCCAAACGGCTCACCACCGAAATCCGCCGAATCCTCCAAGGCCTCCAGCCATGTCGCAGAACTCCGGCGACGAGGTGCAGAGGGGATTCCCGATGCGGAGGATGCTTGGTCAGGGACATGCTAAGCTGCTGAGGCTCTGGCGAAGCTGTTTCCACCGCCACCTTCGGCCGCAGCCGGGCACGGGATCCTCCCGCAGGCGAGGGCAGCCCGACAGGGGCTTCTTCGAAGATCTTGCTCGCGATCGCCTGTGCCGCTGCAGTTGCCGAGCCGCCCCTCCGGGGGACCCCCCGGGAGCCCCTTCTCGCCGCCTGCGCCTTAGTTGGGCCTCTTCGGAGGTGAAGCCGTTCCGCTCTGTCGTTTGGTGCTGAGGCCTGGCGGAGTGCCTCCAGGCCTCAGCCTTGAACTCCTCCGGGCTCGGCTGTGGGCTGCGAGAACTGCTTTGCTGCGAGTGCCGTGTCTCAGGAGCTCGGTTCCCTGGAAGCTGACGCCGGGTCTGACGCCGTCTGAGGCCGCGGAGTGCTCCGAAGGTCTGCACTGCTCGGCCGATGCCCGAGGCCACAGCCTCACGATCACATCGAGAAGCCGGAGAAGTACTCGGTGCCGCGGCCTTGCCATCTTCCTGACACAATCAGTATATACCCGAAGAACAACATCATGCTGACATCAAATATACTGATGATCAGATCATGGGCCACAGACGTGGGTGATGCATTCATCCCCCGAATCCCCTCTTGGTTGGACCCTGCCTTGCCGCCCCCTCGGCCACGACGACAGGCGGAGGACCTTCACGAGGCAAAGCCCCCTTCCGGGACGGAGAGTTCCGAAGCGCGCGATCCCAGTTGGCAGAAAACGTCCAGTGCCGCGCTCCGTGCGACTCCGTGCGACTGTGCTGGTTGCAGGTGTGACGCCAACGTTTTGCGGCCCGTTTCGGCTCAGCGGCCGTTTGCCAGCTCCGCGAGCCTATGCTGGCTGCTTGGCAACGAAAACTCAAAGAAAGAGCTGTGAGATGCGGCTGCTTGAAGTGCGAGAGAGAGTGCGAGAACGTGGCTCTGAGCATCTCTGAGCTGTGAGCAAAGGCGGGCGCGAAGACCGCGCCGTGCACGCCGCGCTGCCGAACTCCCGAAGGCGAGCAGGACACCTCCTTGGCCCGGGGCCGCTCACGAAGCGCCCGAAGCGCCCGAAGCGCCAGCGCGCCCCCTCCTCAGCAGAGGGGCACTCTTGCCGTGCGTGTGCGTGTGCTTGCCCTGCCGCTGCCCTTCGTCTGCAGGCCATGCCGCATTGACAGCGTTCGCCCTCGCCTGGAGGGCTCTAAAGCTGCGGGCGAAGAAGGCGCCGAGGTCCAATGCGACCCCGAGCTTGGAGATGCCCACGGCGGCCCGGAAGGCGGCCTCGGCGAGCCGCAGCCGCTACCGCCTTCAAACCTGGAGTCCAACGCGACTTCCTCGGCCTCGCCGGCTTCGCCGGCTAAAGGCAGCTCAGTCGAGGCCCCGCTTGGACCGATGCCCACGGTGCCTGCGGTGCAAGTGTGCGTGCGTATGCGGCCGCTGCTGGCGTGGGAGCGAGCTGAAGGCTACAAGGAAAGCGCCATGGAAGTGAGGGAGAGCCCCAGTGGGGGCATGGGCATCTGCATGCAAACGGAGGGTCGGCGAAATCGGCACTTTCAGTTCAATTCCGTGATTGGTCCCGAGAGATCTCAGCAGGAGGCCTGGGAGATGTCCAAAATCGACTCGGTTATCTCCAAGGTTTGCAAGGGTTTCAATGCCACGGTCTTCGCCTACGGACAGACGGGCACCGGGAAGACCTTCACTATGGAGGGCTTCGACTACGACACGAGCCAGGCCGCCCCCTCCTCGACTGCCACATCCTCGGCGCGGCCGAGGGTCAAGGCAGCTGCGTGATCCTGTGTACCGTCGCTCTCACACTCCTACCTAGGACTGTAGATGTGTTCCAAACATCAACGCCTAGGCCTAAAGCCCTTCGAAAGTGTTGCGCTCGGTTTCAGCTTCCTTGAGGCTCGTTCCACACCTTCGGAGCAGCTGGGCATGGTGCCCCGAGCGGTGCGAGCGCTGTTCGAGAAGTTACAGACTCGTCGGTCCGAGCCGCCCGACGGAACGAACGGAGCAAACGGAGCTGACAGCTGTGGGGACGAAACTCGCGGCGTCTCCGGTGTCGTTGTCCGCGTGTCGTTTCTGCAGATCTACAAGGAAAAGATCTTCGACTTGCTCAATCCAGTCTCGAGCGTGTCCCAGCGTGAAGCCGCGCGCGCTGGCGAGGTCTTGGCTGAATACCAGGGCAATGCCAGAAACGTTGTGTGTCGTTTCCCAACCACGCAAGTGTTTGCTGTTTGTTTATGTGTTCGTGTTGTTCAGTTGCAGGACTTGGGTGGGCTTCGTATGCGCTGGGATGCAATGAAGCGGCACTTCTTCGTGGAAAACCTGTTCCAATACGAGTGCGGCTCAGCAGACGAGGCTTTGCAGCACTACCAGGACGGTATCGCCAACAAGCAGGTGGCATCGACCACCATGAACGTGGCTTCCTCCAGATCGCACACCCTCCTGGTTTTCACAGTGCTGCGAAGGGAGGGATTGGAATCTGGCCAGGGTCGAGAAGTGGTTTCTCAGCTGTCTTTGGTGGATCTGGCGGGCTCTGAGCGGACCCTGGCCAGCACGGATACGACCCAGAGTCAGAGTGGTGCTCGGTTTGTGGAGGCAGTCAATGTCAATCAATCGCTGTTTGTCTTGCGCCGGGTGATTACTGCTCTAAGCAAACGGGACAGCCAGAATGCGACTGACCATACACATGTGCCTTACCGCGAGTCAAAGCTCACGTCTCTGCTTCAAAACAGCTTGGGTGGCAATAGCTACTTGATCATGTTTGCTTGCCTGGCAGCATCGGAACGACATGATGATGAGAATCTGAGTACCTTGCAGTATGCATCTCAAGCTGCCTGCATCAGAAACGAGCCACAGGTCAATATTGATCCCAAGGACCGGAAAATCCAGGAATTGGAGGCCAAGCTGTCTATCGCTCACGGATACCTCCTCCAAGCTCTTTCTCTGACAGAACTGCCAAGCGACTTGTTGGAGAAGGAAAGAGCAGCCGCAGTTAGCGCCTCTGGTGCCACTGGCAAGTTCAGGCCTTCCAGAAAGGACCGACAGGTTCCGCAGCCTCCGCAGCCTCCGAGGGAGAAGATGGAGAAGACTGCCCCTCTGCCCCCGCGATCGCGCTTCAGCTCGAAGGAGAAGGTCGCATCCCCGACAACCTCGACGGCCACAAGTTGGAGCAAGAGTGAAGAAGGGGAGCGAGGAGATGGCACCGCGGCGGCCACCGCCGCCACGTTGGCAAGAGAAGGCTTGCTTGGATCCCAGCGCTTGGAACCTCGGAAGCATCCAAAAGCCCCCAAGCCCCCGCGCGATGGCCCGAGCTCCCTCGGCGACCGTCTCGGCCTCTCTGCCCGAAATCCGCGTTCTTCGACCTTCTCACGGCTGCTTCAAGGCTTGGCATCGGGGGGACTGGGGACGTCCGCTTAACGTCCGTCGATCTTCCGCAACCAGGTGAAAAGTCGCCGAGAAGCTCCGACTGGCCTTTCTTTGCCCGAAAGCCAAGGACTCCATGCTCATGGCCTTGGGCTCATTTGGGCTCTAGGCGTTGAGGCAGCCATGCGACAGAGAGAGAGGCAAGAAGGACGCTTTCCGGTTTGGAAAGCCAGAGAGCGAGAGATGACGAGAGCAAGTGCTACACTGCTACAACGTACATGAAGCTCTCCGACACAACGGGCCGATTCTATTGTTGGGCCTCGACATGCCCCTTAACGCTGAGTGAAGAAGTCGTCGAGCCTCATGGTGTCCGCGGTAAGAGGCCTCTTGCACAGCTTGCTTAGACGATCTTGATCGAAGATCGGCAAGTCGAGCGACTCTATACTCACATCTGCTCACTGTCAAGTTGGATATGTAGGATATGTCGGATAGGAGTAGCAGGCCGAGATGCATGGAGCAGCGCCCCCACGTCATGAGACTTTGCTGTGATGTCGACATGCTTAAAGGCTACCCCAAGGCCCAAGGCAATGCTCGACTCGGCATTTGTCTTCAGATTAGCTGCAGCCAAGATAGAGCGCACCTAGGTCGAATTTTTCAGTCGGACCCACCCCCCTTATTGGAACAAGCATTTCCTCAAAGCCATGCAACCCCACATCAAGCATCACCATGTGCGCAACGAAACTGCCAAGAATGTCATGCATGGGAATAATTGGCCGTAAGACGGGAAACCCGTTGTGCATAGGACACGAAAACGGCCAGACAGGTTTTTCCAGTGGGGAACTAGAAAATGCAGGCGACGAACCTGTCAAAGACATGAATATGTACCAATCAATCAATCAATCAATCGACCAGGACATGAGTTTCAAAGCAACACGACAGTCGTCAACGTTTTCAGTGGGAAACCATGCAATGCGAAGAAAGCACAGCTTTTGGATAAACAGGAGAATGGCTTCAGCCAGCGCAACACAAGACGAGAGGGTTTGAAAAAGCGGAAGAAAGAGCGAGAGAGACTCGGAGGACCGAAGGTTCGGAGCTTTTCGCGGCGGTGGAGGCGCTGGCACCCGTTTTTTTGGGGGCTGCAGGGCGTGCTGGGCTGCCTTTGCAAACCTGAGGATGTGCTCCGCAGCTACGACGGGGCTTCTGACGCCGAGCCCCGAAACCCTTGGGCGGCAGCGCTGCCTCCAATGGCGAGCCGGCGGAAGGAGAGCGCAGCCAATTCAGCTCGAAGGCCAATGCAGCAGACCGTGCCTGCAAGGGTGTCTCTGTGCGAGCCCTGAGGCCGTCGTCGTTGCCTCCTGTGGTCCCGGAGCTCGAGAACGAAATCGGAGGTGTGCTTGTAATGAATCCACAGGCTCAATGCGTGCGAGCAAGATTGAAATCGCCAGGTGACTCTGCGCCGTTGCCACCTTTGCCCTGCAAGCTGTGGCCAAGAAAGCCTGAGGCACCCCTTGTTGGAGCCTCAACATCGAAGCTCACTTTGCGCACCACCTCTGCCCTGTGCCCTCTTGTAAAGGTCATCTCGGATGCCCCTGCCGCATCTGCTCCTGGGCAGCCGGAGGCCTTAGAGCCAGAGGCAGCTCGGCGGGCCCGGGGCCAACTGAGCACCACTCTGCTGGAGTGTAGCGCCTTGCTGCAGGCTGCAGGGAAGCAAGGAGATGATGCTGGCTTTGATCTACCAGCTCCTCCGGAAGAGGCACGTATGCACGGCGAGTTTTTCTGCGTCCCTTATCCGCTCCAGCTTTCGTAGCCGCCTGCCAAGCTGCTTTGTAGAATGATCGCATTTTGTCATGTGCTGGGAAGGCCGGCAACGCTGGAGTCAACGATGAGGCACAGGATTGCATCAAAGAGAGGGAGGGCACTGCAAAGGTTGGAGAACTCATGTGTTTCAAGTAGTGTTACAAGTAGATGCAACCCAAAGCAACAGAATCTGCAAGCTCATATGGGGTGTGTCTTGAACGGTTCGGTTACCTGTGCGTGGCATTTGTTTTTGGGCTTGCATTTCTCACTCGTGGACCTTGCGAAAAGTCTTGCAAACACTTGTGCCAGACGATCGTGTCCCGAATGGTGCTTGCAATAGTGCGCAGCATGCTGATTTTGGGTTTGGTTGCTCACTGGTGGGCCTTGCAAAGAAAGCCTCGCAACCACGTGCACCACACAACTCCATCGCCGCCAACCCTGTGTAGCATGTTAATTTTGAATTTGATGGACCTGGCGGAAAGTCTTGTGTACGCTTGGTAGCGCATTGGTTGTAAATAAATAGCATTGCACACGGTTGCGTCACAGGTGCCCCTGTTTGTGCTGCCAAACACGCGTGGCATCTTGAGGTTGGGTTGGGTTGCACATGGGTGGGCCTTGGAAGAAGTCTTGCAAACATTTGCGTCACAAGACTGTGTCCTGAATGACCGTGCTCCTCAAGCCTCCAGCTTGGGCGACAGGACCTCTCAATATGCTCTCCAAGGCTGCATATAGGGATCCTTACTGGCGAGTAGCTAGTCTCTTGTCAGTATGCAAGTAGTTGATGCACGGCGCTTCTTGCAGACTCGAACGGTGAATCAGCCAGAGATTTGCGAGCTTGGATTCTCATTCCTTCTTTAAATCATACCAGCGAATAGGATCGGAGATAACAGGAAATCCCCAACCCTTGGAAGGCTAGACTACCCTGCAAGACTGATACAGACTGGTTTCCAGAAGCCGCAGATCCTGTACGGATTTACTGGCTTCCAAGACCAAAGCAGGACCAAAGCCTTAATAAGAGAGGATGTGTTGTGTGGCCAACCCTAGAACGCGAAACCTTGAAAAAAGGCTGGTTGCCAAAAAACTGAGAGGTGGAAACCATGGGTGGCAGACGCTGAACAGTGAACTGTGCGCAGCTGGAGTTGAATCGTCTTCCGCGTTTTCACAGGTAGGTGAAGGAAAGATGCAGCGGCCGGCGCGAGGGTCCAAAGTCGGCGTCACCCAACGCGCCAAGGCGCAAAGCGTCTGAGACACAGACGCGGGAGTAAGTAAACGGGCGCACTGTCTCGATGGATTGGCTGGAAAGCGAATCAACTGTTTACTACGTCGTCGTGTCCGAAAAATCGACATTTGTAGTATGTTGTAAGTGGAGTTGTCTTGGTCGCTTCATTATGACTGATCTTCGTTGCGTGTGCTGGTTTTTGTGCGCAAACCACAAGCGGCTGCCACAAGCGCTTGGAGCGGCCCTTCACTGATTGAAGTTTCCACAGGCGTAATAAAGTGTCCTGTATGGTTACGGCAGCGCGCCCTGTTGAAGGAGCTGTCAACATGCCGACGGGACCTTGCCGCAGCACAGCAGCGGCTACAGGAACCTGAAGCTCAGAATAAGCAGCTTACTCAAACAACACGTACGACGTATGTGATTATTGCTACTACTTTGGTTACTACTGCCTCAGCTACTGCGACTACTGCTGCTACAGCCGTTACTGATACTGCTAGTGCTACTGCTACTACTACTATTACTACTACTAAAACTACTACTACTACTACTGCTGCTACTGCTACTGCTACTGCTACTGCTACTGCTACTGCCACTGCCACTGCTACTGCTACTGCTACTGCTACTGCTACGACTACTACGACGACGACTACTACTACTACCACGACTACTGCTTTACTTCTACTTCTACTTCGCCGGCCTACTGCCTACTGCCGACTGCGTACTACCTCCTACCTCCTACCTGCTACCTGCTACCTGCTACCTACTACCTGCTACCTACTACCTACTACGTACTGCCTGCTACCTTCTTCCTTCGACCTACTACCTAATACCCACACCACCTCGTTACTACCTGCTACCTGCTACCTGCTACCTGCTACCTGCTACCTACTACCTACTACCTACTACCTACTACCTAGTACCTACTACCTACTACCTACTACCTACTACCTACTACTACCACCTACGACCACCTACTACCACCTAGTACCACCTACTACCACCTGCTACCACGTGCTACCACGTGCTACCACCTGATACCACCTACTACCACGTGCCAGCACCTACTACCACCTACTACCACCTGCAAACACGTGCTATCATCTACTACCACCTACTACCATGTGTGACCACCTACCACTACCTACCACTACCTACCACTACCTACCACTACCTACCACTACCTACCACTACCTACCACTACCTACCACTACCTACCACTACCTACCACTACCTACCACTACCTACCACTACCTACCACCTACTACGACGTACCCGCTGCCACCTACTGCCACCTACTACCACCCACTACCACCTACTATTAGCTACTACCACCTACTACCACCTACTACCACGTACTACCACCCACTACCTACTACTACATACTGCACCTACTACCAAAGCCCAAAGCCTTCAAACTGGAGACCAACTTGCAGCAGTGCAAGCCCGAAGGCAGATCCCAAAACCCACACCCAAAGCGCCAAACTTGGGGCCCCAAATCCAAGTGTCAAACCCAGACCCGGACACCAGATACCCAAACTCCGAGCAGCGCAACTGCCCTGAGGAAAGAACCCCAAAACAGGGCAGAAACTTGCAGCACAACCTTTCACAACATCAATCTGTTTCTGCAGAAAACTTGCAGTCGTGTGAAGACGCTCATTTCGCTATTGTATTGCGAACACAACGTAGTCAAAGCATTCACGCAACAGCCTGTAGCATATCGTCCCAAAAGCCCTTGTTGTTCATCAGCCCGTCTAAACAACAACCTTTTTTCTACGAGGTCATTTTCGGCCCGTTGCCCTTTTTGATGTTTCGTGTGTCTCCGGGAGTTTGTGGGCGGTCTTGCCTGCGGTTTCTGAGCCCAAAGCCCAAAAGATCTGAACCTCAACCTTCACCTCCGTCCCCCGTAAAAATGAGAGAAGATATCCAACTTACGTTGGTTTTGCACATTTTCGCACCGCGCTCTCGCCTTCCAGACGCAACCTACGAAACCCCACGCAGGCCGATTAAATTATGCATTTTGCAAAGGGCTAGAATCGGCTAGAACTACTCCTACCACTCCTAGTACAACTCCTACTCCCGCTCCTACTACTACTACTACTACTACTACTACTACTACTACTACTACTACTACTACTATCCCTACTGCTACTCCTACTCCTACTCCTGCTCCTGCTCCTACTCCTGCTCCTGCTCCTGCTCCTGCTCCTACTCCTACTGCTCCTACTCCTACTACTACTCCTACTACTCCTCCGACTACTCCTCCTACTACTCCTCCTACTACTCCTCCTACTACTCCTACTCCTACTCCTACTCCTACTCCTACCACTACCACTACCACTACCACTACTACTACTACTACTACTACTACTACTACTACTGCTACTACTCCTACTACTGCTGCTACTGCTACTGCTACTGCTACTGCTACCGCTACTGCTACTGCTACTGTTACTGGTACTGCTACTGCTACTGCTACTGCTACTGCTACTGCTACTGCTACTGCTACTGCTACTACTACTACTACTACTACTACTACTACTGCTACTACTGCTACTAGTGCTACTACTGCTACAACTACTACTACTAGTGCTATTTCACTACGACTACTACGACCACCACTGGTGCTACTGCCACTACTGCCACTACTACTGCTGCTATTGCGACGACAACTGTTTCAGGGCCGAAGACTCTTCTTTGCTTCGACATGAGAGTCTGGCCTTGCAGGAGCTTGAGCTGGAAGCCAAGCAGGCATGGCAGTCCAGCAAGATCCAGCATTCGGTGGTTGCGTGAAGCTTCGGATAGACTTCCTGGCAACTTCGTAGCTCGGGAGTCATCGAGTTTGTTGTTTCCGAATTACGAAGACTCGCCCGTTTGTAAACGGAGTCTGCGCCCAATATGCACATACACGTGTATGTGTGCGTGTATGTATGTTTGTATATATATATATATGTATATCATGTAAAGATATACATGTATGTGTGCGTGTGTGTGTATATATACATATATATATATATATATGTATACATATAAATAGGAAGGTTACGAAGGTGGAGACCGATGGGATGGTCTTGGACCAATTTCGTTTATGCCTGAAGGTGGGTAAGCTACAAAGAGGGACGGCAGCTGATCCAAAGCCCATGGACAAGTGGTCGCCTTAAGACCTTTTCCCGAGCAGGTCCGCAGATAAGCTAGGAGTTAAAGGCGGTCACGTAGCCCTGTTGGCTGCTTTCACGCTAGGAGGCTTCGGCTGCTTTAATACGTCTTCGCTACGGTTCAGAGATGAGGGTATTGGCACGCCATTCAAAGTTCCGATTTTTTCATTCGGAGCAGAAGCTCCAGTTTGAGGGAACCGAGAAGGTTGACAGAATCATAACTTCCCACGAAATTCATTGAGCATGTTCTTGCGCAGATGCCCACCGAGCTCACGAAGCTTCGTGCAGAGAACACGCAGTTGATGAGCGAGCTCCAGGCAAGGGTCTTCGTCACAGTCAGTAGGGGGTGCGGAACCATTGACAGAGAGCTATGCAATCTTGCCTGGATATGTCGTGTGCTGTCGCAGTATATGCCTCTATGCAAGCTATGCACATGTTTATATATTTCTACATATTCAGAACTTCTTGGGGCGGGACATAGCGAGGATAAAGCCAAGCAAGGAATCTTCGGAGACAGCGAGGCACTGGCAGATACACAGAGAGAGAACTTGTATGCTGTACCCGTATCCTGACCACAATGAGGTCGACAGCAGGAACCGTGCAAAGCAAATCTTGTTAGTCGAGAAGTGTCTGCGCCCAGGTATTCTACAAGGCCATGGAAAGCAAAGAGCCACAGGCGCGCAATCAAAGCAGCCAGTGTCCGGTCCAGCCCTGTCTTCCTCCTAGCAGGATGCGACGAAGCAGCGGCTCGTCCACGCCTTAATCACGGTCCCAAAGTTTGGTTTCCCTCGATGAGCTATTCTGACCGCCCAGGAGAAGTTCCACTCGCAGCTGGTCTTGGAAGCTGCATCGCTTCGGAACGCCCGCAGCTCAGCTTGTGGCAACATGCCAGGAGGAAGGGGGCAAAGACGAACAGGCTTTGAGGACGACGCCAACAGCAAACAAAGCTTGGCATATCTGGCTTTGAGTCAGTTTCGGACATGTGTTGTAGGCTCCCGCCGACATGCAATCTCCAACCCCCAGCAGCCCGGTCATTGCCAGCAGCGTGACAAGCGATCCTGAACAACAGTGTGAGAAGCCCCCCCCCCCCCTGTATGATCACAACCATGATGCCCACCACTCGCAACAGCTTTTTGACTGAGTGCATGAGGGGGTGGCGATGGGCTGGCTTGGGGGATGAAGGAATGGTGAAAGTATGGGTCGTGTGAGGGTGTGGGCAGGTGCGAAGTGGTGGGACAAACGATCAACTATACATTGCTTGCAGTGGCAAGAGACTGCCAGGAATCGGAAGACTCCGGACCGGGACATGTTTGGCATCTGCAGAGGCCACACATATTGGCGGTGATGCTGGTGATGCAGGTGGTTACAATGAAACATCTTGCCACGATCCCGCACTCTTCGCATTCTCCTTCAGAGTCTCGACCCCGCCGGGCAAAACTCTAAATCCAATCTTTCGGAACTCGCCTTGAACTCAGGAGGTGGCTGGCCTGAAACGGAAGCGCTGGGTGATCCAGGCGCGGCTCTCGCCGTCCCCAGAGCTTTGAGCTTCGGAGCTTCGTGTTTGAGAGGCCGTGCTGGCGAATGGTGGGGAGAGCGAGGACCGGGTGATCAAAGAGGAGCTCCAGAAGCTTCGCCAGAAGAAGAGCGAGGAGCAGCCCGAGCAGCTCCCGGAGCAGCCGAGCCTCAAAGGCTGAGCCTCGAAGTTGCGCTCCTTGAAGCGGCGTGGAGAAGGAGACCACCGTGGAGAAGTCCGTCGAAGGCGCCAAAGGCGCTCCGCGTCCGAAGACCGGATGAAGAGCGCTCGCCGCAGTGGCTCGCCGCCACTGTCTGCCTCAGGGGTTCGAACTCGAACGAAAAGGCCCGAGCTACGTGCGAATTTCACGGTTCTGTTGCAACACAAGGAGAGCGCGGTCTCTGCCGGTTTTGCATGATGCCAGACTTGTGGAGTTCTTGCAAACAGCTACTGTAGCTTGTCGACTGAACTGCTTGGATCGCAGTTTTCCCGCAAAAGGTCCGTGAGGGTAGGGCTGATAGTGCCAGGGCTCCAAGCAATGAAGGCAGTCGTGCAGCTTTGCTTGCCGGGATGCGGTGTGGGATTCGTTGCGGCGACTCGAGCAAGAGAGCTGGCCAGTGAGGTGTCGGGCTCTAGGACGCCCTCCACGGTTTCCTCCGAAGGGGGAGGCGCAGAGTCTCCTCGCCTAGATAAGTTGGAGGAGGGAAGAGGAGGGAGTATCGTGCCGGAGGCCACGAAGACCAAGGCCCCTGGCCGCAAGAGCAAGAGACCCTCTCAGAACTCCTTCGCGGACCTTTTGGAGCAGCGCCGACAGGAAGTGCAGAGCAGTCAGCATGAGTGGTGGACTTACAAATTTGCCATTGTGGTGTCCTGGGTGGTTCTGGCCTTGTTTACCATGGCTTCTTTGTTGCTCATTGTTCTGTGGGCACGGCATGAGCACGAGGAATCCTTCGTGGTTACGTTCTTTGTCATGGCAATCGCTGCCATGGCTTATTTGGCGAAGGTCACCGGCCTCGGGGAAGCTGTGATTGGCGGCAGAAAGGTCCCCGTGATCCGCTACATCGACTGGATTGCGACAACTCCGCTGATGCTTTTCGAGTTATGCATGATTGGCGGCGCAGAGAAGCATACCACCATTCTTGTGATCGGCAGTGACCTGATGATGCTAGTTGGGGGCATCGTCAGCGCCATGCTGGTGCCGAAAGAGAAGGTGATGCAGAAATATCTCTGGTTTTCCATCTCTGTCTTTTTCTATATGACGATGATCGCTGCCCTCGAGGTGGATGTTGCCTATGGCACTGTGCTGGACCGGCCTCCGGACGTGCAGCGCCTGTTTTCCCAACTGTCTTGGTTGACGGTCATCTCTTGGACGGGATACCCGATCGTTGTCCTCCTAGGCCAGAACAGCTGGTCTCATGTAAGCAGGGTGATTGAAAAATCGAAGTTCTGGAGACCTTGATAGCCGAATGTGACAGTCACCACCAGCCAGTAATGAAATTCCGGAGCACGAACCAAGTGGAGTAATAGTCTGAAAGGCCCCTAGGAGGTAGCAGACGCATTCTCGGTGCTTGACATGACGAGACGGTACGAACATAGATGGAGTCGCGACTCGAACTACGACTGTGAGCACTTTGCAGTTCTTTCTCGAAAATATGTCGTAATGGCAAACGCCGGAAGCAGCGTCACTGTCGCTGTCCTTGACCATCATGGTAGCCATCACCATCATGGATCATGATTTAGCAGTCGTCTTGTCATGCATAACGAAACACTAGTCGAGACACTCGTATGCAGCAAAATACACCTGCAGACAAACCCGCAGAATGAACACGTAGCCTTTGTAGCGAAACGCCCCCAAATGCCAAGCGAGCATCTATACCATCATAGACGAAGGCGCCCGCTGTTATAATTACACATGTTTGCAGCCGCACCAACATGACCCCCACTGTGGACGCCGTCAGCAGCTATTCGACATAAATATTTTATGGCCTTTTTGTCGTTGTCCAGGCATCGTCACCGCGACAAGAAGGATTGCAGACTCCAAGCCCTAAGCCGTGAACACTTAGTAGCAGTGGCGGCAACGTGGTCAGGCCGGGCTCATGCGGGCCTGATCTCCAAAGGGATGGAAGATGCGCCTTGGGCCCTGCAACCAGCAGCAAATGTGAAGAAATTATGCAATTGCACGACTTGCAATTGTGAGGTCGGTGGAGACACTAACCCTGAAACCAAAAAGCTGGGGAGCCTCGAAGCAGAAACCCCAAGCCACACAGTGTGTCACCACATTGTTCCGATCAGATCGGCCATGTTTGTGAAGCACTTAAATGACTTGGTACGATGATGACAGGGTATAAGTTCAGTCACACGGCAGTCTACATTGCTATACCGCCGAATCCGACTCCGCAACTCCGCATCCTGCTCCATTTCGATGTCAAGTTTTTGAGGTTCGACAACAAGGTTTGAGATGATTATCCCAAAACCTGGACCCAAAAGCGTCCTGAATCCCTACCGGTCTTGTGTGTTTGGGAAGCGTTGTCTGCCCAAGGCTCTCCTGTGCATCCTTGACTGCGTGTCCAAGATCGGCATGGAGTTTTTCGTGCCTGGGACAGATGTACCGGAGTTCGGTTGCGCTCTTGTCTTAAGGGTTGCGGGGTCCCAAATTTCAAGCTCTGTCAGGGTGTTCCCAAAGCTAGGAACAGAAAATGGCTTGGGTTGGAGGGATGTTTGGTTCTGTTTCCATCCTTGGCTGAGGTCGTTTTTACTTGCTCCGCTGCGGGCGCTCAGTGCCATGTCAAGGCTGTGAAACACTAGTCACTTGACGATGGCATGTTAGTCGTGTAGAGAAGCAGAGACCAAAGAGGATCCTGCAGTTTTGCTGCGGGCTGATGGCACCTTCCACGCCTGCAGACCTGCCAAAAGGCTGCATCGTAGCACGGTATATATGCGACGATTTTCTGAAACTGCCGCAAGCATCTTTCAGTGCATCTTTTCGTGCAAAGTGCGGGTTTCGGGTAGTCCGGAATTGAACGGCTCGGGAAGATACTAATATCCACCTAGCAAAATGCACAATTTCCTGAGCCGAACTCTGGTCATGCTCAGTGCACTTGGCACCTGGTTCCATTTATCTCTGCGGCCGGCCAGACCTAGGCCAAGACCCACAGACCCGAAGGCGAGACTCCACGGAAAAAGACTCGGGAAGAGTGATTCCGGTTGCCCCAGCGAGCAAGTTTTACTAGGACCTGGGATCGGCTTTCAAGTTCGGGGTGAGGTGTTGATGCCGTCGAAAACCTGAGCTCTGGTTTCGGGAACTGGACATCCCGACTTAGTAGATAAAGAAAGGACGGCACTCCCTCATTTCCGACTGCATTTTGAGGTGAGCGGGGCTTCAACAACGGGAGGTTGAGATCATCCCCGTGTCTTTCACTTGCGGGACTCGTGGGGTGTGTGGGTGTGCATGTTCGCTCAATCGATCGCAGAGGCTTGCTCGCGCCGGACTATGAGCGTCGTTGCATGCTATATGGTTGGACATGCACAATTGAACAAATTGCAGATGCACTTTGATATGCATGCTGCAGACCGAAGTCATTCTAAGGTTTCTTGGAAAGCAACAACGGTAGCCTGGGCGCTCGATAGAGTTGTTTCGGAGCTATGGAAGCGGTGGCACCGAGCTGGGTGACTTGGTTTCACTTCATTTCGGCCTCGATGGAGACGCAGCAGTCACAGCCAGAATCCGTGTTGAACGCAGCTGTTTGGGTGTGAAAGCACAGAAAGGTTTGCCCTTTTGCCAGCGGGGCACGGCGTCATGGTGGGCAGGCGGTTCTTTGATGCCCTGTTCTGCGATGTCCTGTAAGTCCCTGACTGGGTGGTGTTGACGCGCGGAAGACAGTGGCCACTGCCAGGTCAAGCGAACCGCTGGGTTCGCAACGTGAGCAAGGCTGGACGACATCTGATGCATTTAATCGGGCAATGACGTGCTCTCCACCTGTTGCTTGCCAGGAAAACAACATTGTTATCGCAAAAGGGTCCGAGAGCATGTGTTTTCGCAAGCTAGAGTCGTCAGGATGACTTGTGAGCTTGCCGAATGAAACTTCAAAGTATCTGCTGTAATAAGCGTACTACGCGAGCCGTTGAGGAAGAGTGATGCCTGATTTCGCAACAATCTGCACTTCGACTCTTTGGCCAGAGCTAAAGCTGAAGCCAGCTGAGGGTTGTGATTTCCATATCTAGTCGAATTGTAGGTTCCGTGCCTGCCGTGACTGAAGCAAATGTTCTTGCAAATGTATGTGTGATCTGTACAAGACAAGCGGCTTCAGTGCTTCTCGAATGTGAAACCACCAAGGCCAGCTCAATTTTTCACGCTGTGTTCTATTCTAGTGATTGGTTCGAGCCGGTGCAGAATTGACAGAATCATTCCGCAGTTGCTGCAGGCTGCTGGCACGGGTGTCCTCCAGGGTTGGGCCGTGTGGCAGTCCAAGCTTCTCATATCGTCTTTGAAGGCATCTTGGCAGTGCTTCCACTGTGGTACCAGGTTCTGGACAAAGGTGTCACTGTCAGCGAGCGAGGCAATGCGTAGCAGAGCGGTACTGGTGGAACTCAGTAACCCGCTTGAGTTGGCTTTTCAACCCAAGACGCCGTGAATGGGGGTGCACACAGTATTGAGTGCGTCCTGACAGGCTGATGCTACTCCCCTCCCAAGGCCTGGCCCGACTCGGACTTCCGCGCAGTGCAGGATGTGACAGTTCTCGCAGGTGCGACATGCAACGATGTACGCACAATACACCGCCCAGGGTGCTGGCAGTTTAGTTTTTTGGAGTCGCACACCATCGACAGTCTCACAGTGGCTGAAGCTGCTTTGGTCCAGCCTGAAACTAAAAGGAGAATGGAAAGAAACCTGCCTCAGAAGCAATCCTCAACACTCCCGCATGCAAAGGCTGTTATCTTCATGAAGCGTGAGCAGCGAAGCCCCTGATAGTCTATTTGTGTGTTTGTATGATTGTGTATGTGTGTGCACATATGATACACGATGCGATCGCTGCCGTCATCCGGTACTGACATCCAGGGGTGCACTACGTGTCGAGAGCCACATCAGGTCTACGTCTACGTCATTCATATGGCGCTACAACAAGTATGCTTGTCGCTATTCCCAGAACGTTGCGCAAGCAGCCTGAGCATGAGCTGACCGGCCATGTCGGAGCCATCTGATTGCGGGTCGCTGCGTCTGAACCAGTCTTCAAAAGAAGACAGGACAACCTTCTCGCAGACCAGAGTTGCACAGTCATCGAAGCAGTGAAGTGCAAGCATGAGACAGGACGCGCACTGCCAGCCGCTCACCTTCTGCCGACAAACTACGGCGCAGTTGCTCAAGGCAATCCGCGTCGCAGCAGCGCTCCAGGCCGTTGCGCAGGTCAAGGGATGATCCGAGTACTTCGATATCGTCAAAAAAGAAACACAAAAAGAAGCACAAGAACAAGGATTCGTCGTCAACAGCCTCAACACAGTGGAAGCCTGAGCGTGCAAACACGGCGAGACCGCCAGCGCAGACAAAAGAGGAGAAGGGTGAGTGAGTCCTCAACACAGGAGAAGCCTGCGCGAGGGGAGGCAGCAGCATCAAGTTCCCACACAAGCAGCTCTTCGTCACCAGTGGTCGTCCGCAGCCCCGCCGACCAAGGTCCAGACACCGCTTCCAAGAAGAAGAAGCCAAAGAAGAACAAAAAGAAGAGCAAAGCAGTTGGCTTCGACCTGCCGCAGAACCCAGGTGAGGAAAAGCAAGCCTTGAGGACTTTCATGCAGTGCCGCCCTGAGTTGAGCGGATGTACACTGGGGATGATGCAGGGCTGCTCTACGTCAGTCCATCCCAAATCAACGAGGGTTCCGACATTTTGATGTCTGCTTTTGGATTCGGGCCGATTAGGCCAGCTGCCCCAGTCAAACCGCGAGCCTGGAAGTCAACACTGGTCGCATTTTTTTAGAACCAGCTTTTGGTGCAAGCACCCCCGGAGAATCCCGCGAGGAGTGCCCGCCTCGGTTCAGTCCCGCATAGAATCCCTGCATCGCTGACCGAGTCTTTAACTCAGATTCTCCTTACAGTGCCCGTGAAGTTGCCTGCTTTTTGAGGGTGTCGGAGTGCGTGATTCCCAACAGCACCTGTTGCGTTTCAGCCTCTACGAAAGGGAACCTTTCATTCATAAGCGAACATTTTCCGATTTTTGGCAATGCTGGAAGCAGGAAGGAAGGAGAGAGGGAGAGACAGACAGAGCGAGAGACTGCAAAGTTCCACAATACCATTCACAGTATACAGAGCAACCAAGATCATTCACTTTCCCCACAGTACACAGTCAAGCAGACATTCCTTCGTAACGTCAAGCCGATCAGTCCGCTCTTGAGCTAATGCCATTCGGCATCAAAGCATTCGATAATGCATCATGCTCATTGGGTGCATTCTGGGGGTGGTTACATTTAAGTCGCTTGATCCTGGCTTTAGTCGGGGATCATTCAACAAGGTAAACCATCACACAGCAGCAATCACGAAGCGATCAGGAGACATTCGAAACAATAAACAATCAAAGTTGCGAAGGATCATGGGACTCAGTCGGGACGTTTCAGTCTCTGCCAGACCGCAGAAAACATCCGTTCACTATTTCAAAGCAAACTTCACCTTGCCAAAACATGTGGCAGTCGCATTGGCACTCCTTAGTTCATTCGCCGGCCCAGTGCGATCTCACTTACACTTGACAGTGCCCTTAGTTTGTGCCTTTTGCATGCCGCTGGACAATGAATATCGTGAGAATGCCTGTGAATGATCCAATGTGCATCTCCAGCCCGAAGATGTTCCAATGCCTCGACGAGATCATCCAGCAGGGAATGCGAGCCACTGCACCCGGCAACAACTTGTTGGAATGGCGTGATGGGCCACACGATGGTGCCACTGGTGCAGGCCACTGGCGGAGGACTGCAGATGCATGACTGAGATCTATGAGCATGAGGAGCATGAGGCAGCCATTGCCAGGAATGAGCAGGCCGAAAGGCTCGAATGATCGCAATGCCAAAGTGCACGCGATTGCCCAGACTGCGAATGCCCTCGAGCCCGGCTCGGAGATTGTCCTGCGCAAGAAGTCACGACAGCTGCAGGTCACTTCACACTAGACAAGACAATAGTGTGACATGTCATGCTCAATCCCTCAATATCCCTCAAGGACAGTGCATTTGCTGTGGCTCGCCTAAGCAGTGGGCTTCAGTCCAATGGCGTCCAGAGAAGCAGTGCGCACGGCGCGTGCAATCCCGGGCAGGATGCCCGCGAGGGTGGGGCAGGGCGGGGAGTGCGCCAAGTGGGCGGTGGTCGGGGAGGAGACTGCTGCTGAGCAGCATCATATTCACCGCCGAGGCAACGTGATCACCAGTGTCATGAGCATCATTGGCGGGATCCTTGAACCAATTAGAAACCGCCCCCAGTTGGGTCTTCACGCATTGTAGGCATCAATTGCAGCATATTTGGTCATTAGATCCGCGGGTTCGTTCCACGTGCCATCAATCTTAGCCATCCTCAGTAGACCCATTTGCGCAAGATTTGGACATACAAAAATTTCAACTCAACGTGTTTGGTTTTCTTCCCTTGTCGCCGTTGATGTGCCAGCCGCGCTGTCAGTGTGGGCAATCCCACTGACTTCACCAGCTTTGATTCCAACAGCATTGACCGAACAAACAGCTCCGCTTCACCGGAAGACAGCGCCAGTGTCAGTGTTCCTTTGAGTCCCAGCAGCGCCCAAGGACATCCACGGTGGATCCGCTGGGGCTGCTGCGCGTGCACGCACATCTAGCCCATAGAGGCCACATAGACATGCACAGTCATTCACATCTATGGCGCAACTTCCTTCCGCATGCTGATGCGACGGACGCAGTCTCAGCACACACAGACCCGTGCCAACCAAACAGGGCAAGAGGTGTTTGTGCTTGGCGACGTGCCGCAACAGCAGACAGCAGCGCAGGCAGCACCAGCAAGTGCTCACAGCAACGCAGCGACAACACTTGAGGAGATAGGAGCATCTCTGGAGAAAGCAGTGAAGGAACGAAAGCCTGGAGAAGTGGAACTACACAAGCGAATCAAAGCCCCCGAAACATTCAGCCCAGGAGCTCGGCAAGAAGAGAAGAGTGGCTGGACAGAGTTCCGTGCCAGGATCAGGATCTGGCTTGGAGCGATTGACAACCACATGGTCAGGATCCTGAGAAGGAGGAGCTGCCGTTTTCGCCGCCGACGCTGCTCACGCATGGAGTCAGGCCCAATACGTCTCCAAATGAGGAGACTGAGAAGAAGCATCTGTGTGATGCTAAGGTTGATGAGCGCTCGTCACACCGCTCCACGGCTGAGGACGTGATGGGAAGCGAGGCAGAGCAGCAGGCGGACGCGGACGGCTACGAGAAGAAGCTGCTGGTCCGCTACATCCTCAGCGGCAGCTACTTTGACGCCTCCAAGCGACTTTTGCCAACCGAGATGTTCCAGGAGATGCACAAGGACAGGAGGATGAAGTGGGGTTCCAGAATCATGATAGAAAAAAGTTGTGCTGGTAAGAGCTACTTAGGCCCCAAACTTAGGCGCACACCCGAATGCAGCTCGACGAGAGCAGAGAAATCTTCCAGGAGAAATCTCTGGAACCCGGATGTGTGAAGCTTGGGCTACTGGTCCCTGTAACTCCGTGCAAGTACTAGCATTACTAGCGCACCAATGCTACAGCGCATCTGCAGGGACCCGACAGCTTGGGCAGAGCTGTCACTTGTGCAAACGTTTCCCTCGTCACTTGTGCAAACGTTTGCCTCGTCAAATGTGCGCGCGAATGTGTCTAAAGTGTCGGCAGGGCCACAGTTTGCGCGTTTCGGGGTCGGAGGATTCACGTCTGTTTGAAAGCCCGAAAAGTGCATGAAACGTCGGCAGGGCCGTGGTTTGTGCGTTTTGGCTTTCGTACTCAAAAATGACTTTTTTAATGACGGAACTTCGAAAGAATCGGCAGGGCCACAGTTTTCGGCTTCTCCGGGATTGCAGGTGTGCTTGTGTTTTGAAGCTGCAAAAGATCTGGTAGTAAGTGATTGCTGTGTCCAAAAGTCATGGAAACGCCGACAGGGCCGTTGTTTTCTGCTCTTGCCAACGTCGCATTGGGACATTGTGGCGAAGGGTAAAGTTTAGTTCATCGACCAGGCAAAGCAGAGATAGCATCGTGTTTTTCCCCTGGAACTTGACAAAACAAGCCAGTGTTGTGCAGCGTTCTGTTGCAGAAAACCTTGCGAAACGCGCTTTTCGAGGCTGCAAAAGCACGTTTCCAATGGTTTTCCAGAACAGAACCCTAACAGAACGGGCCGTCTGCTGGAGCTTTCTCTGACGCGGGCAGCACGACCAAGTCCATTGGAGCGATCTTCTTTTGCAGGGTTTAGCAGGACCACTGTTCTGGAAAACCATCGAAAACGTGCTTTTCGAGGTTGCAAAAGCACGTTTCCAATGGTTTTCCAGAACAGAACCCTAACAGAACGGGCCGTCTGCTGGAGCTTTCTTTTTCGCGGGCAGCACCACCAAGTCCATTGGAGCGATCTTCTTTTGCAGGGTTTAGCGGAACCATTGTTCTGGAAAACCAACCAAAACGTGCTTTTCGAGGCCGCAAAAGCACGTTTCCAATGGTTTTCCAGAACAGAACCCTAACAGAACGGGCGCGGGACCGTGCGCGGAAGGACGAGAACATCGTTATTTGCTGCGAGCAGCAAGACCACGTCTGCCGGAGCTTTCTTTGACGCGGGCAGCCCAAGTCCATTGGAGTGATCTTCTTTTGCAGGGTTTAGCAGGACCACTGTTCTGGAAAATCATCGAAAACGTGCTTTTCGAGGCTGCAACAGCATTCTTCCAATGGTTTTCCAGAACAGAGCCCAAACAGAACGGCTGGTGGGACCGTTAGCGGGAATGATAAGAACATGCTTGCTTGATGCGGTTTTTGGGGGAGGCCTCGGCTACTTGCCAGGTCAAGTCGAGTTTCTGCAGACAGGATTAAGATTGGGAGAAGCACCACCAAGTCCATTGGAGCGATCTTCTTTTGCAGGGTTTAGCAGGACCACTGTTCTGGAAAACCATCCAAAACGTGCTTTTCGAGGCCGCAAAAGTACGTTTCCAATGGTTTTCTAGAACAGAACCCTAACAGAACGGGCGCGGGACCGTGCGCGGGAGGACGAGAACATCGTTATTTGCTGCGAGCAGCAAGACCACGTCTGCCGGAGCTTTCTTTGACGCGGGCAGCCCAAGTCCATTGGAGTGATCTTCTTTTGCAGGGTTTAGCAGGACCACTGTTCTGGAAAATCATCGAAAACGTGCTTTTCGAGGCTGCAACAGCATTTTTGCCGATGGTTTTCCAGAACAGAGCCCAAACAGAACGGTTGGTGGGACCGTTAGCGGGAATGATAAGGACATGGCCGGATGAGGGAGTCGGGCATCCAGGCGGCGGAGGCCATCGTTGCGGGAGGCGGGGCGGTCGCGGCGGCGGCGGTGCGGAGCGTCTCTGCTGAACGTCCTCAAAGCGGCGGCGACTGGCTGGACAGAACCCTAAAAATCCCCAGGAGGCCGCCCGGCCTGGCCCCTCCGCCCGACGAGGTGCCCCCGCCCCAAATCATCGGGAGGCCCAGCGAGGTGGAGCCCCTCGTGGAGAGAGCCGGGCAAAGGGCGGCGGAGGTGGAGCGCGCGGCCGCCCAGGGCATCGAAGCTTTCGCTTCCCAGCAGCTGGCAGAGGCGGAGGCTTCAGAAGGCTTCGCCACGGCGGCGGAGGCAGCAGCAGGTGCGGCGGAGGCGGCGACGGCGACGGAGGCGGGCACCGGAGCCCTGGCCCTGCTTGGCGAGGGAGCCCTCGCGGCAGCGGGGACGGTGGGCGCAGCCAGCGGGAGAATAGTGGAAGCCCGTTCCGTGCGTTGACAAGGGAAGTAGAGTTGACACTGGTAAAAGGTTTTACACTTTCACTCCCGCACCTCTCTTCTTAGCCTCCTCCCAAGCCCCCCACCCGAAACCCATGCCTCCCACCAGTTCTGTTGGGGTTCTGTTCTGGAAAAGCATTGAAAACGTGCTTTTGCAGCCTCGAAAAGCACGTTTTCGAGGGTTTTCCAGAACAGTGGTCTTGCTAAAGCATGCAAAAGAAGCTGGCTCCAAATAAATGGAGGTGGTCCAGCTGCCCGCGTCAAAGAAGGATATTATCATCCGCCCCTCCACCCACCCACCAGCCCTCCCAGCCCTCCCCACCCATCCCTCCCGCACCTCTCTTCTTAGCCTCCCCCAAGCCCCCCACCCGAAACCCATACCTCCCACCAGTTCTGTTGGGGTTCTGTTCTGGAAAAGCATTGAAAACGTGCTTTTGCAGCCTCGAAAAGCACGTTTTCGAGGGTTTTCCAGAACAGTGGTCCTGCTAAAGCATGCAAAAGAAGCTGGCTCCAAATGGAGGTGGTCGAGCTGCCCGCGTCAAAGAAGGATATTATCATCCTCCCCCCCCCCACCCCCCCCAGCCGCCCCACCCATCCCTCCCGGACCTCTCGTTCTAGGGTTCAAAGCTGGCTCCGATGTTCTTGAAAGCCGGTGTTTTGCACAATACCGGAAAACTATCCAAATCGTGCTTTTCGAGACCAGAAAAGCACGATTTCGATAGTTTTCCGGTGTTGTGCAAAACGGTCCAAATCGTGCTAGAGCACTTTCCTTCGATATTTACAATGCTTTCGACCACCGTCTTTGCGCAAGTGACGAGGGAAATGTTTGCGCAAGTGACGAAAAAATTGTTTGCGCAAGTGACGGTGCAGCCCGAGGACAGCTTGCATCGGTTTGCAAGATAGACTTGTTGAACATGCCCCCTTCCAGTCAGTTGGGTGCTTGTGCAAAACCAGCCACAAGTCACCAGTGATATGCGTCCGATCCTCACCTAGGACTTAAAGCCCTTCACTAGGCAAGCCAAGAAGCCGTAAAACGACATCCGGAACCCACATGTTGCATCATGTATCCCTGGCTATGCTTACAGAGCCCAGCTTCACATGATTCCCACGAGCAATGAGAGGAGGAGTACTCCGGAATCTCTGCCGATGATGAGGCCAGCGGCGCCAAAAAAGAGGCTGAGCACAATGACGTGATTGCCAGTGGGGCAAAGGCAGATGAGGCCATGTGCATGTGCCTGGCTTTCGTGCAGGACTCAGGCTCGGCGGAGCAAGACGAACATCCCCTCGGAGGCGAAGGAGCTGAAGAAGACGAGTACTCGAACGAGCGTTCGTCACACCGCTCCATGGCTGAGTATCACAATGACGTGATGGGAAGCGAGGCACAGGCAGATGAGGCCAAGCCCAGGTTCGTTGTCCAAACGATCTTGTTTACTGCTATGCGCGGAGCAGCTCAGGTGATGGCCGAGTCTCGCAGGAACGCGGCAAAGCCGAGGCAGCCGAGAACGAGAAGAAACTGCTGGTCCGCCACATCCTCCGCGGCAGCTACTGTGACGCCTCCAAACGACTCTTGCGAACCGAGATGTTACAGGAGATGCACAAGGACGGGAGGAGGAAGTTGGGTTACAGAATCATGATAGAAAAAGTTGTGCTGGTAAGAGCTACTTAGGCCCCAAACTTAGGCACACACCCGAATGCAGCTCTCCGGGCGACAGCACGAAATCTCCCAGGAGCAATGTCTGGAACCCGGATGTGTGAAGCTTGGGCTACTGGTCCCTGTAACTCCGTGCAAGTACTAGCGCACCAATGCTACAGCGCATCCGCAGGGACGCAAGCTTGCATTTGTTTGCAAGATAGACTTGTTGAACATGCCCCCTTCCAGTGAGTTGGGTGCTTGTGCAAAACCAGCCACAAGTCACCAGTGATATACCCCAGTGCAACGAAAGGCTTTCACTCCAAGCTTTACGCCGAAGCGTCCGATCCTCACCTAGGACTTAGAGCCCTTCACTAGACAAGCCAAGATGCCGTAAAACGACATCCGGAAGCCACACGTTGCATCATGTATCCCTGGCCCTGGCTATGCTTCCAGAGCCCAGCCTTACATGATTCCCACGAGCAATGAGAGGAGGAGTACTCCGGAATCTCTGCCGATGATGAGGCCAGCCGCGCCAAAACAGAGGCTGAGTGCCATGATCTGATTGCCAGCGCGGCAGAGGCAGATGAGGCCAGCGGCGCGGATGAAGAGGCCGAGAAGTGCAGGACTCAGGCTCGGCGGAGCAACCTCGGAGGCGAAGGAGCTGAAGAAGACGGTTCGTCACACCGCTCCACGGCTGAGTATCACAATGAAGTGATGGGAAGCGAGGCAGAGGCAGATGAGGCCAAGCACAGGTTCGTTGTCCGACCCATCTTGTTTACCGCTAT